>CAMZMU010000052.1:109311493-109773076 GCA_947311845.1 Poa pratensis
TGGAGTGGACGGTTTAGATATGAGGATCACATGTTTTCACTAAGTGCTAATGCTTCTTGCGCCGGTGCTCTATTAAAAGGAGTATCTTAATTACCAGTAGATTCCCTTGAGACCCCGCTGCAAACGTGGCTGGTAGGACAAAAGATGTTGTGCAAGTTTTCATTGCGAGGCACATATGACTATATATGGAAAACATGCCTACGTATAATTAATAGACTAGATGTTCTGTCTTAATGCTATTTCAATTCTATCAATTGCCCAACTTTAGTTTGTTCACCCAACACTTGTTATTGAGGAGTTACCACTAGTGTAGATAGCTGGGAACCGCGGTCCATCTGTCATCATCAAATACTCATTCGGTCCTATATGCCATTAGAAGTAGTATCAACTATTTTCTGGTGCAATCGCCTCTGTGTTACTGCTACTCTGCTGTTGTGTTACTGTTACTAATTGCTCTCGTATTACTGCTGCTTTCACATTACCCCTGTTACTAGTGCTTTTCCAGGTGCAGCTGAATTGATAACTCTGCTGTTAAGGCTTATAAGTATTCTTTTTCCCCTTGTGTCGAATCAATAAATTTGGGTTTTACTTCCCTCGAAGACTGTTGCGACCCCCTATACTTGTGGGTTCACAGTCACCCATCGGATGAAGCCAGTCGAGCGGCTGGTGGTTTTGTCGATTTATTGTCCCCCGGTGCATCGTCCTATTGTCTCCTTTGATCATCTCCTGTGGTGCCTCCTACAGTTCATTGTCCTCTGGTGCCTCCTCTCCTCCCACTGCTCCAGCTCTACCAACAAGACCTCCTTTTTGGTTCTGGGAACAACATCGGGGGACCGACGTATGCGAATCCGACATTTAAACTCTGTGGTCGAAGTTAAGGGACAATAAGGTTTGGTGGAAACCTAAATGGGCGATGGCACGTCTCTCTAAACACCCACCCATCCATAGTTCTCCCATTAAATGCTGCCCACTTTGCTGAGTTGTTCCCCACGCAATGACGTTGCGCCTTCCCTACGAGTCGCATTAACGTCGCGTCAAGCGACGTGATGGTATTGCGCCTTCCGCACGTATAGTTATTAGGCCGGCGCCACTGTCCCCGGTGTATAAGAAGCCATCTCCTCGCTGATCTTTTTCATCTAGCTAGCCGCCTTCTCTCCCCCATTGCCCCCTCGCCATGCCCTTCTGTCGTTGATATGTCTCAAACGTATCTATAATTTTTGATGTTCATGCATGTTTATATCAATTGTCACATGTTTTATATACACTTTATAACATATATGGCATTTATTGGACTAACCCAAGATGCCACAGTGCCAGTTCCTATTTATTTTGTATGTGCATTGCAGAAAAAGTCCAAAAATGAAAGTGCTCAGAAAAATCTGGAAAAATTCCATCAATTCTAAAATGCCATACGACAACCGTGGGCCAAAAGGACAAGTCCAGGAGAGACACAAAGACCTCGAACGACACTAGGGCACATACCAGAATCTGGCATGGCCGTGCCGAGGGTGGGGAGGCCGCCTCGGGCATCTCCTCACCCCACCCTTTGGACTATAATATTTCCCCGGCATAAAAACCCTAACCCGAAGGATTTCTCCAGAAAAGCTCCGAAGCTCCGCCACGATCAAAACCAAGTTTCGGGGGACATAATTCTTTGTTCCGGCACCCTGCCTGGATAGGGAACTGCCACCGGAGTCATCTCCATCGACGCCACTGCCTCCATCATCGCCGTTGCTGCCTCCCATGATGAGGAGGGAGTAGTTTCTTCATCGAGGCTAAGGGCTCTACCGGTAGCTATGTGGTTTATCTCTCTCCCATGGTGGATCTATATGTGATCATGAGCTTTGTAATCTAGTTGAATTCATAGATGTTACTCTTCATTATCTTATGAATATGCTAATCAAGTGGTTTTATTAATGTAACTCCGGAGTCACCTTTGTCCCATGGTGCGAAGTGTAGTGCGCGTGCCGTGTGTGACTCTTTGGATTAAAGATTATGGAAATACTTGCTATGAGTTGTTGTTTGTGTTGGACATCTTTATAATATTGTGGTGGTTTTTTTAGTACTACTAGGGGTGCTCATGTTGACAGTGTGGAGTGCCCTAGGTTTGGAATACGAACTTTAGGGTGTGCTTTATAGCCCTACGCAGTGGATTGGTCTTCGTTATCCAACAGAGAATAGTTCGGGATAGCATAGTGAAGAGGTAGTATTTATGCATTCAACTATATATTATAGTTGAGAGTGTCCACTATGAAAGTATGATTCCTAGTCCTTATTTCCAAGCATTTAAACACTGTTTACTCTTATTTTTGCTAAATGTTTGCTTGCTGACATTTTCATTTCAGATTGCAATTACCACTAATAATCATCCATATCACTTGTACTTTAATATCTCTTCGCTGAACTAGTGCACCTATACACCTGACAAGTGTATTGAGTGTGTTGGACACAAGAGACTTCTGTATTTTAATTGCAGGGTTGCTTGGGAGGGATAACGACCTCTATCTTCCTGAGTTCGATAAACCTTGGGTTAACTCACTTAAGGGAACTTGCTGTTGTTCTACAAACCTCTGCACTTGGAGGTCCAACACTGTCTACAAGAATTGAAGCGTGAGTAGACATCAGCCGTCGACCACACAAGCGGACCACCACGCCTATGGATGTCTAAAAGTACATGTGTTGCCCCATGCGTGGTTTTGGTAATTAATGACAACCTTATAGACTAATGTTTGCATTGAGATATACTTGTAGATCTTGTCCATAGGAATTGATTGGAGTTCATGTTGGACTCTAGAAGATTACATGTTGATCAATGCTCTACTCAAGGTTTTATATGAAGAATGTTCATGTGTGAAGAAGATGAAGTGCAAGTTCAATATGATGCATCTTGGAAGATATCATTTGATTGAAGCTTGCAAAGGAGACATGAAGACGGAGCTTAGCGAGGCCCTCCCATAATGGAGTATGGGGGAGCATTTGGAGAAGTCCTCATCAAGCATGTGCTAGCAAGCACTGTCGGGGGGTTACCCCCGGGTAGGGTCAAGGCTTGGCATAAGTTGAGTTTAAAGATGTGCCGATGTACGGAAAGGGCCGACCTGTTTGGGCCTAGGAGTGTCCGAGCTTTACCTTGACCTGGAGAATATAAAGGCCGACCTGTCTTGGCCGAGGGTCCGAGGTATCCCGTTGGCATGGGCCGCTGTTCATAATCCGAGCTATGGTCATCCGACCTAACACCTCGGTGCAATGATTGTATTGTGAGTGCAGGAGAAGCTATCAGAAGGAAGTAAGGTCCGACTTGGTAAGATCTTAAGCGCAAGACCCGAGGTAAGGAGCCCGACACATCCGTGCCGGTTAACCAAGTCAAGAAGCCGTAGGTCGGGCAGGAGTCAATGCTCCTGTCACTTCCCGCCTGACACGGGAGCGTCTGTCATGGAGCCTGGCAGAGGCTGCCCCGGGTTCAGCGGGCTGCACGTCTCTGACCGCTGACCACGTGAGTTCTGGGGAAAGGCTACGAGTAGCTCAGCCAGGCCACGTCCTGTCTCTGTCAAGGGACATCCTATCTCTACTGTGGTGATGCAGGGGATGGGCAGGCCATGTCCCGTCCCTGACAGGAAGCATGATGACCAAAGTAGAGGCATGGCGACAGTGTTCAGCAAGTGGCACAAAGGTAAACTCGGCTGGCCTATATAGTGGGCTTCAACCCCTCCTGCGTGGAGACGGATTGGTCGACGGAGGATGAACCCAAGAGCTCATTTCCCCCTGTTAGCTTCATCTTCTACCTCAAGTTCTCACCATTGTTAGACCATACAGCTCGAGGAGCAGCTTGTACCTGTCACTTTGAGCTATACATCGAGTAGGATAGTGCTGTAGTAGGGGTGTTACCTCCACAAGAGGGCCCCGAAGCAGGGTATATTTGGTGTGCTTTTGTTGTTCTTGGTTTTGCATGTTCTTGCGGTTTCTTGCGGTTTTTGCTTGTGCACACCTTGAGTGCATAAACCCTCCCCGGATTCCCCCAATGACCATTCGGCCCCATCTTAGCCATCCCTATGGCATCTGCCGTGATCCCACCACGACAGTTGGCGCCCACCGTGGGGCAGATTGAGCCGTTGGAGGGAGTTTACATCCGGATGGGCCCAGGCGAGCGTGTTCTTTCCAGGCTTATCGCCAAGATCGGTGAGTTCACCTTCGTCAGCGACAATGCGGTCTTTCGCCGGCAAGCCTTCCCCGAGCATGGCTTCACCATGATGCTTGGCAGCTTCGTCACCTAGTTGCTGTCGAGGTTGTGCGCGAGTACCCGGAGCAGGTGCTCGTGGACGACGAAACTCCTCTCCTTGCGGCTATAGGTCGGCGTATCACTCGCCCCAAGAGCTGCGTGAAGGTGATGATGACCGGTCCGGTTGATGCCGCTGGCAAAGGAGATGCCAGCACATCCAAGCCGGCCGAGGTTGTAGATAAGGTGAGATCTGCAAAGCCTAGGCTAGAGAAAGAGTTGCCTGGTACCCCGAGGTGCACGCCGAGGTGCGACCCTAGTAGAGATAGCGGAGACCCTGGCAGACCCAGTAACCCAGGAGTGGATAGTAGTGACTGCGGCCGAGCTAGAGGCAAAGCGTGTCCTGTTGCAAAGGGAGGCTGTAGCAATGATGACAGCTAGAGATGAGTTCAATAGAGATATGCGTGAGTACAATGCAGCGAATGGCTTCACCCCGGTAGCAGCTGATACAAATAGGGGAGCCGAGGTGCGGCAGAGAGGCAAGGGGCTCAATGATGAGATGAACAGGGAGGCCCGACCTACAACCTCGGCTAGGAGTGAGATTCGCGTGTCGACTGGAAGGCCGGTATATAGTTCCCCTGCTAAGAACCTCAGAGCTGCCGAGGCAGGCAGGGCCGAGCTGTCCGGGTTGACTGGAGATGCATGGCGTGCGCAGCAGAAGCGAGTCAATGAATTGGTGTATGTAGCTAACCAGCAGAATGAGGCTCTCCGCAGAGCATATGCCGGGGCTGGTGATTCGCAGATGCTTTATTCAGCTAGGCCAGTTAGACAGGTGTCCAAGGGGCAAGCCTCGTCTCCACTCGTCGGAGGAGCCGATCGAGCCCGGAGTGTCACCTCGGGTCAGAACAAGCAGCTGCAGATGCAGATGTATGATCCGGTGTTAGCAGGAAAGCAGAAGGTGGGCCAGGGCAATGCTAGCCGAGCTAAGGGAAACCCCGGCCAAGGTAATGCAAGCCGAGCTAAGGGTAACTCCGGTCAGGGAAATCAGAATGGTGGGCAAGCAGCGTCGGCTGGCCGAGGTAAACCACCTCCGCCCCGAAGCATCAGCAACAACCCCGGCCGCAGGGCAATATCAGCGAGAGCCGGAGTATGTTCAGCAACCTCAGAACGTCGGTCAAGGCGATAACCGATATGATGATGGAGACTCGGCCATGGCGCGAGCCGGATACCACAGGGTGGACGGGGCGTTGGGACCTCGGATAGGAGCCCGGATGCTAGCTCCGGGCGACGTTCGTAACAAGCTGGATAGAATCTACTTGTCCGAGCAGTTGGAGGAGGAAGGCCCTCCTGGTCCGGCGTGTTTCGGACCTCGGATCATGAGGAGCCACCACCGCCAGTATCTCAGTTCCAGTTAGGTCGGAACACCAAGCCATACAACTGGAGCACCAAGCCGCAAGATTGGCTGACAGATTATGTATCCTCGGTGCACATAGCGGGGGGCAATCGCCGATGGGCGGTCCGGTATCTCCCGCACATGTTGGAAGGTCTAGCTCGGATCTGGTTGAATAATTTGCTGGAGTATAGTATCAACTCCTGGATAGACTTGGAGCTGGCGTTTAACAGCAACTTTGCTAGTACATACAAGAGGCCAAACCGACCTCAGCTCCTGGCAGCATGTAAGCAAGATGATCATGAAACTGACCGAGAGTTCTTAACTCGGTGGAGCAATGTTCGGAATTCATGTGAAGGAGTTGTAGAGGCACAGGCTATTTCTTGGTTTGCAGATGGTTGCCGACATGGCAGCATGCTATGGCAGAGGCTCCAAAGAGATATGCCGAAGTCTGTAGCAGACAATCCGAATTGCAGATTCTTATGCTCTTGGTGACCCAATGCAGCCAGCAGTAGAGGCAGTGGCACGTAACAGAAGGAGGGAGCCAATAAACAACCGGCTAGGACCAAGGTGTAATGTCCGCCAAGAGTTCGGACATAAGAGAGAGGGAGCCAGACTATTCATACACCTCGAACCAAGTCGCAGCGGTGAACCCGGATCAGCCCGGAGCTGGAGGTGTCCAGAGGCCGAAAATCAGTGGTCCGGCATTTAGTCCGAACCCGGAGCCACCCTTGACTTATGAATCAATGTTAGATGGTCCTTGCCATTACCATACGACCGACCCGCGTAAGCCAGCCAACCATTCAACCCGGCAGTGCAGCTGGAATAGCAGAATCAGAAGAAGGGGCAAAGGCCGGAGGAAACAGAGGAGGACCACCGCAAAGATTTCAGCCGAGGCCCAACCCGAATCTGTCCGGAGCAAATGTTACCCCGATAACCACTGCACCTCCTCCGAGGCCTGCAGCAGCAAGACCCGTGAATGTTGTGAATGTTCGAGTTAATAACAACAATAATGGTGCCGGACCAAATCAGCAGTATGAATACCCCGGAAATGACTATAGAGAGGCTCATGCGAGCTATGTGGTCTTTGTGACCAAGCCAACTGACAAGAAGAGTGTGCAGAGGCGTGCCATGGAGGTGAATGCAGTAATGCCGGTGGTACCGACCTATATGAACTGGTATGAGCAGGAGATAACTTGGAGCAGGAAAGATACACCTCGGACCATGCCGAGCCCTGGAAGGTATGCCCTGGTGGTAGATTCGACGTTGTGTGGGCCTACAAACAATGTGAGGTTCACCCGAGTTCTGGTGGACAATGGCAGTGCCATCAACATCATGTACCGAGACACAATGGTGAAGTTGGGCATATCGCCGAATTTGTTGATGCCGAGCAGCTGTACTTTTCATGGGATTGTGCCTGGCGTTTCCTGCGCACCCATGGGCAAGATATGGGTGGATGTGGCATTTGGAACCAAGGATAACTGCCGAGTTGAGAGTATCGAGTTCGAGGTGGTGGACTTGGAGAGTGCATACCATGTCTTGCTCGGAAGGCTGGCTCTGGCCAAGTTCATGATTTCCACCCATGTTGCATACCTGAAGATGAAAATGCCGGGGCCCAATGGGATCATAACCATCTCGGGTGATTACAAGCGAGCCATTCAGTGTGCCTCGGCGGGGTCTAATCTGGCCGAGGCTTTGGTGATTGCAGCTGAGAAGAAGAAGCTGCATCAAGTGGTGGCAATGGCGCAGTCGACATAGCTCGGCATGTCCGGACTGATGAGCCCGGACTCAACTGCAGCATTCGAGGTGCCCAAGGAGACCAAGAAGATCCCCATTGACCCGAACACCCGGAGCGTGGCCCTCATTGGGACCGGGCTGGGCGAGAAATAGGAAAGCGCGCTCTGTCACTTCCTCCGTGAGAATCGGGATATCTTTGCATGGTCGGCTAAGGACCTGCCTGGTGTTCCGAGGGAGTTGGCAGAGCACTCTTTATTTGTCAGGCCGGAGGTGAAACCGGTGAGGCAACCGACCCGTCTCTCTCAGACGACCGAGACAAGTGGTGCTGGACGAGCTGGCTAAGTTGCTCGCAGCCGGGTTCATTATGGAGGTGCTGCATCCGGACTGGATATCCAATCCGGTCATGGTGGAAAAGAAGAAAGACGAGCCAGCCGTGGTCAAGGTGTGGCGCATGTGCATTCATTTCACCAATCTCAACAAGGCATGCCCGAAGGATCCGTTTCCATTACCTCGGATTGATCAAATGATTGATTCCACTGCTGGTTGTGAACTGTTGTCTTTTATCGATGCGTACTCTGGTTTTCACCAGATACCACTGAACCCGAAAGATCAAATAAAGACTGCTTTTATTACCCCGTATGCCGGGGCAACTTATCAGAGGTGTATGCAGAAATGCCTGCACTCTCAAATGGGCAAAAATGTGCAAGTGTATGTCGATGATATCGTCATCAAAACTAAGGAGAAACGTACTCTCCTCGAGGATCTCGAGGAGACATTTGTGAATTTGAGAAAATATCGGTTGAAACTTAACCCGGACAAGTGCACCTTTGGTGTCCCGGCTGGAAAGTTGCTTGGATTCCTGGTGTCGAGCCGAGGTATTGAGGTTAACCCGGCCAAGATCCGAGCTATTGAGAACATGAAATTACCGAAGTGTTTGAAAGATGTGCAGAAATTCACAGGGTGCCTAGCCTCGTTGAGCCGATTTGTAAGCGGCTGGGAGAAAAAGCCTTACCTTTGTACCAGCTCATGAAGAAAAGTACCGGGTTTACATGGACCCCGCAGGCCGACGTGGCGTTCAATGAGCTGAAAAAGATGTTGTCCACCGCTCCGGTGTTGGCATCACCATTGCACAATGAGCCGATGTTACTTTACATTGCGGCCACAAACCGAGTTGTAAGTGTGGCAGTGGTAGTGGAGCGAGACGAAGGTGGCAGGTCGGTGCAGAGACCGGTGTATTACTTGAGCGAGGTGATCTCTACCTCGAAGCAGAATTACCCTCACTACCAGAAGATGACGTATGGTGTCTACCTGGCGGTCAAGAAGTTGAAGCATTATTTCCAGGAGCATCCCATGACGGTGGTGTGCGAAGCTCCAATCTCGGAGATCATCGGGTGCAAAGATGCAACTGGCCGAGTTGCCAAATGGGCGATTGAGGTGTCTCCATATGCACCATTATGAGAGAAGAGATGCAATTAAATCCCAGGCGCTGCCGGACTTCTTTTGTGATTGGGCCGAGATGCAGTATGAGCCACCCAGGCCGGACTATAATTATTGGAAGATGCATTTTGATGGGTCCAAGACAAAGATCGGGCTGGGGGCGGAATAGTCCTCACCTCACCGAAGCGAGATCAGCTAAATATGCTGCAGATTCATTTCTCGGCATCAAACAATGTGGCGGAGTATGAGGCCTTAATCCATGGACTCAATGTGGCGAAGGAGATCGGCATCCGGCGTGTGAATGCTTCGGCGATTCCGACCTGGTGGTGCAGCAATCTTCTGGAACTTGGGATGCTCTGGATGCCAACATGGCGTTATATCGGTTCCATGTGCAAAAGATATCCGGGTTCTTTGAAGGGTGTGAATACAAGCATATACCTCGGACAGAAAATAATGCTGCCGACGTGTTGTCAAAGCTCGGTTCATCTAAAGAGGCAGTACCACCTGGAGTAGCCCTGAATCACTTGAGAACTCCTTCAATCAAACCTTCTCCTGAATCCGAATCTATTTTCATCCCGGCGAGCAAGAGTCCGGACCTGTTCCAATGGAGGTAGACGTCGGATGCGTCTGGTCGGACCCGGGGACTGCGTGGCAGAACTCGGGGACTGCGCACCGAACCTCGGGGACTGCTCGTCGAGACTCGGGGACTGGTCGCAGGATGGTGGAGGAAATAATGGAGGAGATTATGGTGGCCGAACCAATGGAGGTGGACGAGAAACTTTTTCCTTTGCACCCAGTGCCGGAGTGGGCGGAGCAGATCATGAAGTTCATAACAGAGGGAAGCTTGCCAAGTGACACAACCGAGGCTAGGAGAATCCAAAGGAGGGCAAAGGCGTACACCATCATCAACAAGGAGCTCTATAAAAGAAGCGTAACCGAGGTGTTGCAACGGTGTGTCGAGCCAGCTGAAGGCAAGGAGATGCTTTTGGAGATCCACCAAGGAGAGTGTGGACATCATTGCAGCACAAGAGCTCTAGTGGCCAAGGTGTTCGCATGGGTTCTATTGGCCCACTGCTCTTGCTGATGCAGAGGACATAGTCCGGAGATGTGAAGGATGCCAAAGGTTTGCCAAGCAACGCATATGCCAGCCTCGGCGCTCAAAACAATTCCTATCACTTGGCCGTTTGCGGTATGGTGTTTGGATATGGTGGGAGAGTTCAAACCAGCCCGAGGTAACATGACGCACATACTGGTGATGGTGGACAAGTTCACCAAGTGGATCGAGGTGAAACCAATCCGGAAGTTGGATGGTCATTCAGCAGTGACTTTCTTGAAGGAGATCATTCTGCGATATGGGTACCCCCATAGCATTATCTCGGACAATGGCACAAACTTTGCTGTTGGAGAATTTGCTCGGTTTTGCATGACAAGGGAATCCGGCTGGACATAGCCTCGGTGGCACATCCGGAGTCTAATGGACAAGTGGAAAGATCAAATGCTCTAGTGTTGGCCGGCATCAAGGCTCGGCTCATTGAACCACTGCTGAAAACGCCGGGGTGTTGGATAGATGAGATACCAGCAGTACTGTGGGGTCTAAGGACCACGCCAAATCGATCAACTGGCTATACGCCATTTTTTATGGTCTATGGGGCAGAAGCTATGCTACCCACTGACATCGAATATGATGCGCCCAGAGTGGCAATGTACACTGAAGCCGAGGCAAAAGAGGCTCGGGAGGATGCAGTAGATCTGCTTGAGGAAGCTAGAGAATTGGCCTCATCTCGGTCAGCAATATACCAACAAGGTCTCCGACGTTATCATAGCCGGAATGTCAACCCTCGTGTGTTTCACGAGGGAGATTTGGTGCTGAGGCTGGTGCAGCGCAGAAAGGTCGGCACAAGTTGTCACCTCCATGGGAGGGACCGTTCATTGTGAGCCGAGCTCTGCTCAATGATTCGTACTATCTTATAGATGCGCAGGAACCAAGGAAAGATGGGCTGGACAACCCCGGATCAGAGGTCAAGCGACCATGGAATGTAGCTCTACTCCGACCTTTCTACTCATGAAGGGCGCAATGTATGTACCTCGGTTAATCCTTAATGAAATGTCGGCACTCCGAGGTTGAAGCTCGGGGACTGCCTCGCTCATGTGCTTGTGTTTTATTTCTGTTTGTCAATTTCGTTCATATGCCGAACTGTTTTGAACCTCGTCTCAAACTTCAAGTAATGTATGCTGTGTAACTAATCTTGTGACTCGACTGACGAACGCCGAAATGGTAGTCAAGAGCAAAGATGAAAAAACGTGGGAAACATGAAAATGGACTCGGGGACTCGGTCCAAAAATATAGTTCGGCATGTGTCGTTTACTAACCCCTGTCTTTACCTTTCATTTATGTCGGATGATTTTGAAACACACCTCGCATTTGCTAAGTACTGTATGCTATAAACAACAATCTTGTGACTCGACTGTCGAACGCCAAAATGGTAGACAAGAGCAAAGAATGCCAAGTATAGTAAACACGAAAGTGAACTCGGGGACTCGTTCCAAAAGGGTTCGGCATAAATTTTAGAAAAGCATGGTTCGGATAGCAAGATAATGTAGGTAGCAGGCAAACTACTTAAGGTCTATTACATCTGAACCCGGCATACCGGGATTTAATGTTTTTCTTGAGACAAGTTCAGGCCTCGGAACCAGAGACCTCGGTCGCCGAAGTTGTGGTAGTGGGGACCTCGGGCGCAGGAACAACCTCGGGCGCAGGAACAACCTTGGTCGCGGAAGCAACCTCGGTTGTTGGAGTGGATGCCGGGGTGTCCGTCACGTCGGGGGAGATCACCTCGGTGGCTACGGCTTTGCCGGACTTGCCCTTGGGGTTCGGAGGTTCGTCGAAGTTGAAGTCATCATCAGAATCTCCGCCACCTCGGTTGTTTTGCCGGCCTTGCCCTTGGAGCTCTGAGGCTCGTCGAAGTCAAATTCCTCGCCGTCAGAGCCTTCTTCACCAGTTCCTTCAGCAGCTTCTTCACCGGACTCTTCTTCCTCGTCCGAGCTCTCTTCATCCTCAGAATAGAGGCGCCCGTCATCGAAGGTCCGGGTGTTTGCATAACTAGCAAAGAGGTCGGCTGCTGCTTGGCGTTTCTCAATGCCATCAGGAGTGGTGTTCCAAGGAGAGCCCTTGCGCAGGGAGGTAACCGTGTGGATCTCAACAGATCATACCAAGACAGCACGAACACCAGGGCCTTGTCCGCTCCAGCCCGAGCTGATGAGCATCTCCACTCCCGAAGTCTAGCCTCGGCTCCTTTTAGCTTCGTGGCGAGCTCGTCGATGCAAGTGGGAGTCTTAACCTTGGGCCAGAGGGCACGATGGACCTGGATGGCAGCATCTACCAGTTTAGTTCCAATGGCCCTGAGCGGCCTGATCCGAGCATTAAGGGCGACGAGGTGGTCCTGCATATCCCAGCTTTCGCCGAGGGTTTCTGTCTCAGCCCTCTTTGCCCGAGCTGCTTGAACTTCTCGGATAGCTTTGTCCTTGGAGTGCTCAAAATGCTCTGAAGAAGACAAAAAGGCTGTCGCTGAATTAAGACATACGGTGGCACGGGGTGTAGGTCGGCGGAAAATAAGGAAAAGGAGAAAGGAAACTTACTATCCATTTGGTGATTAATCCGAGTGAGCTCGGACAACCAACTTTTCGATGTAGCTCGGAGAGCGATCAGTTCGGTTTCGGCCGAGGTGCGCGGTTCTCCAGGGTCTTGGCAATTTCTTTCTGCTGTTCGGCGGCCTGGTCTTTGACCTTCATAGCGTCCTCCACAGCAGCTTTGGCTTCATTAGCCCGGTTCAGCTCTTGTTGCAGCCGAGCTATTTCATCTTCGGCTGTCTTCAACTTGGAGGCATAATCTTTGTCGCTCTGCTATAGAAGAGACTTCTTCAGTGTGTTGTGATCCAGCAGGAGGTTCTTGAAGATTTTGGTCCGAGCATTGTTGCACTCCTGAAAAAATAGAGAGATCAGTTCGGCGGAAAGAGATTTGACACGAATATTGAAGATTTACATTTCGAAGAAATCCGAGGTCTTTTTAGCACCCGAGGCCCAATTGAGTCCCGGGGACTCGGCATTGGCCTCGGGGACTCAGCAGAGAAATGACAAGTTTTTGAGATTCAAGCCGAGCAATTTTAACTCGGTGGAGTGTCAATTGCTCAACCCGAATCTCGGGGACTGGGAATAGTGTATGTTTGTCATTTGGTTTCAAAGGAAGAAAGAGAGTTGCGTAAAGAAACTTACCGATGCCTTCTTGCTGCAATCAAGGACCGCAGTCTGCATGTTGTAAATGGACTGGAGCACGGCGCTAGGTCCAGCTGGATGCTCAGAGGTCGGATTAGAGGAGACCTCGGCAGTGTCAGCCGAGTTCCAGTCCATGTCGTAATGCTTCTCCGAGCCTAAGCTGTTCCCGCTCTTGGTCCGGAGTTGCCCGACCTCCCAGCTGCTGATGTTCGGCTGGATGGTAGCAGCGAAAAGAGCTCGGGAGGTGGCGACCTGAGAGCTCGAAGGCGCGGTCTTGGTCAAGGTGGACTTCGGCGCAGGGACATGCGGCACCAGTTGGGTGCTCGCAGCCTTGGGTCCCGGTGGCGGTGGCGGCATCGGAGTTTGCTGTGGCTGTTTGGGGGGCTCAACAACTCGAGCTGAATCTTTCTGCTGCTGCTGAAGCTTTTGCTTCTGCAGTTGTTGTTGTTGCTTCTTCTGCTGCTGTTGCTGCTGGTTGCGCGCAGCTTGAGACTTGGGGGAGAGCCGAGGCTCCAGCACGGTCTTAGCCGGAGTCTTGGCGCGATCTGTCTCCGCATCCTTCTGAGGACGCGGAGGAGTCTGATCTTGGCTGGGAGCAGAGTGTCCCAGGCCGGAGTCAGAGCTCGGCGGTGGAAGTTCGGCGGAGGCGACACGCCCGGGGAGGAGATGGTCCTCTCCGGGCTGTGGATGTCAACGGACTGTTCTGGAGGAGAGGCTCTGGCGGGGCTGCCGAGGTTAACCTCGACCTCGGTTGTCTGAGATTCAACCACTGGAGGCAGTGGTGAATGTATCGAGCTGTGGCTCTGTTTGATCTGCCGCGCCGGGCTAGACGAAAAAGAAAGATTAAGTTAGAGTATAAAAAGCTTAACCTCGGAACAGCGTGAAAGGTAAAAAGGAGCAAGGTGACTTACGCATCTTCCTCCACGGGGCCTCGTTTCTTGTGCCTCGCCGAGATCTTCTTGGCACGCTTGGCTTTGGGCGCTGCAGTCTCCGAGGTCTTAGAAGCCTCGGCATCCGAGGTACCGGGTCCTGAGCGCTTCCGGGAGGCTGCAGACGCTGGATGAAAGTTCTTATATGTCGGAGGAGCATAGGAAATTGGAATAACATTGACAGGTTCCAGAATTTGGCAATCGTCATCGTCATCATCGGGCCAATCCTGGATGGACGATCGAACTGGTGGGCGGTGCGATGGGCAACCGCGAGTCTTACCCGAGGTGGCCTTGGGAATAGGGAGGTGATCCTCATTGTCCGGATCTTCAGCCTCGGCGGGACCGGAATAGGCAGGTCGGGAGTCCACTCCTTAGAAGAAATGGGGCCATCCTCGATTTCCTGTCGAGTGAACTTCTGCAGAGGTGGCGAAGTAAAACCGAGTTAGCACAAGAATCAATACAATGTCGGGGTGAAAATGAAACCGAGGAATATTATACGCCGGGTAAGGTACACTTACTTGGGCTGGAAGGTGATCTCGGTCATAGGGCTTGACACCCCATTTCCACTTATCGGGCATGGTGGTCTTGGCGATGGCCCGGATGCGCCTCTTCACTTCGGAGTCGCTGAGTTCATGAGTGCTATTCCGGTGGGGTCAGCGACCACTCATGTGGCAGATCTTGTGGGCCCGCGCTTGTAGAGGATTAACTCGGCGGGTGATCATGGTGCGCAAAATGTCATCTGCTCCCCAACTTTTCTCCTGGAGTGACATCATGGTTTGTGGATCAATAAAACCTCGGGAGCGTCGGGTGCAGGCTCGTAATCCCAGTTGAGTTGGGCAGTAGGGGCTCCGATGGTGAACTCCGGCAAGTTGATGAGGTCTTCGGTGCCCGGGTTCTTCACATAGAAGAAGGAGCGTTGCCATTTTCGGCAGGAGTCCAGGCCCTGAATCCGAGGAAACTCAGAGAGGCGCCGAGGAAATCGAGGCCGCCCCGCAAGCGGTCATCTCCTTGTCCACGACCTTCTTGTTCGGGACACTTTGTTTCTTGAGCTGGAAGTACTTGGCCCATGACTCGATGCTGGCCATAATCCGAGGTAACCCTCGGAAAAGTTGCGTAGGCCGAGAGTTGGAGGATGGCATTGGCGGGCAAGTGGTGTGGTTGTAGCCCAAAGGTGTCCAAGAAGTCCCGGAAGAATTTCCCGCCGGGAGTCCGAAACCACGTTCGAAGTGATCCAGGAAGACGACCCGCTCCCCGGATTCCACCTCGGGTTCGATATCTTCTTTCTTCGGAACCCGGCAGATGAGATTGGCCGGGATCCGCCGTGAATCTCGGAGCCACTTAATGTCGACCTCCGTGACATCGGATCCCTCCCAGCTACCTCGTTCTCCAGGTGCTCCTTCCTCGGCGTGATCCGGGCAGAAGACATGTGGACGCTTTCCTGCAGAGAGGGAGGTTCAACCGGGGTAAGTACCTCGGACAATTCAGGATAGCCGGGGTAAATACCTCGGATCATTCGAGACAGCCGGGCTAAAGGATTTAGGCAGGAAACACGGATCTACGGGGAATGGTGAAACACAAAGATCTACCGATGAGCTAAAAAGGAAGTAAATTCGAGTTCATCAAGGGCAAAACTAAGAGGATAGTGCTATGGATGTGTCTAAAACGAGTCTAGATGAGATCTAAAAGTGCTAAAAGAATGCGAGAGTGGATCATCGGATTCATCAAGGTCATCGAGTTCATCGTTAAAGATGAACACGTTCATGGCAAGGGAGGGAAACGAAGAACTCACCGGTGAAGAATCGAAGATCGAGGCTTGATGGCGAGTCGATGGTGGCGCGAAGGATCGGCGGCGAGTCAACGGCGCAAGGCGCAGCGCGCGTACTCCGGTGCGGCGAGGCGCTCGACGGCGGTGTGGCGGCGCAAGGTGCGGGGAACGTCACCAGCGAGGGCTCGACGGCGGCGCTGGAAGCGGAGAGCACGGAGCAGCGGGTGAGTGGGAAGAAGAAGAAGTTCCCCCTGGGCCCCTATTTATAACCGCGTGCGGTAACTGCGCACTACCGCGCGTTACCGGGAGACGTGGGATCGTGTGCGGACAGAGGAGCGGTTGCGTGGATTATGGCCGCACAATCGGCCACATCGTGGGCCACAGGACGGCAACCGCCAGCGCCGGATCTTCTGTGCTGGTCAGCGCGAAAACCTAGGGGTCGTGGGCGGTCAAGTTGGTCAAGCACTTGAGTGCGCATGTGCACTGTTTGGTGGGTCCGGCTGACGAAGGCGGTGTGTGGTCAGGACCTGTCTTTCAAAGGTCCGGATTTCGGGGTCCGGGCAGAGATTCTTTGCCACGTGACTCGGAAAATCTTGAGGCAAGATTGTGCTGAGTCAAACAGCTCGGAAAGTTCAGATTGCACATCAACCTCGGATTTGATTATGGTCTGCAAGAAGTAACTCGGCAGAGCTATATATGAGGTCGGATTTAGAAGTGGTGCCTTGTTTATTTTGGAACCTGCTACGGCCCTCCATCCGAGGTCGTTGGACCGCACCAGCTTCGGGGACTAATGTCGGGGGTTACACCGGGTAGGGTCAAGGCTTGGCATAAGTTGAGTTTAAAGATGTGCCGAGGTACGGAAAGGGCCGACCTGTTTGGGCCTAAGAATGTCCGAGCTTTACCTTGACCTAGAGAATATAAAGGCCGACCTGTCTTGGCCGAGGGCCCGAGGTATCCCGTTGGCATGGGCCGACGTTCATAATCCGAGCTATGGTCATCCGACCTAACACCTCGGTGCAATGATTTATATTGTGAGTGCAGGAGAAGCTATCGGAAGGAAGTAAGGTCCGACCTGGTAAAGATCTTAAGCGCAAGACCCGAGGTAAGGAGCTCGACACATCCGTGTCGGGCTAACCAAGGCAAGAAGCCGTAGGTCGGGCAGGAGTCAATGCTCCTGTCACTTCACGCCTGACACGGGAGCATCTGTCACAGAGCCTAGCAGAGGCGTGCCCCGGGTTCGGCGGGGCTGCACGTCTCTGACCGCTGACCACGTGAGTTCTAGGGAAAGGCTACGAGGTAGCTCAGCCAGGCCACATCCTGTCTCTGTCAGAGGGGACATCCTAGCTCTACTGTGGTGATGCAGGGGATGGGCAGGCCATGTCCCGTCCCTGACAGGAGTATAATGATGACCAAAGCAGAGGCATGGCAACAGTGTTCAGCAAGGGGCACAAAGGTAACTCGGCTGGCCTGTATAGTGGGCTTCAACCCCTCCTGCGTGGAGACGGATCGGTCGACGGAGGACGAACCCAAGAGCTCGTTTCCCCCCTGTTAGCTTCATCTTCTACCTCAAGTTCTCACCATTGTTAGACCATACAGCTCGAGGAGCAGCTTGTACCTATCACTTTGAGCTATACATCGAGTAGGATAGTGCTGCAGTAGGGGTGTTACCTCCACAAGAGGGACCCGAAGCAGGGTACATCTTGGTGTGCTTTTGTTGTTCTTGGTTTTGCATGTTCTTGCGGTTTCTTACGTGTTCTTACTTGTGCACTCCTTGAGTGCATAAAACCTCCCCGGATTCCCCCAACGACCATTCGGCCCCATCTTAGCCATCCCTATGGCATCTGCCGTGATCCCACCACGACAAGCACAATCAAGAAAGGTGTTCCACCTTGAGAGAGTCAAGATTGTCATTATCGAGCTCAAGTGGAATGCGCAAGGCGATGGTATGATCTTGATAGGTTTTCTATTTTACCGGTCTCATGTTGTTAGTGGGAGACCGGGTTTGAGGATAGACTGCGTACTATCAAGAGGGGCTCTCAAGTGAGTAACTTGATCGCATCTTTTTGGAGAGCTCAAACCTTTGCATAATTGGCATACCATCTTTCTTGGTTCTTATTTGGTTCTTCTCCTTGTTCGGTTTTGGTGCTTGTTGTGATCCTCATGACAAGCCCAAGTTCTTCGAAAATGGTTTTTGTTTGGATAACTTGTTTGTTCTCGGCGTTGGAAATATTACTGGTCCACCTTCGAGTTAGGGTCCACACCTCCCATGTGTGGTATCCCCTCTATATTTGTAGGAAAGCACTCGTCGTTATCTTTCCAACGAAATTGGTTTCACCTGTTTTCGAGTTCGAACGAGAAAGTTATCGCATTTCAGGCTTTGCTGTTTTGTTGCTGCTTTTCAGGGCCGGAGTCTCCGGACCCAAGGGTTTCTCGTCGATGTCTGGTTTCTTGTTCAGCCCCTGGTGGGGCCGAGTGTCCGGCCCAAGGGGCCAGAGTATCCGCCCCATACCGGAGTCTCCAACCCAGGGGACCAGAGTTTTTGGTTTAGCTTCTCTCGTCTGAAAGTGGTTCACCCTCTGGTGGGGGCCAGAGTATCCGCCCCCAGGGGTCCGGAGTTTCTGCCCCAGGCCGGAGTCTCCGGTCACTTGGACCGGAGTCTCTGGTGTGAAACTGGCTGCAACGGCTCTTTTTCTGGGAGGGGTATAAATACGCCTCCACCTACCTCCAGCTAGCCAGCTCTGCCTAGCACGATTTGCTTTCTCTCTCCTTCATTGTTGCAAGCTCATTTCTTCAATATCTCCCAATCCCTCCACCCAAACTCTTTGATCTTTGGAGGATTGAAGGAGAAGACCTAGATCTACATTTCCACCAATCAATCTCTCCTCTAAGTGAGGGGAACCTAGTGGATCTAGTTCTTGGAGTTCTTGTGTGGTTCTCCTCTTTGTCCTTCCTCTCTTATTCCCCCATAAGCATTTGTTGCTTTGTTGGAATTTGAGAGTGGAGGATTTGAGCACTTGTGCTCTTGCCTTTTATATTTGGTGCATCGGTGTGCTCTCCACGAGGATTCGTGGAAGTTGAAAGTTTGTGAACTTGTTACTCTTGGGTCCTTGGACCCTAGACGCCCGTGTGGTGGTTGGACCTTTGTGGTCACTTGTAAAGCCGTTCGGGGCCCCCAATCCCGTTGTGGATTGTGCCCCAGATTGTTGTTGAAAGTCGTTCGGGAGCCCCCAATCCCATTGTGCGTTGTGCCTCGGATTGTTGTTGAAAGGCTCCGGATTCCGTCTCGAAGGATTTCGATAGTGGAAGGTGAACCAAGCCTTTGTGGTGCGGTTCATCGGAGAAGAAGGTGAAACCTTTGTGGTTGTTGAACCGTTGTGTCGGTTCACACCTCTCCAACGAGACGTAGTCCCTTAACAAGGAGGAACTCGGGAATACATCCTCGTCTCCGCGTGCCTCGGTTATTCCAATACCCGAGCCTTTTACTTATGCAATTTACATTGTGATAGCCTTCGTGCTTGAAGTATTCTATATTGCTATCACCTTGTTGCTTGTCTTGCTTAGCATAAGGTGTTGGTGCACATAGGTGAGCCTAGTTTAATTAAGTTGTCGGCTTGTTAATTTAAACACCTAGTTTTATTCCGCAATTAGCAAGCCTAAACCAGAAAAGTTTTAATCGTCTATTCACCCCCCCCCCTTTCTAGGCGACATCATTGTCCTTTCAATTGGTATCAGAGCCTGGGCTCTCTTTTTGGGCTTTACCGCCTAGAGAGTAAAATATGTCGTTTAGAGAATTAGTGCACGATCCCACTTTATATTCGATGGCACAAATTATGATGTTTGGAAAATTCGCATGCTTAATCTTTTTAGGGCCATGGGTCCAAATTGTATTAAGAGGATTGTAGATGTGAGTTTATCTCCTCCAAAGGATTCCCAAGAATTATCTTTAGAGGATGACATAAACTCTCATCTCGAGACTCAAGTTACTAATGGTCTTATATGTGTTTTGAGCAATGTAGTTCTTTCTTCAATCATGCCTTTTCAAAATGCACATGAGCTTTGGACCAAGCTTCAAGATATATATGAAGTGTCCAAAATTATTGAGGATGATTGTTCTCCCTCCACCTCCGGCCGTGATGAGTTCACAACTTCTTCCACTTCACCAACATGTGATTTGTCACAAGGTAATAATATGGTGAGTGGTGATAGAAATTGCATTGTTGATGGTGAACTTACTATTGACTATACTTTTTCTATATTACATTGCAATGTTATATCTTTGGACTTAAACTCTTCTAGCACTCCAAATGTCATACATGCTAGAGTTGATGGTCCTTGCATATCATGTAATAGTTGTTTAACTAAATCTAATAATGATAGGCTCTCTATGTCTTGTTGTCATGAATATAATGCCTCCATATCCTCTAATACTTGCATGACTAACAATGTAGAGGAATCCCAACATTTGTTGGAATAAGACATGGACCTCAATGGTGCTTCAAGAAATTCTTCATCCTCCTCACCCATTCATCATGTTTGCCTCATGGCTAAGGATTCCAAGGTAACTCCTACCTCGAATCCCGAGATATGTGATGATGTGGTTGAGGATCCTCATGGAGAAGATCTTGACATTGAAACCTTAACCAAGAAAGGTGAGATTGTTCTTGGTGCTCTTCCCAAAGGTAGTGAAGCTATCTCTTCTTTATGTGAAATCGTTGCTCATGGTATTAAATGCATAGAAATCATTGAGGATTTGGATACTCAATTTGAGGAAAAATGTAAAATTGAGAGAGAAGATGCCGATGAAAAAGCATCCTTAGAGAATTCCCTTGAGGAAGAGCAAGAGCTTCGAGCTTCTCTTGAAGAGAAACTTGAATCTCTTGATGAATCAAATGATCCTATCATTGCTAAAATCATTGAGGAAAGAGATCATGCTATTGCTAAATATAAAGTGCTTAAAAAGGAAAAAGTTGAATTTGGTGTTGGCAATGCTTGACTAAGTGAAGACATAGAGAGACTTGACAAAGCTCACAAGGCTTTAGAAAGTGAACACTCTCTCCTTATCAAGTCTCAGATCAAATCCAAACTCAACTATCTGAGAATGATAAGCTTGCCAAATTGTCTCCTTCTATTTCTAATATTAATGATGCTTGTGCTACTAACTCCACTTCTTGTGAAGCATCTATTTTGAAGGAGAATGTTGAGCTAAGGGCTCAACTTGAGTTGCTAACTAGCAAGTATGGGAAATTAGAAGAAAGTCATGAAAAGCTCTCTAGCTCTAATGAGGGCCTTCTAGCATCCCATGCTAGGCTAAAGTTAGCTCATGAGGCTATTATGTCAAAGGTAACATCGTGTGAGCCTCATGTGGAAATTGGCACAACTTCTTCTAGAAATGCTTTATGGCCATCTGCTAGTCCTAGTGATTCATCCACTCACAATGTTTCTACATCTTGTGATGAATTACTTTCCATACCTTGTTGCTCTAACAATGAAGCTTCTACTTCCTCTAGTATTTGTGTTGATACTAACCATGTAGAGGAATTAAAAGAGCTCAAGGCCCAAGTCACTTCTTTGAAGAAAGACTTGGAAAAGCGTCATGTTGGGAAGTCCACACTTGACCATATGTTGAGTGTTCAAAGACGCCCCAATGACAAGAGTGGACTTGGATTCAACTCCAATAACAAGAACAAGTCCAAGATCAACAAGAAGAAGAAGGGTCAAGAATAAGTCAAAGATTCGGCCAAGATTGTTTGTTTCAAGTGCAAAGTTGAAGGGCACCATGTTAGATCTTGCCCTTTGAAGAAGAAGCGTCTTAGTGAGAAGCAACAAGGGAAGAAGCCTCAAGTTCAAACTCAAGTTCCTCAAGTTGAAGAACGGCCTCTTCCCAAGAAGAATCAAGCTACTCCTTCTCAAGTCGAGATTCCAACCAAGAAGAGAGGAGGAAGTCGATGTTCCTACTTATGCCGTGAGAAGGGTCACTTTGCTTCTTCATGCACTAATGGTACCTTATACAATCCCATTATAATTGATGATGTGTATTCTCTTAAGAAGGATAAGGTTGGCAATGTGTTTGCCAAATATGTTGGTAATCAAAGTGGTGTCAAGAAAAGAACCATTTGGGTTGCCAAGCCTATTGTGACTAACCTCTTAGGACCCAACTTGGTTGGGGACCAACAAGCTAAAACTTGATCAATAGGTGTTGATGGAGGGCATTGAAGACTTGGCTACATCATGAAGAATTAAGTGATCTTCATCAATTATATTCTCTCAAGCCAAGTCATTTGGGTTACATTGTTCTATTTCTTATCCAATGTCCCTCCTTGCGGTAACTTGTGCTTATACCATATATTCATTGAAAGTTGCTTGCTCCCTTGCACGTGTTAGGTTTTGTACCTTGCTAGTGTTTGTATGTGTTGTGCTCTCTACTTACTTATCTTGAGAAATCAAGTATGTGTATTTTGGTTTGCACACCATTTACTTGTTTTGAGCCTTATTGTCTTTATTTGCCATCTTATCTTGTTGGCTCTCCTTGAGAGATTAATGGATTATCCATTTTTTGAGAGTGATATGCTTGTGCACTTCACAATCCTAAATATGTGTGTACATGAGGAATACCACTTAGTATTGATATATCAATATTATCTATTCTCTATGTGGTATGTTATGCTCATGAGAAATTCAAATTCTATAATGTCCATTAATTTCTTGAGTTGGTTTTGTTTGCCTCTTGTTTTCCAATAAATGGATTATCACATTATGGGGGAGTAATAAGCTATGTGCATATTACAAGCCTAGAAAATGTGAACATGTGAGGTTTTGCCACCTAGAATTGATATTGTCAATTATCTTCTTCCTAGTGGCATGTTTCTCAAACAAGTTCCATATTTGCTTAAATGTCTTTTATTTCTCATCTTTTGGATCTTGTGTGTGAGAGAGTTTCTTGGTGCTTTGCATGATCGTTGAACAAATTGAAGCCGTCAAGAATCTCTATCTAAGCATGTGTGCAATTCCTTTCCTTTAACATATGCTTATTCGTTGTGAAGTTGGTCTTGTATATCATTCCTATTTACCACCAAGAAATATCTCCATACTCCTTGTCCATGACAAGTGATACACATATTTGTGGTGAATTTTGTAGACCATCTTCACTTTGGCCTTTGGTTTGAATTGCTTTATTTTGTTGCCAAAACGTGTTTTATCAAACTCTTTTGTCTTCCTTGTATCCTATGGATCTTATTGCTCCTCTTGAATTTGACTAGTGTTGTATAATATATATGGTGCGTGTTGGGGATATACCTACTAGGGGTATCACCAGCATGGATCAATCCGGCTAGTCCAGGGTGGCCCGCAGTGGTGGTGAAGGCTTTGCCTACCGGGCGGCCCAGATAGCTGACGACCAAGGAAGGCGGATGCCGGCAAGGAGGAGGCCCAAGACTGAAGCCCATGAAGCCACCAAGACCAAGACGGAAGGCGGCATACTTGCCGGCTAGGTTTAGGACTCCGTATACTTGCTGGATACGTATTCACCTTGTAACCCTAGGTCCAGCCGCCTATATAAGCTGGACCTCGGGACGCCTTTAGGGCAACTCTTTGATAGACAACCAACTCATTGTAACCTGTTCACGGCGATATTGCCTTATAGTGAGTTATAGCAGCACGTAGGGCACCGCCACCGCCGTGGTGCCTGAAGCTGGGTAAACCGCCGTGTACAATCCCGACCTTGACGACGTCCACCTTCTTGCCCTACGTTCACCCTCGGCTAGCAGGACCCCGTCTCCTATCCAAGATGCCGATACGACGACAGTTGGCGCCCACCGTGGGGCCTAAGGCGTCAGGCGTCACGTTCCAGGCGGGAACTCTTGGCGGCATCGGCGAAACAATCGCCGTCGGCCGCGCTGTTCGCTACGGCGACAGTCACTACATCAGCTGCGACGAGTCCTACATCCCCGCAGACGACTACATTGTCGGATGCGGAGTTGTGCCGTTTGGCGGCGTCGATGTGTTCATCGGCTACACTTCTGAGGCGTATGGTTGCCGCGAATTTATTCGCCATCCCACCCGCCCTACAATCAAGACGGATCTGAGTTTGCCTCCTCTGAGGAGTCCGCAGATTCAGATCTACACTTTGTCGGCATGACGGGACTGGGATCAGACTCCCAGCCCAACAGTCAAGATCCCGAATCTATTCTTCCTGCACTCCAGGATGATGTGATGTCGGATGCCGGATCCAGATCTACCGTTCACGTCAACGTAGACTCTGATTCCGAAGAAGATTCTGCCAGCATGTTTGAGCAACGGGTCAAGAAGTGTTTTATTACACCTGATCCTCCGCCATCTGAGGCGGCTACGGGCTCTTCCGTCAACATGCAGCAGATCTTTGTGGCGGATGTCACCGGCGCAGCTTCAGAGAAGGCGGCAACTGACGCCGCCAACCTGGGGACCCCGGCAACCGATCCACAGTTTCCAGAGCCTCCTGGGGCTCCAAAGAAGAAAATCTGGAGAAGGGCGAGCCCAGCAAGATAGGAAGCATGGCGGCTCTGGCGGAAGTTCTTCACACGCCGGTAAACGACAAAACCAATCCGGCTGATTTGGAGAAACTTCGGAACACCTTGGTGGAGCAAACTGAGTACCTCAAAAGCAAGCAAGCAGAGGTCCAGAGCCTCCTCGACGAAGCCAAGGAGGAAAACGCCAAGATAACTGCCAAGTGCGACCCCAAGCGTAATCTTTTCACCACCACCCCATTGCCCAAGCCGGCAGGACAAGTGGCGGAGAAGAGAGGTAGGAAAGGCAGGGATCATGACACCTTCAAATCCCCTGCCCAAAAGCTTGGTTTCGAGTGGGCTACAGCACCGCAGCGTAAGGACAAGAACGGGGACGTCATCCTCGCAACACCTGTCCTCAACACTGCGGCCGCCTTGGACATCCTCAACAATGATGACTATGACAAGGACGAGAAGATCTACTACGCATCGATCCTTGCTCGCAAAGCTCTAGAGCAGCAGGCCCGTGCTGATTCTCGCGCCGACATGGCGGACGCAAGGGGAGGAAAGTTGGAATCAAAATCCAACGCTTGCAAAGCTGCGGCCGGTGGCAACCCAGAAGATCCGTCCGGTTCCAGTAGCCACGGAAAAGGGAAGGACAAGGAGAAAGACCCACGCAAATCACCACCTCCAAAAAGGCAGCGTGATGAGGCATCCAGGACCGGCAACAGGCGCAAGGCCTCACCTCCTCCGCCTAGGCGGGATGAAGGCGGAAGCAGGGGCAGCAAGCAGCCGCCAAGGGTGGCGGCAACCGCGACGATGCCCCGCCGCCAAGAAGAAGCAGGGACCGCACACAGTCCCCACCACCAGTGCCCAGGCACGAAGGCGGAAGCCGGGGACACAACAATGAGCCTAGGCACAGCCGGGCAGCGCAGGACGAGCCACATGCTGATAGATCTGGCAAACAGCTCAGTCCGCAAGACGCGAGACATCGTCTCAATGACATCAAGGCTGGAAAGCAAGATGCCTATCTAGGACCTGAGTGCTTTGGCCCAGCCATCCGCAACGTTCAAGTACCCAGAGACATGACGTCAGTGTCAAAAACTCATCAAAGGTACAATGGAGCGGACAAGCCAAACTCATGGTTGTCGGACTACGCGCTGGCAGTTGAAATTGCTGGAGGCAATGGCCTCGTCGCGCACGCTTCCTTCCCCTCATGTTGGAGGGGACAGCCCGAAGCTGGATCGAAAACTTGCCGGAGAAAAGCATTCATAGCTGGCATGACATGGAAAAGGTGTTCACGCAGCACTTCCAAGGCACGTACAAGCGACCCAATACATACACAGATTTGGTTCGTTGCGTGCAAAAGCCAGATGAAACAGCTACAAGCTTCTTGGCAAGGTGGATTCAAACAAAGGCAAGCTGCGAGAACGTAGACGACAATCAAGCAATCCATGCCTTCACCACGGGCCTCCTGAAGGGCTCAAGTCTCAGACATAAGCTCGTACGCATGCAAGTCAAGGATCTCGGAGTCATGCTCGAAGTAGCAGCCATGTACGCACAGGCGGATGACGATGCACGCGATGGAGATGGCGCACATGATATGGCGCCAAACAGGCGAGCAAGTCACAAACGCAAGGCTCCCCAGGATGACAAAGCCGGACCATCAAACGAGGTCGCCGCCGCCTTCGAAGGCAAAGGCAGCAACCGCAAGTGGAAAGGAAAGGGTAAAGATGGCGGCTCCAGCAAGCAGCGCCTGACGTATGATCAGGCGAAAGCCTTGCCTTGCCCAATCCACGCGTCCTTAGGCAAAGTCAACCACACATTAGGGGAATGCCGGTTCATGGAGGACTTCAAGAAAGACCCCGAGGTTGGCTGGAAATCAAAAAAGAGCAAAAAGGCTGAGAAGACAAAGAAGGAAGACGATGATGGGGCTATGTCCATGTCAGAGGATGAGGAACCCAAGCTGATGCGTAAAGAAAGGAAATATCCCAAGGTACATGGCCAATTGGTGTGCTTCCTGGGCACTCCTTCGGCAAAAGAAGAAAAGGCGGAGATGCGCGAGCTAAACGCCACAGTACCAGACGTTCCCCAGTATCTAGACTGGTCAGAGGAGCCAATAACCTGGGATAGAGATGATCATCCAGATCACGTTCCTCACCCCGGCAAATACGCCCTTGTCGTCGACCCTATTGTCGATAACTTCAGGCTCACCAAGGTGTTGATGGATGGCGGCAGTAGCCTCAACATCATCTACGCGGACACTCTGAAGCGCATGAACTTGTCGGAAAGCCAGCTTGACTATAGCAAAGTCAAGTTTCATGGCATTGTTCCGGGAAAGCAAGGCAAGTCAATGGGAAGCATCAGATTGGAGGTTACTTTTGGGCCTGAGACAAACTACCGCTCGGAGTATCTCAGGTTCGAAGTAGTCCCCTTCAAAAGTGCCTACCACGCCATTTTTGGACGGCCAGCTTTCGCCAAATTCATGGCTCGCCCGTGTTACATATACAGCAAGCTGAAGATGCCGGGACCCAATGGTACAATTACCATCAGTGGCAACTTCAAGAAAGCAAAGGAGTGTGAGCGTGGCAATGCCGCCTTCGCTGAGGCAGTCCTCCACGCAGAGGAGTTAGCCATGTTGAAGAAAGAGCTCGATACATCACAGTTGCCGGAGCATGTAAAGACCGCTGAGCAAAAGAACACTTTCAAGGCGTCCGAAGACACAAAGAAGGCGGATCTGGTCCCAGGTGACAGCTCCAAGCAAGTCACCATAGGGGCTGGCTTGGACGACAAATAGGAAAGCGCGCTCGTCAGGTTCCTCCGTGAGAATCAGGACATCTTTGCATGGTCGTCAGCCGACATGCCAGGTGTCCCGAGGGAACTTGCCGAGCATTCTCTTAACGTCTACGAAGGAGCCAAACCAGTGAAGCAAGGAATAAGACGCTACGGTGAGAAGAAGCGGACAGCAATAGGCAAGGAGATCATCAAGTTGCAAGAAGCCAAGTTCATTAGGGAGGTAGTACACACTGATTGGTTGGCAAATCCTGTAATGGTTCCAAAACCTAATAAGGAAATGAGAATGTGCATTGATTATACCGGTTTGAACAAGTGCTGTCCTAAGGACCACTTTGCTTTGCCTCGTATAGATCAGGTCATAGACTCCACAGCCGGCTCCGAGCTGCTGTGCTTTTTGGATGCGTACTCCGGGTACCACCAAATCAAAATGCGAGAATCCGACCAAATCAAAACAGCGTTCACTACACCCTATGGGACCTTCTGCTACATCACGATGCCCTTCGGTCTAAAAAATGCCGGCGCAACGTATCAGCGGTGTATGCAAAGATGCCTTCACGAGCAAATTGGCCGCAATGTTCACGTCTATGTTGACGACATTGCCGTCATGTCAAGAAAGAAGGCAGATTTGCTTGATGATTTGAGAGAAACCTTTGATAGCCTCCGGGTATACAGGATGAAACTCAACCCGAAAAAATGCGTCTTCGGGGTTCCTGCCGGCAAATTGCTTGGCTTTATCGTTTCCGAACGAGGGATAGAGGTGAATCCAGAAAAAATCAAAGCGATCCTCAACATATCCAGGCCCAAGGACCTGAAGGACGTGCAGCGACTTGCCGGATCGGCGGCTGCCGTCAGTCGTTTCATTAGCCGTCTTGGTGAGAAGGCGCTGCCTCTCTACCGGCTTCTGAAGAAATCCGACAACTTCGAGTGGACAGACGAAGCAGACGCCGCCTTGCAGCAACTCAAGGACGCGTTAACGTCTGCTCCAATTTTGGCAGCTCCTCGTTCGCAGGAACCAATGCTGCTCTATATTGCCGCAACTAACTTAGTTGTTAGTGTGGTACTGGTTGTGGAACGCAAGACGGAAATTTCAGACTTGCCGGAACAACGTCCGGTTTACTTCATCAGTGAAGTATTTTCCGCCTCAAAACAGCGTTATCCGCATTACCAGAAATTGGTCTACGGTGTTTTTTACGCCGCCAGGAAGTTAAGGCACTACTTCCAGGAACATTCAATAACCGTGGTGAGCAAGGCACCTCTGGGGGATATCATCAATAATACAGATGCAACAGGCCGCGTTGCCAAATGGGGCATTGAACTTGCCGCCTTCGACATCTCGTATAAGCCCAGAACGGCCATTAAGTCTCAAGCCTTAGCAGATTTCGTAGCTGATTGGACGGAGGCCATGGACGAAGTACCTCTCCCTGAAGATGCATACTGGATCATGCACTTTGATGGATCAAAAATGCTCCAGGGCTCGGGGGCTGGCATTGTTTTAAGAAACCCTCAAGGAGACAAGCTTAGTTATGTGTTACAAATACACTTCAAGGCAACTAATAATGTTGCTGAGTACGAAGCTCTCCTTCATGGTTTACACATTGCCAAGGAACTTGGCGTCCAACGTGTCCTCTGCTACGGAGATTCAGATTTGGTGGCGCAACAGATACGTGGTACTTGGGACACAAAGAGCGAAACAATGGCGGCATATCGAGCTACCGTTGACGAATTCGCCAAGTGTTTTCTAGGCTACGAGGTCCGCCATATCCCAAGAACTCAAAATGAGGCGGCAGATACACTTGCCAGAATGGGATCTGAACGCAAAAAGGTACCAAAAGATGTTTTCCTGGAACACCTACACAAGCCGTCAATTAAAGGAGCAGACCTCCTTGACCCAGAGTCGGCAGAACCAGTTGATAGTGCTAGCTATGCCGTCTACTTGGTAAAGCCGGATTGGACGACGCCATATTTGGACTTCCTGATCAATCAGGAGTTACCGGATGATGAGGTTTTGAAAAGGCAAATAATAAGAAGAGCCAAGGCATTTACAATAATCAAAGGTGAATTGTACAAGCGTAGCACCACTGGTGTTTACCAACGCTGCATTTCGCCCGAAGAAGGCAGAGATTGTTGGATGAGATACATGCCGGCGTATGTGGACATCATGCTTCTTCACGCGCCCTTGTTTCAAAAGCCTTCCGACAAGGTTTCTATTGGTTGACAGCCAAGCAAGATGCAGAAGACATTGTTAAAAGGTGCAGGGGCTGCCAACTTTATGCCAGACAATCACATATGCCGGCTCAAGAGCTTAAAACAATACCCATCACGTGGCCTTTCGCAGTCTGGGGCTTGGACATGGTTGGTCCGTTTAAAACGGCGCCTGGTGGCTACACACATTTACTTGTGGCTGTAGACAAGTTTACCAAATGGGTTGAAGCTAAGCCTATCAAAAAGCTAGACGGCGCCACAGCCGCAAACTTTCTGTGGGGAATAATCTCTCGGTTCGGGGTGCCTCATAGCATTATCACCGACAATGGCACTAACTTGTCGCAAGGCGAAGTCGAGGAATACTGTTATAAGCATGGTATCCGCCTAGATCTAGCCTCCGTCGCGCATCCGCAAGCAAACGGTCAAGTAGAGCGTACAAATGGTTTAGTCCTACAAGGAATCAAACCACGTCTCGAAGTACCATTGCACAGAGCGGCTGGGGCTTGGGTGGATGAATTGCAGTCTGTCCTTTGGAGTTTACGCACAACTCCAAACAGATCAACCAAGTTTACTCCTTTCTTCTTAGTCTATGGCGCAGAAGCAGTGTTGCCAACCGACATGATGTACGATTCTCCCAGAATCCAAGCCTACGTCCAGGAGGACGCAGAAGATGCAAGACAGGATGGCCTTGACCTACTTGATGAAGAACGAGATGTTGCCCTTGCGCGATCCGCCATCTATCAGCAAAGTTTGAGGCGTTATCACAGCAGAAGGGTGAGGCAAAGAAGTTTTAGAGTGGGTGACCTGGTTCTCCGCCTAATCCAAGATAGAAAGGGCTTGCATAAGTTATCCCCGCCTTGGGAAGGACCTTTTGTGGTCAGTAAGGTGTTGCTCAATGGTTCTTATTACTTGGTCGATGCACGTGACGGATACAAGAAGAAGCGAGGTCGCAAGCGCAAAAGGAAGGTTGACGACAAGTACGAAGAAACCAAGCGACCCTGGAACATTGAGCAGCTACGTCCTTTTTACACTTAGCAATTTCCACATTGTAATAAGTACTATATGATTATGAAATAAAAGTCTGTGGTTTGCTCATTCAGTTTTGGGATCATGCCATCTTTTGTCTTTTCTCGCAATCATATATCTGTTGTCATAAAAGTTACCAAATAAAATAAGTTTTGCTCCGTGCTAAGGTCCAAACTTTTTTGACATTTGCCGTCTGCCGGCTAAAAACGCAAACAATCTTTGCACCGCCTAATATGCTTATCTGTCTGTTTGTATGTGGGTCGCCTAGTAGTATGTCGTTGGCACCAACATGCTGGCTTTGGTCTCTGAGTCTAAATTAGTTGGTATTGCACCTGGTTGGCTCAGCTAAAGTAACTAAGATGAGGTTCCGCCAACATATGAAAAAGCTAAACATGCAGGCGAGATACATATTAAGGCGGGCCACTTAAGTAAGCCTACCGCCAAGTGTAGCATAAAAGTTGGCCCATAAATATTTACAACCCAAAATAAAGTTTTATGCGTTAACAGATTAACGCAGTGTTTTGTGCTGCCTTTGCAGGAGGAAGTCTAAGGGATTGCCGCCTTCGTAGAGCTGGTGGAGAGATCCTGGGGGCTAACGCCGGCATTCTTGGGGCTGGCTCCGCCATCCTTGGGGCTGCGCTTGTCGGTTCCGGCTTCGCCTTCTTCGCCGCGGGAAGCTTCAGGATCTGCCAAGGAGGGATCAGCAACGGCAACATGCGGGTCCGGGTGTTCCTTGTAGAACTTGCGGATGTCAACCATGTTGGCAACCCGGGTCGCATAGCCGCGAACAGACCGCAGCACGTCCTGCATCACGATGGCTTGGCTGTTTTCGTCTTCGGTGGGGAAGTACTCGGTGACTTGATGAATATCAGCCTCCGGGTACCACGCCGCCGTCATCGCCAATGCCAACTTGGCACCGCCTCGTGCTGCTGAGCGTAGTGTGTTGTCGTGTTCAGCTGTCGCCTTCTCCAGCAACTCCGGCAGAGCATCGAAGATGACGGGATCGCCGTCTTCCCCAGGGTAGAACTTGGCGGCAAATGATTTGCCGGCGCCGACAATCTGGTTGACGATTTCGCCAATTTTCAAGATCCGAGCAAGGCGCGGCGTTGTGGCCAGGTCATCTCCCAGCCAGCCGGCACTGCACAAACACAAAGTTACACACTGCAGCTTCAAGTATCAAGAAAGCAAGGTGACAAAAATGAAGGACTGGAGGCATACCCAAGACATGGTCGTGGATGGCGTTGACCTCATCCAGATGGTTCTCAAGCGTTTCTTGGGCTAGCTGGACCGCCTTTGACAGTTGGTCCTGCTGCTCCTTGGCGTTCTTGTTCACCTGGTCAAGGTTGTTGCTCATGGCCTCAAGTTGTCCAGTCAACTTGCTAACTTCGGCAGCATGAGCCAACGCACGATCATCCAGCTCCTTGGCGTGATCCGCCTTCAGCTTGGTCACCAGCCCGGCAAGATCTGCAGCTTCGTTCATCAAAGCTTGCATGTCAGTGGAGTTCTTGAGAATATCTTGCGCAGTGTTTAATAATTCTACAAATAAAAAGAAAAGACGACTAAAATACTTGTCGGAAAAGGAAAAGAAGTCGGACGAAAAGAAGGCAAAGAAAGCTTTGTCACCTTCATCCTTCTTGCGAGCTTCTTCCAAACTCGCAATTTGGGCGTTCTTCAACTCCACGTCCTGCTGCAGTTCCTCGCATTCCTTCTTCTTCATCTCTTGAGCACGAAATAGCTCAAGATTGGAAGCAAGAACGGCCTGCATGCACGAAAGCAACATTATGGTTAGCGCTATTTAGTCAACGAGACCACTTTGCCGGCTAAATTTTTCAGCCGCCAAAGTGCTCGGGGGCTGGGACCATAGGCTATTTTACCTCAAGTTGTCCGTGCAGGGTGTCGTGGAGTTCGTCCATGTGTGCGTACCAGTTGCGGGTACCGTCACGCATGGTCTTCAGTGTTTGCCGGGGGTCTTGCAACCCTTTGCCAGGTTGGGAGCCAGGATGAGTGGACGATCCGCCTTGTTCGGCCGCCATCTGGTCATCCATCTCCTGCTTCATGGCGATAAATCGAGCGGCATCACTAGCCGAAGCTTCAGCCGTCTTGGAAAAAGTTATGCCGGCAACTGATTTCTTGCCCGCCATCTTCTCTGTAGCCGCCTCTGCGGTACCGGCAGCTGTGTACGTTCCCTGGCACACAACCACGGGAACGCCAACTGTGGGCGTTGTCGGCGCAGCAGCTGGAGAAGAACGTGGTGGCTTGCCCCTGCCGGCAGCAATCTTCAAGTTGGAGCGGAGTTTGGGCATGGTAGGCTTGCCTCTGTAAGCAGAAACATGCAAGTTTGTCAGCACAAACATATTAAAATATCCAAGTCAGGGAAGCCAAAGTTTGCTAACCGCTTCAAGGGAACGTTCCCCACGGTCTCATCCTCTGCGTCGGCAGAGGTGGCCGCCTTCTTCCTCTTCTCCAAATCCTTGGTGGAGGAGCTCAGCTTGCGCTTCTTCGACTTGCTGGCACCTGTATCATACCAGTTTGGGGCCAGCTCGTCCTCTCCCAAGGTTTGTAGCTGAAAAGGAAGCAAGACAATATTAATTCAGTACCTAGTGGGCAAGGATGTTAGTGAAATAACAAAGTAGCTTTCACCTACCGCTGGGGCTGGGTTGTTATGAGTGAACATGGCGACGCCTTCAGCCGCCTTCACCGACAGAGGCTTGATAAGCTCTCTAAGCCGGTACTCCAAGGCATCCTGATCAAGGGTGCTGTTGCCGGCGTCGTCCGCCTTGTACTCGCACATCTTCAGTGGGCGATGGCGGAGAGGCATAATCTTCCTCGACACCCAGCAGATGACGGTGTCAACTCCGTCAAGTCGTGGAGCCAACATCGTCTTCGTCAAGAATTCGATCCGCCTAACGGCAACACGAAGTTCTTCCGGCAAGCTGCTGAGCGGCACTTTTGCTGTCCAGCAAGCCTTGTGGGTTGGCGGACCGTTGACGAAGGCTGGCATCCCTTGCGTGCTGCCAGGTGTCGGGATGTCCTTGCAGTAAAAGAAAGTGCTGGTCCAGTGCTTCACCGACTCGATGTATGGTATTTTTGGGTACCAGTCGGGTTGGCGGCAGTTGAACGTAACACTACCGCAGGTTGCTAGGTGGCCGCCTGGTATGGTTTGCCGGCGGCACAGGAAGCAGTACTTAAACAGCTCTATGGACGCAGCTATGCCTAAGTACCCTTCGCACAAAGCCTGGAAGCCGGCTAGCACTAGAATACTGTTGGGCGCTATGTTGTGTGGCTGCAGCCCATAAAAACTAAGCACCGCCAAGAAGAAGGCGGAAAGCGGCAGAGACATACCGCGAAGGCTATGCGAAGCCAACATGACACGCTCGCCGTCTTGGGGGTCAGGCACCGCCTCGTCGCCTGGAACCCTCCAGGAGCATTCCGTCTTTGGCGGAATGTATCCGCCTTCCTCCAGTTCCTTCAGATATGCTGACGTCATAACTGACGGCAGCCAGTACCTGGAACCCAGGTCTCCAGCCTCTTCCTCTTCCTCGACGTCGTCATCCTCGTCGGCGGCAGATTCCGCCGCGGCCTCTGAGCTGGTAGCCGCGAGGGATGGGAGGGGAAAAGTTGGAGCGGCGGTCGCAGGCGCCGTCGGAGCTGGGAAGAAGTAGAAACCCCGCCCGTGGCCACGGTGGCCGCGGGAGAGGTCATCGATGCGCCTGCAGGCACCGCCGCCGCCGCTGGAACAGATCCAGATCCGGCGGGGGTCGAAGAGCCGCAGCCAGTGCCGCCGTCGCCGCCGCATCCTGCTGAGTGCTCGCCATTTAGGGGAGAGGGCGCTGCTCGTGCTCGCCGGAGTTGAGTTCGAGGAGGAGTTGAGCTCGGGAAGGTGAGGAGGCCACGGTGGGTGTGCGAATGAGGAAGAAGTGCATCGATGTGCCCTTTGGAGGTATTTATCCCCACGCGCCAAGATCCGTGCCTAAAATTAGGGGGACGCGAGATTTCCGCCACGTGCCCACGATTTGCACGTCGTGGCAACGGCGTCTGCGGCCTCGCTCCGATTTCTGTGCGTGGTGGAGAAACCATCATGACGCATGCCCAAGTCCAAACTGTCGTGGACTGCATGGCGTCATCCGTCAACATTTGACGAGCCTAGTCAATTGACAAGACTGGTGCCAGGAAGATTCCTGACAATGGTCAGGCCGTCTTTCCCATGATGGCGGCAAGTTGTCCGACTACTTTAGGCGGACCGCCGCTTACTTTCAACTATGGAATGCTTCAAGCTCTTCAGACGCTTACAAGACAAGGCGGACGTTGCCGACAAAGAAGACGGCGCCTGAAGAACTCGAACCCTCCCAGGGGCTAATGTTGGGGATATACCTACTAGGGGTATCACCAGCATGGATCAATCCGGCTAGTCCAGGGTGGCCCGCAGTGGTGGTGAAGGCTTTGCCTACCGGGCGGCCCAGATAGCTGACGACCAAGGAAGGCGGATGCCGGCAAGGAGGAGGCCCAAGACTGAAGCCCATGAAGCCACCAAGACCAAGACGGAAGGCGGCATACTTGCCGGCTAGGTTTAGGACTCCGTATACTTGCTGGATACGTATTCACCTTGTAACCCTAGGTCCAGCCGCCTATATAAGCTGGACCTCGGGACGCCTTTAGGGCAACTCTTTGATAGACAACCAGCTCATTGTAACCTGTTCACGGCGATATTGCCTTATAGTGAGTTATAGCAGCACGTAGGGCACCGCCACCGCCGTGGTGCCTGAAGCTGGGTAAACCGCCGTGTACAATCCCGACCTTGACGACGTCCACCTTCTTGCCCTACGTTCACCCTCGGCTAGCAGGACCCCGTCTCCTATCCAAAATGCCGATACGACGACAGTGCGTGATGATCCCATTGGTGTGCATTTGTATTCAAATGCAAAATCATAAATAATGCACACACATTGGGGGAGCTATCCTATATGTTATTGAACACTATTTGTCTTTAATTGGTTTTTGATCCCGATGATATGTCTCTTTGAAGACAAGCATTTTCCGTCTTGGTACTTTGGGCCATCATGAAAAATGTAGAGGGTTTGGCTATTTCTTGACCATATTTTCATTTGGTATCTTTTCTTTTTGGTATCTTCAATCATGTGTTGATTTGGGTATTTGATATAATTTGGACAATTTCTTTTCGTGTCACACTAATGTGTGCTCTCTTGTTTTAATTGGTGTTTTATCCAAATTGTATCTCTTTTGGTTCTTGAAAATCTTGTGCATGCATATTTACTGTATGTATTTCTTTGGCATGCTTACTTTCGTTGATCCAATATATAGGATCAACTCCATCAAATCCTATATGGCTAAGATGTGCATGAAATTCAATTTCACATTAATATGCACATATTTATGTGGAGTTTGTCCTATGTATTGTAGTTGCTCTAACTACTTTGGACCCAATTAGTTTGGGTACCATGTTGTACTTGAATGTGTTTTAGGTACATTTGAGATACATTGGAAGCTTGTCTCAATTACAAGGAAGGTGGTGTCACCATGTGTTCATTGGAGTCAAGTTTGGATGATCGTTAACTCTTATCTTCTACATCACCAATGCTATCCTGGTAACAAGTATCTACCTCATGCATACTTTTCTAGCTTTCAACCTTGTGTAGGTTGTATCTTGGCATGAATCTCTTTTGTTTCAATTAATTTGGTTCTTGCAAAACGTCTTTATTGCAAATGTGAGTAAGCCGGGATGATTACATATAAGAGGACTATATATTCATTTCTATGATTCATCGATCCCAATTATGTCAATCTAGCACTTTCTCTTAAAGTCTCTCATGTGCAACATTGATGAATTTTCAAAATCATTTGCCTTTTGTGATACTTGTTATCTTACTCGGAGCATCCCTTCGTTAACCTTTATCCTTTGTGGATAATTTTTTTTGATGCTATGATGAGTGTGTGTTGGGAGTTCATCTATATTCCTTTAAGATAAAATTGGGCTTTGGGCTATGCTTTTAAGCAAAGATCTTATTGGTTTCTTTATGACTTCCTCTTGGATATCATGATCTTTACCCTTGTATCTATCTTGTGTGTACATGTTTATTTGTAGACCCATATCTTAGTGATTCGTGTCTACTTAGAAACTTATACACATGAGATTAGTACATCTTTAATTGATATTCCAATTCTTTAGTGATCACATCTTATTGCTTTTGGTTCTTTGGTGGTTTCTAAATGGCACAAGCTTTATTTTTTTGTGTTATGTTTTTTGCATTTTACTAAGCTTGTGGAGCTATTTGATTTATCTTCTTTTGGTGTGTGGGTATGGAAAAGACTTGATATGCACTATGTGCAACTCCTTTTGAAAGACTATGTTGATGCTTTTGCTTATCCTTGTATTAGTCTCCTAAAATGTCTTCTTATCTCACACCCATCCTTTTTGCCACTCCTTGCTCATGTTGCAAAAGTTTATTTGTTGCAAGTTGTTTGCCTCTTGTCTCATTTATATTCTCTTGCATATGCTTGTGTTCGAATTTATCTAGGAGGGAGTGAGGATTCCATGTTGTGCACACTATATTGAAATGCAAATCCTATTTGTGCACGTACCTTGGGGAGTTCCCTCTTGATATTTAGAACACTTTTCGGATCCTATTGATTGCTTGCTTCTTTCGTTGACGTATCTTTCTATTTGATATTCTCTTGCAATCTTTGGATCCTCAATATAGTTTGATCTCCCTCCATCTATTCTTCATTGGATATGTGCATTTGATTTCACTCACATTATGAGAAATGCACACTTTATGGGGGAGCTCTTATTATATTGGCCTTCTTACTTTTCACCCATTTCGGCAATCGTTGCCAATGGGGGAGAAATTTAGAGGGTTTAAGGGAATATGGGTTTGTTCTCTTGCGGTTCTCTTGCATGGTTGCTTAAATTCATTATATAAACCCTCGAAAAAGAGATTGTCATCAATTAACAAAATGGGGGAGATTGAAAGTACATGTGTTGCCCCATGCGTGGTTTTGGTAATTAATGACAATCCTTATGGACTAATCTTTGCATTGAGATATACTTGTAGATCTTATCCATAGGAATTGATTGGAGTTCATGTGTTGGACTCTAGAAGATTACATGTTGATCAATGCTCTACTCAAGGGTTTATATGAAGAATGGTCATGTGTGAAGAAGATGAAGTGCAAGTTCAATATGATGCATCTCGGAAGATATCATTTGATTGAAGCTTGCAAAGGAGACATGAAGACGGAGCTTAGCGAGGCCCGCCCATAATGGAGTATGGGGGAGCATTTGGAGAAGTCTTCATCAAGTATGTGCTAGCAAGCACAATCAAGAAAGGTGTTCCAACTTGAGAGGGTCAAGATCGTAATCATCGAGCTCAAGTGGAATGCGCAAGGCAAAGGTATGATCTTGATAGGTTTTCTATTTTACCGGTCTCATGTTGTTAGTGGGAGACCGGATTTGAGGATAGACGGCGTACTATCAAGAGGGGCTCTCAAGTGAGTAACTTGATCACATCTTTGTGGAGAGCTCAAACCTTTGCATACTTGGCATATCATCTTTCTTGGTTCTTATTTGGTTCTTCTCCTTGTTGGGTTTTGGTGCTTGTTGTGATCCTCATGACAAGCCCAAGTTCTTCGAAAATGGTTTTTGTTTGGAAAACTTGTTTGTTCTCGGCGTTGGAAATATTACTGGTCCACCTTCGAGTTAGGGTCCACACCTCCCATGTGTGGTATCCCCTCTATATTTGTTGGAAAGCACTCGTCGTTATCTTTCCAACGAAATTGGTTTCACCTGTTTTCGAGTTCGAACGAGAAAGTTATCGCATTTCAGCCTTTGCTGTTTTGTTGCTGCTTTTCAGGGCCGGAGTCTCCCGCCTACAGGTCCGGAGTCTCTGGACCCAAGGGTTTCTCCTCGATGTCTGGTTTCTTGTTCAGCCCCTGGTGGGGGCCGGAGTTCCCGGCCCAAGGGGCCGGAGTATCCGCCCCAGACCGGAGTTTCCGGCCCCAGGGGACCGGAGTTTCTGGTTTAGCTTCTCTCGTCTGAAAGTGGTTCACCCTCTGATGGGGGCTGGAGTCTCTGGTCCACTCCGGTGTGAAACTGGATGCAACGGCTCTTTTTCTGGGAGGGGTATAAATACCCCTCCACCTACCTCCAGCCAGTCAGCTTTGCCTAGCATGATTTGCTTTCTCTCTAATTCATTGTTGCAAGCTCATTTCTTCAATATCTCTCAATCCCTCCACCCAAACTCTTTGATCTTTGGAGGATTGAAGGAGAAGACCTAGATCTACATTTTTACCAATCAATCTCTCCTATAAGTGAGGGGAACCTAGTGGATCTACTTTTTGGAGTTCTTGTGTGGTTCTCATCTTTGTCCTTTCTCTCTTATTCCCCATAAGCATTTGTTGCTTTGTTGGAATTTGAGAGCGGAAGATTTGAGCACTTGTGCTCTCGTCTTTTGCATTTGGTGCATCGGTGTGCTCTCCTCGAGGATTCGTGGAAGTTGAAAATTTGTGAACTTGTTACTCTTGGGTCCTTGGACACTAGACGCCCGTGTGGTGGTTGGACCTTTGTGGTCACTTGTAAAGCCGTTCGGGGGCCCCCAATCCCGTTGTGGGTTGTGCCCCGGATTGTTGTTAAAAGCCGTTCGGGAGCCTCCAATCCCATTGTGGGTTGTGCCCCGGATTGTTGTTGAAAGGCTCCGGATTCCGCCTTGAAGGATTCCGATAGTGGAAGGTGAACCAATCATTTGTGGTGCGGTTCATCGGAGAAGAAGGTGAAACCTTTGTGGTTGTTGAACCGTTGTGTCGGTTCACACCTCTCCAACGAGACGTACTCCCTTAACAAGGAGGAACTCGGGAATACATCCTCGTCTCCGCGTGCCTCGGTTATTCCTATACCCGAGCCTTTTACTTATGCAATTTACATTGTGATAGCCTTCGTGCTTGAAGTATTCTATATTGCTATCACCTTGTTGCTTGTCTTGCTTAGCATAAGTTGTTGGTGCACATAGGTGAGCCTAGTTTAATTAAGTTGTTGGCTTGTTAATTTAAACACCTAGTTTTATTCCGCAATTAGCAGGCCTAAACCGGAAAAGTTTTAATCGCCTATTCACCCCCCCTCCCCCCTCTAGGCAACATCATTGTCCTTTCAATGTCAATAGGAAGTGGCTCCCTAGCACGAGGCCACCAATTTCGCCTAACACGGCATCCTCGCGCCGCTAAAGGAGACGGTGCAAAAAGGCTTTGTCATCAAATTGGGCAGGGAGACCATGCCAACTTTAATGCCAAGTGTAAGATCGGTCACCACAAGCAGAAGCTTAGCCTATGGGTGGACCCGATGTACTATACCAATAACATCTGCTGGCCCACGCTCATCCACGAGGAGCGAGGGGTGGCGCTCAACCGCTTCACCGGCTAAGATCCACCGCTGGTGAAGCATGTCGCCGAGCGGGCGTAGTTCTGGTGAGTGTTCAGGTGCAACGCGCAGGGTCCTTGAGTCCTCCTGGACACAAGCCTAATATCATAACTCTACGGAGTCCGGCATCAGCATTTTGTTCGACGACAGGGTTAGGAGGCGGAGTTGGTGCAGATTTAAAATTCTTTTGAACTATTGTAAAATATCAAGAAATTTGACCCCTCTGTTGTGATTCGACAAAATTTTCTTCGAGGCTGTCGCTCGGGGTAGCTCCATTATGTAGGACATGTGTCCAGCACTCTCTAAAGCAGACACATCTTGGGAGATGCCGGCGGACTGTGGTCACGCTCTTACGAGTGTTTTTTTTTGCGAAGCACGACACAAACGTAGTTGGTCACATAGACGCGTACATCTACCCATATAAATGCACATACACAAAGCCCTACCTCCATGAGCAACTTTGATATATTGATCCGATGGGTCGTTTTTTCAGATTGACGAAGTCACGGAATGTGACTCGCTATAGATGGGAAATGTCGCTTAAAAGAAATAGCAATGTCAAACATTTTGATTTGAACTCAGATAAACTGGGGTATAAACATCCCTCTAACCATACAACAACCACAGGTTGCTGCATGACATAAATTTTGCATTGTCACGTAAGCTAAGAAGGGGGTCGGTGGTCTTCGTCGTCGCCGCCGGTGAAGTTGCTGGCGTCTGCTCGAGTTTTGTTCCCCTGCGTATGTATTTATGTATTCTGTTTGTACTGTGTACGTTGTATATGGTACTTTGTTGAATATACGTGGGCTTTCCAAAAAAAAAATTGTGGCAATGTCGCAGGTACGCGTGGACAAAAGCGGAAGCAGCCCAGCAGCGAAGGTGTATCTGCGCGGAGCCCCCCGTGACTGGAATACGAGTCCGATGCGCACAACGGTCGACGTGCCGCCTAGTCGGAGCGGCGTCACACGAGTTGAACCAAGCCGTGGATCGCCACCGCCCCATCACGCCGCACCGACGCCAGCCTGCCTCCCATGGTCGGCCATACCGTCGACCCAGGACTTGGCCAGGAGTTGTAAATTTGCTTCCCGTTTGGACAGGAGTAAAAAATGCGTATGCTCGCGTGTCGTCGTTGCCTGGAATGTGCAGCATGAATCGTGCCGCGCGCGTCCGTTTTCGCCTGACCGTGGAAGCTCTGATCTCGTCTACCGGCCGGCTGGACCGAGGATTCGGCCGAGAAGAGCAGGAGATCGCCAAGGGGAAATACGGGCAGGTACCTATATACCACACTGACGATGTTGTTGTTGTTCAGAAAGATACCAAACTGACGATGCACACGTCGGATGCATCCCAAACATGGAATGGTCGGCGCGGCGGAGATCCGATCCAGATCGCCGGACCGACCCACGCACGCATTGACACTGTGTATCCGTTTCAGGATCCCCTCGCAACGGTCAGAAGCACATGCAGATGCAAGAACGGGGCCTAAACTAACGGCCAGGGTTCAGTCGTCACCCGTCAACCGGTTACTCCTTTCCCGCTGCATAAATATCCTCGACGCCACCGGCGCGCTGCCGAAGCTAGAGAAACGCAAGCAAAAACAAGCGCACACACACACCCTCGCAGCCTCGCGCGCTGACCACACAAAGTCAGAAACAAACACGCGAGCGAGTGAGCATCGAAAGGTCCAGCATTAGCGCAACACCCTGCCTGGCCTCAGCTCCTCTCCATCCATCGGTTGGCTCACTCGCTAATCCCTGTAGTACCTGGCTGGAATTGGAGCTAGCTTCGTCGATCATCGAGTAATCCGGCCATGGACGTGGCTAGACCGACGAGAAATGGATGGTCGTCGTCGCCGCTCCGTTGCTGCTTCCTCCTCGTCCTCACGATCCTCCTCGCAGCAACAGGTGAGCGCCGCGCAACCTGGAGACCTCATCACACAAACAGCAGTGTTGCATATCGCAAGCTTTTTCCGGGATTACACAGGGTCAAATTGGAGTCGATCACCTTGATCGATCCTTTCGCATCAAGCTCGAACAGGTCTTGGGTTGTGTGATTGACCGGGCGGAGATATATAACTGGTTTCGATTTTTGCCCAAAGTGATCTTTACTCGTCCATTCTTATACTCCATTGGCAAGCTTACACCGCCATCATACATTCATCTCTTGGAGTGAAGTGACACTACAGCGGCTTCTTTACTTCTTGTTTTCTTCTATACTGGATTTATATTTCGTATATCTGTAATTTGTAATTTATTTTTATGAAATGAATTCTTAATTTGCTATAATTTTTGTCTGAATAACTAAAACTTAATTATGATATTCTTGATTTTTTTATTTCATAATGGAAAATAGACCGTAGGGGATTCCCCTACGGTAGCACGGTCTAAAAAAATATTCTTGATTTTTCTCAAGTGTCGGTATGACATGACGATGCTCCAACCAACGGTGGTTATTAGGTGTACTTGCTGAGACTATCTTACACATATCTTCGTTTTCAACCAATATCCAGTGAGCTCACATGGTCCCTCAAGGTGCTCCATGCCGTAAGACACAACCCACTACGATGGCATAGCATCTCCCAATCCCAATACTGACTAAATCTAAGATTTTTTTTGGGTTTTCTACATAGATACGATTTTCTATCTCTGCTGCCATTTTCTCTCTGCTTTCCTCCCAATTTTGAGGTGGATCCGATCTGGTACTGACCTGTGATGGCTTTCCCGTAAAGTATGTTTTGAAAGGGCGGCCAAGTGGCTTGCTTATTACTACAGTTCGTAATCGTAGCTGCCAGCTAAACCCTGGTGTGCCTTTTGATCACTTGTGGCCACCGCGGACAGAAACAAACTTGTTTAAAGGTGTTTGACGACGTACGTGCTATTTTATTGGGTTGATTCTTGGTAGGATCCCCAATCACATGCTCGCATGTGGACCTGAGCTTGCACTGGATCGCCTAATTGATCTACTAAGACTGTGCAGAGTTGGTGCAGCTTAGATTCTTGCCGGCAATTTTTTAAAGACGAAAAATGATGTCCTCTGATGTTTGTAATTTGTGTGACTATGATCCGAGTGGCGAAAACCGAGTCTCAAAATCGTAACCATAAGTAGTGGATGGTAGTGAAGAGTTGCCGTTGAGATATCCAACTTGATTTTCCCCCTTTTTTTTTTTTTGCTTGTCAGAAGATGCAGTTATGTTTTGTGAGATTTTTTTTTTTTGAGACCTGTTTTGTGAGAACTTGATTTTTTTTTGTTGAGATTTCTAGGACTTAGTACATCTGTAGTATCTGAACTCACACACTTCACACTCCACACACACAACACCACACGCACGCCACCCGTGTGCAAGCTAGACCAAACCCCTGCGGTGGTGGGCACACCACAATACCAGTATCGAACCGCGGTGGAATTGCCTCGGCGCAAACACTGTTCATGTGAACAGTGCCGCGCGGGTGAGACACCTAGAAATTCGCTCCCACTGGGAGTCGAACCTGGGAGGACACCGCCGTCCCAAGCCACCGAGCCAAGGCTCGTCCTCGTGAGAACTTGATTTTGATACATCGCATGCAGCAGATCAAGCGGTGGCAGCTGGAGGAGGCCTGTCGATCGGGATAAACTACGGGCAAATCGCGGACAACCTCCCTTCGCCATCCCGGGTGTCGTCGCTGCTCCGGTCCATGCAGGTGAGCAAGGTGAAGCTGTACGACGCCGACCAGAACGTGCTGCGCGCGTTCCTGAACACGGGCGTGGAGTTCGTGATCGGCATCGGGAACGAGAACGTGTCGGCGATGGTTGACCCGGCGACGGCGCAGGCGTGGGTGCAGCACCACGTACGGCCGTACCTCCCCAGCACGCGGATCACCTGCATCACCGTCGGCAACGAGGTGTTCAAGGGCAACGACACCGCCCTCAAGGACAACCTCCTGCCGGCGATGAAGTCCGTGTACCAGGCCCTCGGCGCGCTGGGGCTGCAGGGGCAGGTGAACGTCACCACGGCGCACTCCCTGGACATCATGGGCAGTTCCTACCCTCCTTCCGCCGGCGCGTTCCGGCCTGACGTCACGCCGTACATCACCCCGCTCCTCGACTTCTTGTCGACGGCAAGGTCGCCGTTCCTCATTAACTGCTACCCGTACTTCGCCTACAAGGATGATCCCCACGGCGTGCCGCTGGAGTACGTGCTCTTCCAGCCCAACGCCGGGGTGACCGACCCGACCACGGGGCTCAACTACGACAACATGCTGTACGCCCAGGTGGACTCCGTATACGCCGCGATTCAGGCGCTCGGCCACACTGACGTCGACGTGAAGATCTCCGAGACAGGCTGGCCGTCCAGGGGAGACCCCGACGAGGCGGGCGCCACGCCACAGTACGCCGGGATCTACATTGGGAACCTGCTTCGGAGGATCGAGATGAAGCAGGGGACGCCGCTGCGGCCGGCGGTGCCGATAGACGTCTACGTCTTTGCGCTCTTCAACGAGAACCTCAAGCCGGGGCCGGCCTCTGAACGGAACTACGGGCTCTTCTACCCTGACGGCACGCCGGTCTACAATGTCGGCCTGCGCGGGTACCTGCCTCCCATGGATGAATCGGATGGCACGCGAATGGTAAGGTTCTTCAGTCCTCAGACTTGGTGTTGTCATAGTCTGAATATACTTTCTGAACCTCGATCACAAGCACTAGAATATTAGGTGATTGTAGCTATGCAAAGTCTTTGTTCTTTACAAGTCAACGCTGTCGCATTTTACATTTCTGCTTTGTATGATACCTGAATCTTACATGCTGCGAGAGGGTTTCCGTCTTTTGCAGGTGGTTCACTTGTTTGCCCTCATCGCCATGGCATTTTTCACTTTCGTCTTATCATGAGAGTATATACTATTGACCACTGCGCGCAGTAAAGCAAAGCGGACAAGGATGTTGACTCTGAGCATCTCTTGCTGCTAGGGATTCCACAAGCGGATACGAAGGTGATAAACTGACTGAAACCTTCTCTTGGAAATTGCTTTGCAGAGGATGTGTCATGAAAACCTCCAATGCAGATATTCATGGACCGCAGACCACAGCTCATAATCAAGAATATTATTTTGCTCACAAAACTAACCAATTTGTTATTTTCTCCAGGATGATCATCAGATACACCCAGCTAACCCTGGCACTTACAGTGAAGTTAGCTCCATAGTAACGATGAAGTAGAACATGCTGCTTGGATGGCACATGTTTGTACAAACAACATTGACTTGGTGATTCATTCTGGAGATATCATCTCTACGAAACTGTATAGAATTTGTATACAAGTGGAACAGACTACAGGAGATAAATTCAGGCAGGCCAAGGCTGCCATTTGAAACATGCATTCTTCTGTCCATCATTCTTTTGAACTAGCAAGGTGGCCCTCGCAAATGCAAGGGCATTGTCTTATGCGTATTGAATATGTTCAACAACTTTACTTGTGGTTTCATAGACATTGGAAGGACGAATATAAATCATAGCATTCGATAACTGTCATAAATACTATGATAGATACAATATCACCAGTGTAGAATCTTTGAATTTATGGGAAGAGGGAGATATTCTTATCCAAAAACCACCATGTCATGATGTCACACATTTTACAACATTGTTTAATTTTAACCGTAGGTAGTGCTGTTTCAAAAATACATTATTGCTCTCTTTGTGGCATCCCCTATTATTCATTGTACTCCCTCTCGCTGACACATCTTTTTATTTTGTAACAGTGACTACATAGACTTTGATCGCACATAGCTTCATCTAACATAACTTAAGTTTACCAAAAAAAATTACTTGGATGGTACATAGTTTTACATTTTCAAAGTGTCACCAATTTAATTCAAGTCGTCTCACAAATTATTTTTTATTTACGCCACAACACTATAGCCAGCAGGTTAATACTTCTCCTTGCAGCATCCTCATGCTATCAAATAATTTAGGTCAATTATTTTATTCGCATGATTTCCTTCTGTTCCTACTAAACTCACTCTCCAACCCTATAATCATACGCTCTCGCTCACTTATGTATTTATCGTGTCATCAAACAACATTGTTTTGGCAACTTCATTTCTCATAATTTTGTATACATATGTACGTATACAAATTCCAATGAAGTCTCCTATTAAATTCTATGAATATGAGATGAAAATAGCGTTCGAGCAAAAACAACATAGGAAAACCATACAAACTCATTCGATAGAGTTATTTTTCAAAGGGTTATAATCAAAGAATTTTATGGTTCCAATCGAGTTTGATTGATAGAAATAGTTTCTTGGATTTATAGTTCTCAATAGTAAAAACCTAGATCTAAAAATTTCTAAGAAGAAACACTTTGACAATGGATATATTTTTAACGAAAACGGTAGAAGTTCAATTTTGATAGAGAAGATAATATTAACGGTGACATAAACAACCTATTTCATTGATATTCATAGCTCGGCTTAATCCTTCTAAGTATACAACCATTAGATTTTGTTTTATGTGCACGGAAGTACACTTTTGAGATATTTTGTACGTGATGATTTTAAGTAATATTGTTAAAAAAAATTACACTTTAGGGAGGTCTATCGTATGGTACAATTATCCTCATCTCTTGACCATGATTTTGGTACTTAGAACTTTGAGAACCTATATACTTGTCATTTTTTCAAACACAATTGTGATCATATGATGGTTTTAATGTTGTTTATTAATAATTATGATGATGATATACTAAGAAATGGAAGGTATGCTTGACTAAGGATCAAATGTTTTTCTTTTCTAAGAATTTCGTGCACGTCTATTGTTCTCTACCATAATTTTTCTCATCTATCTTACTTTGATTTTAAAGTAGACTTTGTTATGTGAAATATATAGTTGAATTATGATTATGCATTAATGTGCTTCAACTTTTAGAATCTCGTTGCGTTAAGCCTGATCTATTAATTTTCCTTTTCATTAAAAAGAAATTGTGTCAAACCCGGCCAAGCTCTTTTCACCATAAACATTAGCCAAGGCTCCAAGAGGATGAGAGATTAATCAGTCTCCTATGTGTATTTTAGGTATTGTATGTTAGGTTCATCCTAATGACAATGTATTGGGGTTTATATGGTGCCATAATGAATTAAAACATATTGGCTCCGCCTAATTATTCATGTTTTCTATGGAATTTGCTTATCCAGCAGTGGTGTGTGGCAACAATGGACCTTGAATCGTTCTTCTAAGTCTATTTTAGGCATGATGTGTTAGTGTGTTCTCAGAGACAGTCTCTTTGGGTTAAGATGGTTTCGTACTGTATAAAATCATATTGGTCCGCCTAATACTATGTTTTTCTATGGATCAAGGCTTATCAAGTAGGGGTGAGTGTAACCGATGGTCTCGAATCATTTTCCTAAATGTATTTTGGTTATGTTATGTAAGTGTGTTCTCTATGACAATGTCTTGGAATTGATATGGTGCAATACGATATAAAAACCTATTGGATCCGCCTAATGCTTTGTGCACATGAAACCGATGGTTATGCTGGCTTGTCTTTTAAACAAATCTCGGCTTTGCGCCATATGTGTATAATCAAAGAGGATTACACTTTTAATTAGGAGTGTGAGCATGCCAATATTGATTTTTTTTGGTTATTTTAGATGAATATGACATGGTTTAAGTATGTGTATATATATGGTTGAACCGTGCTAGTCTTTCCGTCAGCATATCCCCACCCGACCACACCAAACTTGATGTTTCTAAAATTTATAGATATCTTGCGTTTACTTTAGAAAATAGGGTGCGGATTCCCGTCCTTTGCATCACAACGATGCACACGGCCACCGCAAATATTAAAACTTATCACTCATGTACACAGCCACCGCAATCATTTTCCATCACACATATGACTATACACCATGTTCTAGGCGGCCGATTAGAAGAAACTGCCACGTACCCCGATATGTACATGAAAAATGAAACGAATAGTCATGTTTTTTTTTTACGAAATAGAGTCATGTATTGACACGGGAAGCTAGCTGAGTTGGATCAGTGTTTTCAAAACTGACCGATCGGTAGATTTATTGATTCGGATTAGCACAGCCACGCTCTATTTTTTTTCTGGTTTCTGTTATCATGTGCTAGTTGATAACGTGGTAGTCTTTTTTCTTGTTAGTTGGCCCACCTAGTTGACACGCTCGATATTCTCTCTCTGTATCTGGTAATGTCACGTTAAATATTCTTCAAAATAATGTCACGTTAAATCTTATCCATAGACTGTGTCAAAATGTTACGTAACTATTAATTTATGGTTAAATCTGAGCCATAAATTATAGATCTAACTATCCAAACAATTTTGATGATGTGGATTAACGTGGTGTCTCGAAAGCTAACTCATTTTGCTTTTAGTATATAACTAGCAAGGTGGCCCTCGCAAATGCGAGGGCAGTGTCTAAAAATATATTTGCATCGCACTATGGAAACTTATATTGTTTTATTAAGATTAAATATTTCCTTAGTCACCATGAGTATTATAATAAATAAATTGTTTTGTAGTCCCAACTATATTATTTTGGGAATTGATTTGTACATTTCTAAATTTGATAATTGTGTGTTTTATAAAATTGTACTGGTTCATTATGATGCTATGTATGGTTTGAAAGGTCGGTTGTAATTTTCGGAAGGTCATTCTCCTTTTATTAGAACCTTTGGAACCTTTTAGAAGTCTAAGCTTTTTTCGGGCTTTTAGGAATTTATCTGAGTCTCGTAAAACTTCCAATATCCCAATTGAACCATTGCAAAGTAATATTGGGGCTTTTATTTTGGTAGTGACCTCAAGTTATCATAGCCCGTTAGCTATAGCTTTATAGGGTCGATACCTATACCGTCCATTTATCTAGAAGTGAGTAATTCTATCGTTTTAGTTACTATATTAATCATACACCAAGTCCATGCTAGGTATAAAATTTGGAGTAAATGTAAGTCATTCTCTCATACTCTTAGGAACCTATCTGAGTTTGGAGAACCCTTACAACAACATAGTTGAACCATTTCAAAGTAACACTGAGGCTTTTGTTTTTCTAGTTATTGACCTTATGGTACCCTAGCGCATTAGCGGTATGCGGTCGATGCCTATGCCACCAAATTATCTATAAGTGACCATTTTTCTGCTTCGAATTATTATTTTCTCACAATAGAAGTGCATGCCATGTATAATATTGGGACTAAATATAAGTATTATTTATGGACTGTATTCCTACATTATCCATGCCACATGTCTCTCTCCTTTTGGTTATAGTTTATCCAACACTAAGAGCTTTGGATATTTTTGTTAATGCTCCAGAAATATCATCTCAAAACATTGCTCTAGAAAAATCTTGCTAATGCATAGATCTAAATTCATAAGCGTGTGATCAAAAATTTCATTGTTAATGCCGTTAAGAAGTAACGACGAATTCTAATGAGGGTTCAAGAATATAACTGTTTATTGTTTAGGGGGTTTGACTGCAAAATGTGTTGCATGAATCTTGATAAAATGAATGGTGTGGATAGTGGGTGGAGATCATCTTAGTTGTGGTACTGCATTTTCGTTGGTTTTATTGCGTTATTCGCAACAACGTCTAGGTGGTTGAGATGGTGTTGTATAGAATTAACTACTATTTTGGCTATGTCTAATTCTTCGTCTTTTGTATGTGTAAATTTTTAATAATGAAGTAATCCATGGAACATATCATGGTTTCTCCTTCCATGTTTTTCTCAACAGTTTGGCAATATAGATTGGTTCGGATAATCTATCTTGTCAGGAGTGTCCGACAACTTACAGTCCTCTTCGTAATTAAGTTCTCGCTATTTTACAGAACTTCTGAGTTTGCAAAAACCTTACAATTTAAATTTCATATATTTTTCCTTTTACAGTCTCTTCTACGTTTTCCTGCCAAGCAACCTAACACGCGCAAACACACGCATGTACAAAAATCAGATCGCATCCACCGGCATTGTTTTTTTTCATTACCGATGAATTTGTAGCTAGCTTCCCACGACCAGCTTTTTTCGTGGAGATACGTGTGCAGCTAGCCGGTAGTTGCACGGACGGCTATACAACCTGGTCTAAACCAACCGTGATTGCACCGGTGGTAGCCAATCGTGATTGCACAGAATTAAATAACTTTTTGTGCCGGATGAAACTAAATCGTGTCAAACAACCTCTTTATGTTAGGTAAGCAGCAATCTTTCATCTAATCTAACCACTCGATTTAGATCTAACTGTCGAAAATAATTAGTATGATGTAGATTAACCTGGTGGCTCTATTAGCTAACTCATTTTGCTTTTAGTATATAATAGATAGATAATAGATAGATTCCTTATTCTAGTATTTGCGAAGTCTTTGGCAATCCTGTGAATGTGATGACTAACACGGTCCTGAGAACTACTAACATCATTGATCAAGAAATAAGAGTAATACTAGTTAGCACGATGCAGCAAGATTCTGTGTTGAGTCATGAAAACGCCAGTTTGACCAACACGGTGCTGAGTACTTCTAGCAGCAGTGATTAAGAAAAAGAGTAATACTGTATCTATTCTAACTAATGAAACGTTTTTGATATTTCAATATGGACTACATACAAACAAAATTGGGTGAAGAGGTCTATATACATGCGATTCTGAAAGAAGTTGGTAGAACATATTATAATCTAGAAGGGACGCTCCTTTCAAACAAAAACTGGAAAGGGAGGGAGTAGTTAGTAACATGGACGTCAAGATTCGTGGTGAGACATAAAAACCCCTGTTTGAAGGCCAACGACGCGGATTTGTTCCAATTCAGTCCGCCGATAGGGCACTGATGTAATACTGTCCCTCGGGGGAAAAAAAGAGCAATGGTGTCTTCTCTTTTATTCTCAGGATTGATACACCTTGCATTTCTGCATGAAAAGTAAAATCCTGGAATCCATATGAATTCTGAACCCGTGCACGGCAGAAGCAGCAGAACGTGCCTTGTTTAGCTCCTACAGAAAGCCCAGTTGCAGCGTTGCACAATACCACCTTTTCCTCTGACAAACTGAAAATCCTCGATTTCTATCAAACTCTCGCCTAGGCACTCTCTTGCATGACCCACGGCCCACTACCGCTGAGTCGTAATCATTTTCGTTTGGACACAACTACACAAACACAGCAACCGTTCTATATTTGTCTTTTTTTGGCGGTGGCTATATTTGTCATATCCACAAAGTGTACCTATACTTATTAGGCTTGTTCATGATTAATTTCAGGGCCGGTCCTGAGATTTCACGGGCCCAGGGCGAAAGTAAAACTCGGGCCCTTAATTCAAACATCATAACAATAAAAAATGTATGGCTATATAAAATTTACATCACTTAGTGCACAATCACTAAATATTGTGTTATTTTCTTCAACGTACATAAAACCGAACTCAGTGGTGATGGTATCTCAATATAACTCACCTATCACGTCAATTCATTAAAATGTTTTAAAAACTAACAATTCTACGACTTTGTAGTTTTGTTCATTCATTAAAATGTTATAAAAACTAACAATTATCACTACAACAAAACTGTGCGGTAGAGACACTTTTATAGAGACACTCACCCCCGTGTCTCTTACAACCTAATCCAATTTGCTGTAAAGGCATTAAGAGAGACATTTTGAAGAATGCCTTAGCACTAGAGACATATATCTATAGACATTTTCCAAAATGTCTCTTAGTCTTTATCTAAAGGCATTTTAAGAGACATTCTCAAGAATGTCTTAATAACAGCGACAACTCCTATGAGACACTCTTCATAATGTCTCTTAACACCTATGTAAAGGCATTAAGAGAGACATCTTTGTGAACGCCTTAACATTAGAGTCATTCTCTAGAGACAGTACACATGTATCTTCACTAAGAGAAACATTGGACCATATCTTAAAACTGAGATGTACAGCTCCACCTCTAAGACAATCATAAAAAAAATCAAAGTTTCAAAATATATCATTATGCAAGTTTGCAAGATAAGACTAGCGTCATCTGCAAACGTCTTGAAGGTCCTGTCGATTTTTCGCCACTGCGACCCATCAGCGGGGTGTCTCAGCATCATGTCTTTCTTACGGTCTTCTTTGTGCCATCGTAACAACTTTGCATGCTCTTTGTTTTGGAACAAACGTTTCAACCGTGGTATTATAGGAGCATACCACATCACCTTGGCAGGAACCCTCTTCCTGGGGCACGGATCGCCGTCAACATCACCAGGGTCATCTCGCCTTATCTTGTACCGCAACGCACCGCATATCGGGCACGCATTCAAATGCTCGTACTTCTCACCGCGATAGAGGATGCAATCATTGATGCATGCATGTATCTTCTGCACCTCTAATCCTAGAGGGCACACAATCTTCTTTGCTTCGTACGTACTGGGGGGCAGTACGTTATCCCTTGGAAGCATCTTCTTTATTATTTTCAGCAAATTCTCAAATCCTCTGTCAGTTGTACCATTCTCTGCCTTCCATTGCAGCAATTCCAGCGTGGTACCAAGCTTCTTCTGGCCATCTTCGCAATTTTGGTACAACAATTTTTTGTAATCCTCTAACATGCTATCCAACTTCGACCTCTCGTTTTCACTTCCGTTGTTTATCCGTGCATCAAGAATGGCCCGGCCAAAATCATCATTGGGCTCATCGTCATTGGGCTCTTCTTCAGCTTCGTCTTCCCCCATTGGAGTATCACCGTCTGCAGTGAACGTAGGATAGGTGTCATTATCCTCTTCTTCTTCATTTTCTTCCATCATAACCCCTCTTTCTCCGTGCTTGGTCCAACAATAATAACCATCCATGAAACCCTCCTCCAACAGGTGGACGTGAATGGTTCTTGACGTAGAGTAATCCCGCTTATTCTTGCAGACTCTACATGGATAAAGAATATAACCACTCGACGGCTTGTTATCATTAGCCACACGGAGAAAACTATGCATGCCATTGATAAAGTCGAGACCACGTCGGTCACTGTACATCCATTGCCGGCTCATCTGCATTATATAAATATATCAAAAACCATTACACTGCATCATAAATATATAGTACTGACCAAATTAATTAATACAAGTTCATCACATTAATAAATTAATTTGAAATGACGCGGGCTATCGACGGCGGTGAGGACGGGACAACACTAAAATCCACAAATAATAAATTAATTTGAGCTCGCAAATACACTTTTTAGCTTGGCCATTTCATCAAACACCTTGCTAGCATTACAAAATTGAAATGAGCTAAACTAGCAACGAAATGAGCTAAAGTTGCAACGCCGGAGAAAAGAACGATGTTGCTAACCTTTGAATAGATGGGGTGCCTTCAATCCTCTCAAATGGTGCAAAAAAATGGGGATTAATTTGAGTGGGAGAGAGGAAAATGGAGGAGAAATGGTGATGAACTCGAGCTAGCTCGGGGTGGAAGAAGATGATATATAGCAGGGAGACCCTTTGATCCCAGTTTGTAACACGAACTGGGACCAAAGGTCCCCTGCCAGAGGGGCCCAACGCTGCGACGCATGTGAAGACCGACACGAACCGGGATCAAAGGTCCCAACCGACCCGGGATCAATGCCTACGGGCGCCACGACGGCTCGACCATTGATCCCGGGTTATAATTCGGCCGGGACGAAAGCTCCGGATGGATGGCCATGTTTCTACTAGTGGACTATGTGAAATAGAAAAAAAAGCTTACTTATGGCATGCAAAAGTACTACTAAGGTGCCGATAGTACTAGTACTAACTGCCGGGGTTTACGGATATGTACTAATCTACATGTTGTGATGTGCCGACCATTTAACATTTCTGGAAATTATTGGATTTGCGTATCATTTATGCAATTTATATAAAAAACAAAGTTATTTTCCGTAAGCGTCATGGGGTGACAAAAACAAACTCCGCGGGCCTAGAGTAACAAAAATTGGGAGCTTGCGCGCGCGTAAACCGAGTGTGCGCGGGGTGAGGTGAAATTTGGCTTGAACCGCATCTTATCTCTTCACGCCCTCCACCTTCTCGTCCCAAAATCCCCACCCTCACCACTTCCGCAGTCAGCAGTTCCGCTCGCCACCACCCGGTCACCGATCCGATCTACTGCTACCGCGGAGAAGGAGAGGAGAAGGTCCAGTGGTGGATCCGGGTCGCCCTGATCTACACATTGACTTGCTGGGAGGCCACGGGGACGCATCTCCAGCTTCTGCAGAAGCTCGATCGCGAGGAGAGCATCGTCGTCGAGGCTGACGATGGCACCGTGTCGGGCCGACGTGATTTTGGGTTGGTCCATGGTCTTTGTCGATCTGCCGCCGCCCGTGGCTTCCATGTACCCTCTCCCTGTTATCACATCCGTCATCAGGCTGGCGACCATGCCAAGGTACGTCCACCACTGCCGTGGTCCTCAACCAGCCAGGTTACCATGGCGTGGTCACTGAAGCGCGGCACGCTGCGGCGCCATGGGAGAGGAATCTCGACCTGCGCCGCACGGACGAGGAGGTCACCACGAGCATGGCCTCGGCGGCGGCAATACGACCACGGCGTCAATCCTTGGAAGGTCGACGAGGGGCACGACAACTACGACGCCGATCTAATGCTGGGTCCTCTCTTCATCGGGTAGGGTATATTCACTCTCGTCCCTACAAGCCAAACGTCCAGAGAAGCTGGCCACATACGGTGCTTTGTGCCTACTCGCCCGGTCAAATCTCATGATTGTGTTGTTAAATTATTTTATATGTACATGCTTCAGAATGTGAATCGCTTATATTACCTATTTATACAGATTGGAACAACTTGTTAGTACTTAAATCAGTAGCTAGTGCAACCCTTCAGCTGTGTGCTGTTTAGTCATGATTCTGATGCCAACCCTTCATCTCCTAACTTGACACGAAATTATCACCTAATTGCGTGGTCACAATATGATCTTGCAATATATTTATGTATTCCATGTTTGTATTACAGATAAAATTCTTGGACAGATCAGATTCTATTATATGAATGCTTATAAGTTGTACTTGTGACTTCAGCTGTTTAGAATTAAAAAAAATTACTACTCTCACGTCTTTACACTATGATTGAAGAATTAAGTTTTTCTGTCAAACCTTCACTATTACTTTCTAAGCAAAAACTGATAACAGTTGGGGCATCCTTCTCGATGTATTTCCATCTTCTTAATAGACTCCATTGGTTGTACTTGGCATTTTTGTCTCTTTTGATGCATTCTAATACTTAAGTGTAACTCTTGCTGAATAGATGTTTGCATCCTCGAGACACGAGTAGATTAGAAGTTATAGAATAGATTTATGTTCTACATGTGAGTGCATCGCGATCTTGTGTTGTAGATCTGTTGTAAATAGGGTTTTTTTTTTGGCGAATGTGTTGTAAATAGAGGTTGACAAAGGTGTAATTCTTTTTTTGTTTTTGGTTGTTTGAAATACAAGTTGTAAATTTGCTATGAATTATGTTGTGAATAAAATGCCATAACCGAACGCCTCTACATTATTAGAAGTGAACATGTGGATGTCTCTATGTAGTGCCTTTATGTTTTCAGAGACTGAATACAATGCATCACTAAAATGTCTATCTAATTTTAGAGGCAAGCTCAAATGTCACATGAAAGTGCCTCTAGTCATATACATACACATTCCAAGTGTATCTTTGAAGTACCTCTAGATGTGTAGATACACAACTCCATGTCTCAACAAAGTGACCTTATGACATATATAGACATTTTGCAAAGTGACTCTACAGTCCTAGACACACTGCACTTAGTGACATTTTTGTGACACTGTGGACAATGTCTCTAGAAGTATATAAAGACAATTTAAGTGTCTCTACATGACCAAAATAGTGCCTCTAGAGGCCAGTTTTCTTGTAGTGTATATTTTTCTAGCTTCAGATACTCTCAGATCCGCTCGATGTGTTTATCACACCTGTGTTTAGTGTTCTATCAGTCAAAATATAGAAAAATGAAGAATAACTTAACCCAGCAAAAAAAAATGTTTTTCTAGGAAAAATAGAAAACAGATACGGCTCGACTGTGTGTTGCCATCCTTGGGCCAAGCACGGCCTTGATAGTATTCTGTCACCGTGTAGCCTTCAAAGGAAAAACACCTTGATGTCTACGCACGCTTCTATTCTTATAGACAGTGTTGGGCCTCCAAGTGCAGAGGTTTGTACAACAGCAGCAAGTTTCCCGTAAGTGAATCACTCAAGGTTTATCGAACTCAGGGAGGTAGAGGTCAAAGATATCCCTTTCAAGTAACCTTGCAATTAAGATACAAGAAGTCTCTTATGTTCCCAACACACCTAATACACTTTGCAGATGTATAGGTGCACTAGTTCGGTGAAAAGATAGTAAAATACAAGTAATATGGATTATTATAAGTGGTAATTGCAATCTGAAATAAAAATGGCAGCAAGCAAACATGAGACAAAATGAGAGCAAACGATGTTTCAATGCTTGGAAATAAGGCATAAGGATCATACTTTCACTAGTGGACACTCAACAATAAGAATATAATTGAATGCATAAATATTACATCTTCACTATGCTACTCTGAATTATTCGCTCATTGGACTACGAATACCAATCCATTGCGTTGGGCTGTAACAGCACACCTTCAAGTCGCATTACACATCTAGGGAACCCCAATGTCACTATGAGCACCCCAAAATAGTATTAGACAAACACCACAATTTCATAGAGACATCCAACACAAATAATAACTCATGATAAGTATTCATGTAATCTTTAGCCTAAAGTCACACACGGTGTGCACACTGTCAACTTCGCACCATGGAACAAAGGTGACTTCGGAGTTTACATTAATAAAACCACTCAAGTAGCATATAGATAATGAAGAGTAACATTTATAAATTCAACTAGATTACAAAGCTCATGATCACATAAAGATCACACCATGTGAGAGAGAGATAAACCACATAGCTACCCGTATGAGCCCTCAGCCTCGATGAAGACTACTCACACATGGTCATGGTGAGCGAGCTTGATGTATAGGTGCAGCCCGGAGTGGAGGCGGCGGCCGGCGGCAGGCACGACGCGGCGGCGGCGGCGGCCCGTGGAGGCGGCAGTGGCCCGTGGAGACGACGGCTGCCCTAGGCGGCGGCCACTGCCCTAGGTGATGATGATGCTGGTGGCGTCAATGGAGAACGCTCCAGGGGCAATTCTGTAACATCCCAAGTTTTTCAAAAAAATTGAAAAAATCAGAAAAATTTAAAACTTTTTAAAACTAATATGTATTTTGCTTTGAAAAGAAAATTCATGCATACATTCATCATCATATAGCATTGTTTGCATTTGGATAATTTAAAAGTGAGAATAATAATTCCACTTGAAAACATATTTAACAAATTATATTAGTAGAGCAAAGAATGCTCCAAGTTTTCTTTTGACTTTTATGAATGTGTTGTTCTGCTAGAATTGTTTGTAAAATCGTTTGAATCTGTTGCAATATAAATAATTGCAAATGCTTTATCTTGTGGTATTTAGGATCTACTTAAGCCACATTTGTTTATTTTAAAACCTAATTTAAACTTTGACATTAAGTGTCATATTGTTTATTAAAATCCTAGTTTGGAAATCAAAATGATTCCTATTTTGAAAAGTATGTTTGGTTGTGAATAGTTTGTAAGTTTTGAGAATTATTCTATTACTTACCTAAATCTCTATTTTCAAATTTTATAGTTTTGCTTTTGAAAGAAAATATTTATTTGGTTTCTAAAATGAGTTTTGAATTTTTTTTATTTATCAAACCCTTTTTAAACTATTTGAGATGTATACAAAATTATTTTATTGAGTGATATTAACCATATTTGGCTTTGGTTTAAAATATAAGTTTAAAAGGAATTTATAAAAACCTATAATTTTCAAATGACATTAATATGTCCAAAATCCATTTAAACACTTTTCAAAAAGTTTAGTAGACAAAATGTTTGGGAAATGATATTTGAGGTTTTCAAATTAAAGAGTTGGCTTTTACAAAACTATAGAAATTGGTTTGAATCCAAAAGGTTTCATAATTTAAAAGTTATGAATAATTGGAAGATTTTTCAGAAAAGAAAAGAATCAGAAAAAAAAATGCGAAACCCTAGCTACTGGGCCGAGCCCATCTCTCCTCCTCCCTCTATCTCTCGCGCGCGCAGTAGCAGTCTGTCCAGTACTGGCCCACGGCCCAACTCTCCCTCTCCCTCACTGACATGTGGGACCCGTCCATGACGCAAGCACTGACGTCATCGTCTTCAACGTCCCGTGCAAGAAACGAACTCCGAACCCTAGCTAAAATCGGAACCGAATTCGTGATGATTTGCTACGAGATTCGCATCCATCTCTTCCCCATATAAACCCCACGACCCCCTCCCCTTTTCCCCTCAAAAAGTTCCACCAAAGCGCCACCAGGCTGCTCGTATTGCACCGCCGCCATCTGCCATTGCCGACGGCGAGAACTGCAAATCCCGGTGAGCATGGACCACTCCGAGCCTTCCTAACCCTCCCATCCTTCTTCTCTCTTTGTTGCGCATCCGTGTGACCTCGCCCCGTACTCTGTTGTGCGCCAGATCGTCGAGACCGTGCTCGACCGAAGTTCGTCTCCACCCCGGCGAAGGATCGCGGCCGAACCAGAGTGTTTCCTTCATCCGCGACCACGCCTTCGTCTTCGCCTCGAACTTCTGCATCCCGTGGTATGCCCTGTGATTCCCGTCCCCCTCGTGTTCTCCGTCTCCTCGCACGCCGGCGATGGCGCCACCGTAGATGAAGGTCACCGGCATAAGTCCGGCGAGAAGCGCCGCTAGTTTTTGGTCAATGCGATCTGGGTCGTTGGATCTAGATCCAACGGATCCTGTTAGATCCGTCCGTGCGAAGAGGTATCGGCGAATCAGAGGCCGCCACGTCGACGCTCAGTCAGCATCTCCGTCAGTAGCCCAGTCAGCGCACCGTCAGCACCAGCCAGCCAATCCAGCGCCACCGCGTGGACGTCAACGCCAACTCAGCAGTCAAGGTCAACAGTCAGCGCGAAGACCGGCATTTTTGCAGAAACGTCCCTGGAACTTAGATCTATCATTAATTTTTATTGGCTCGGCCAAATTTTGCAAACTTTATATTTTTGGAAAGCTTATGACATGTAGAAACTTTTGGCATAGTTATTTTTAGGTTTTGTCGAAATTAAATTAGTTGTTTTTCAAAAGTGGTTTAAATAGTATTTTGGCTATAATTTGAGTTTAAAAATAGATTTTTGATGTAAACTCTTTTGCTATAGTTTTGTATGCCTAAGTATTGGCTGTAGGAATACTCTATTATTTTTGTAAAATTATTTTCAATGATCTTTGAGTAAATATTGATTAAAAGCTTTTTAGGTGTTATTTTAATAAATAAAATGTATTAAAAATTATTTTCTGCTTATATTCGAGTTATAAAATAACTTAGTAATATTTTGAAGACTTTAGTACTAAAAGTACTTAGAAATATTTTGTCTCTCAAAACAAAACTATTTCTTCCTTAGAAAATATTTGACAAGTATTTGACAACACTTTTTCCTTAGAAAATTTTAGCATCTCTTATGTGTTAACTTTTCCTTAGAATAATTTTAGTGACTTGTTGTTGACGCTTGGTCCTTAGCTATACTTTTGATCATCTTTCTTGCTTGCAATTCCTTAGAGCATTTTCATAAGCATGGTATGCATATTAAGTCCTTAGTATTATTTTTTGCACTTCATCATATGACATTCTTCCTTAGCAAAATTGAGGATGCATGTTATTTCTTATGACTCTCCTAGTCAAAAACCACTAAGTTAGAATTAGTGGAAATCATAGAAGAACTTAGCATAAATACAAGACTCCAGAAGACTCTTCAGGAAGAAAAGTACTTAGAAGAAATCAAGAGGAAGTTCATGAAGACTAACCATCCTACTTTTTCTAAGTCCTTCCTTTCTCTTCTTTTCTTCCTTCTTCTCTTAGTCTTCATGGTGACTAAGTTATATCCAAGACCTTGAGGCTGCCAACATCATCAAGTGTGCAGAATCATCAAGTCCACCAAATTAAATGAAGTCAACACATCAAGGTGAAAGCCACAAGGAAGCAAGGAGATTCTGAAGACCAACCACTTTAGTTCTATCTTCTTCTTTCTATTTTGTCTCACTTTGGACATAGACCAAGTCCTTGGTGATTAAGACTAAGTTTTTAGAGTGCTAGTTAAAGACCATGGAAGATACATGAAGCTGCAAAGGAGTTGAAGATTATTTGAAGACCAAACTTGTGAAGACTTGGAGTAGCCTTACAACCTTCAAGTGGTGATTTTATCAAATTTATTTTACTCTACCTTGCCTTAGCTAATGGAATAATGTTATGTTGTTGTTGTCTTTCCCTTATTTTGTTTTGTTTGTCCTTCATACCACATTTCTTTGTATCATCCTGCATATCATGCATATCATATTTTTCCAAGTGTTGCATTTATGATTGTATGTTTATTTGTGATTTGTTTGACTTGTTAGAAATTCCGGAGAGAGACGAAAGTGGTTGCAACTGCTACTACTACACTTCTGTTTGCCAAGGCAAGTGGCACACCCCCATAAATTTCCTAAGTATTTTTATATGCATTACTTAGTGTATTTCTTATATGCATGTGTTGGATAGTATTATTGCTATATGCTAAACCCACCATACCTTTACACTAGTTGTGTCTAGAACCCTTTGATAACTTAGTAGAATATTTGATGCTATGCAAATGTGTTTCTTTAAAGCTTAATTCTACTAAGTAATTTATCACCTGGGTGGACTTGGTTATGAAAAGATGATGGAAAGGTTGAGTGTCATCTCTTAGGGGTGACCTCTAAGGGATGGTCACTTGTGGTTGCCACCCAGGGTATTAAGGGCCAAGGTTTTCTCTAAGTGAAGTTGCTTACCGTGCAGCCATTAGTCATATGGGCTCTGGCTAGATGGATTAAGTTGCGTGGACTCGTCCCGACTTGACAGGTGGTGGTAGAATGGTTAGAATGGGAGCGCGTCAAGTCGGTATGGGATGGGAAAATGCTTCTGAAAAGTCTCGTCTCAACTCTCTCCTTTTCCTTAGCACAATTTGAGTGCTTGAGGATAGTTTGGGTTTGTTGGGTCTAATGGTGAAAGTGCACAACCTCTGCAGAGTTAAAAACTAAGTACTTAGCCGTGTCCCCGGTTACGGACAATTTGAGCAGCTGATCAAGGATTCAACGGAGGCTTCATCATTCCAATTTGAAAGTAAAACTTGATGGTGAACAAGGGTAGATGAGACTATGGTCTTATACCATATCGTCTCCAACTTTTGAAGAAAATGTTTTACAAAGTGTTAGGCAAAATTGGCTTTTATGCAAAATAGCCTTGAACTCCACCAGCCAAATATGCATATAGGCTATAGAGTTATTCCATTAAGTGTCCACATAGTGTCACTTGCCAGATCCATTTTTAATGGTTCTGACCCACTCTGTTGCAAATTTTTATTTGTTGCAGATTGTTCTGACGACGAGTGAGTTTCGTTAGGGTTTCGAGTCTGCAACCAACATGTTTTCGCCTGTGGCACATGCAAAGGATGAGGACTCCATGAAGATTATTATTTCCGCTGCTTTACTCTTTCAAGCTAGCTATATGCTATGCAAGTTGTAATGAATATTTTACCAAGTCTGGATCATTCGATGTAATAATGATACTTTGTTGTGATACTACATCTTAAACTGTGTGTGCAAATGAAACGATCCAGGGGTTTGCACTATACACAGGTACCTTGCCAATTTCTAAGTGCAGGTACGCTACAGATGGTATCAGAGCACTGTGTTGCCTGTAGGTTCGAAACCCTAAGTCTGGTTAGAAATAAGAAAGCCCATAGGACAAAATTTATTTGCTTTTTGTCTAAAAACTTTGATATCATTCTTGTAACTTCTTAACTATTCGCGTTCTAAATGCCTTCTCTTATTTATAGATGTCCCGCCTCCTGGAATCACTCAAGAAAGGTCCAGCAATGACCATGACCTTGGAATGTGAGACTGAGTTTCCAAAAGCTTTGAAGGACCTCATGTTGAGCATGGGACTTGAAGGAGCAGCAGTCTACAAAGGATTTCCTTTCATGGGAGAAGGTCAAGAGTACTGGTGGGTGCAACTCCATCTATACAAGAACAAAGACGATGACCACAAGACCGAATGTTGCTGCATGTTCACAAACCCAATAATTCGAACATCATTCTTTGATTCAGCAAGAAGTGCAGCATGGGAGGCCATCAAGTACCTTGGAAGAAGACTTCGATTTAGACTCCACAACACTCAGAAATACCTTGATGAACTCAAGGTATAGAGGAGGAACTCGATGCACTCAAGAAGGAGATAGACTAGACCCCTATTATTAGAATAACGAGATCCCGATGATGTATTGACCTATCAAATTGTGGTATGGCAGTACTATCGTATGTTTCCCCATATCCTAGGTTACTTCGATCCAAAAACGACTAGCTTGGTTTTCTCAAAAGTTTGTGAGTTTTTATCATGTGTGATTGTTTGTCAAATTGCTGTATGGGTAGGAATATTTCTCTTAGATCTTCTATCTTTACTCATCTATGCTAAACCCGAACAGATGCCTCGCCAAAGCACCAACGATGATGAGATGAAAAATGCAATTCAACTGTTAGAAGCTCAGAATCAGTGATGCAACTCATGGCCCAGAATCAAGGCAACAACCACAACAAAGAGATACCCCAGGGAATGCAACAACTGTTGAACAAACAAACCCACATTGTGCAGATGATGTGTCACAACATGGCCAACCATAAGGTCAACTCACCACAGATTGACATTTGTAACAAGAAGTTCAAAGGAAGTACTTTGACAAAACCTCACGCCTGCAAAACGTGTGGAGAAATAGGACACACATCCAAGGAATGTCATGATGAATGGCCCCATGGTGTCTCAATCTATCCAATCAACGGATGCCCTTTAACCATGGTTACTTGCTTTTTGTGTGAGGCAACAAATCATATCCCATCACAATGTCAACTCTATTCCATAGTGCAGCAAGTTAGGCAGCAAATACAAGAGGGGATGCAACATGCTATCAGGAAGACCTTGGAAGCAGAAGAATCAGAGAATAAACTCCAGAACAACCACCTCAAGAGAGACATTAGTCAAGTGATGTGCTTCAAATGCAAGAACACAGGGCATTATGCCAATAACTGCCCCGAGAAGAAGAATGATGCCAGACTCAGAACTCACCCCCACACTTCGAAGGTCACCACTAAATGTTGTTACTCATGTAAAGAGGAAGGTCATTTCTCTCGAGATTGTCCCATCAAGCGAACCAGATCGTCAGCCTTTGTGATAGAATATGATAAACAAGAGATAGAGGACCTTTTAGCACTACAAAGACCTAAAAAGAACAGAAAGCGGAGTTACAATAAACATCTTTCTGAGCCTTCATTAAAGTACATTACTCCTGATGTGAACCATGTTCACAAATATGAGAATCACCATGGTGGAGGAAGTCACCTCAAGCAGCTTGATCACAATGGTGGATTCAAGGGAAGCAATGGAGACCACAAGGGAAATGGACATGCTGGCCATAACCATAATAATGGACAGCACCGCCCAAATTCCGAGCTCAAGAGAGATATCAGCCAAGTGCTTTGCTACAAGTGCAGTAACAAGGGCCATTATGCCAATAAGTGCCCAGAAAAGAAAAAGACAGAAGAAACAACCAAGTCAAAGCCTTTTGGTAAAGGATATGTGAACCACGCCAATAGGAAGAGGTGATTGAGGAACCTAGCATGGTGAACGGTACGTTCTCAATAAAGTTTGCACCTTGAAGTTCGACTACCAACAAAATTTCTTTTAAGGGTGGTAGCTACCCTGACATCCCAGTCACAACCTTTTGCTAGCCTTCCCGAATCTCGGGACGAGATTCCTTTTAAGGGTGGTAGTATGTAACATCCCAAGTTTTTCAAAAAAATTGAAAAATCAGAAAAATTTAAAACTTTTAAAACTAATATGTATTTTGCTTTGAAAAGAAAATTCATGCATACATTCATCATCATATAGCATTGTTTGCATTTGGATAATTTAAAAGTGAGAATAATAATTCCACTTGAAAACATATTTAACAAATTATATTAGTAGAGCAAAGAATGCTCCAAGTTTTCTTTTGACTTTTATGAATGTGTTGTTCTGCTAGAATTGTTTGTAAAATCGTTTGAATCTGTTGCAATATAAATAATTGCAAATGCTTTATCTTGTGGTATTTAGGATCTACTTAAGCCACATTTGTTTATTTTAAAACCTAATTTAAACTTTGACATTAAGTGTCATATTGTTTATTAAAATCCTAGTTTGGAAATCAAAATGATTCCTATTTTGAAAAGTATGTTTGGTTGTGAATAGTTTGTAAGTTTTGAGAATTATTCTATTACTTACCTAAATCTCTATTTTCAAATTTTATAGTTTTGCTTTTGAAAGAAAATATTTATTTGGTTTCTAAAATGAGTTTTGAATTTTTTTATTTATCAAACCCTTTTTAAACTATTTGAGATGTATACAAAATTATTTTATTGAGTGATATTAACCATATTTGGCTTTGGTTTAAAATATAAGTTTAAAAGGAATTTATAAAAACCTATAATTTTCAAATGACATTAATATGTCCAAAATCCATTTAAACACTTTTCAAAAAGTTTAGTAGACAAAATGTTTGGGAAATGATATTTGAGGTTTTCAAATTAAAGAGTTGGCTTTTACAAAACTATAGAAATTGGTTTGAATCCAAAAGGTTTCATAATTTAAAAGTTATGAATAATTGGAAGATTTTTCAGAAAAGAAAAGAATCAGAAAAAAAAATGCGAAACCCTAGCTACTGGGCCGAGCCCATCTCTCCTCCTCCCTCTATCTCTCGCGCGCGCAGTAGCAGTCTGTCCAGTACTGGCCCACGGCCCAACTCTCCCTCTCCCTCACTGACATGTGGGACCCGTCCATGACGCAAGCACTGACGTCATCGTCTTCAACGTCCCGTGCAAGAAACGAACTCCGAACCCTAGCTAAAATCGGAACCGAATTCGTGATGATTTGCTACGAGATTCGCATCCATCTCTTCCCCATATAAACCCCACGACCCCCTCCCCTTTTCCCCTCAAAAAGTTCCACCAAAGCGCCACCAGGCTGCTCGTATTGCACCGCCGCCATCTGCCATTGCCGACGGCGAGAACTGCAAATCCCGGTGAGCATGGACCACTCCGAGCCTTCCTAACCCTCCCATCCTTCTTCTCTCTTTGTTGCGCATCCGTGTGACCTCGCCCCGTACTCTGTTGTGCGCCAGATCGTCGAGACCGTGCTCGACCGAAGTTCGTCTCCACCCCGGCGAAGGATCGCGGCCGAACCAGAGTGTTTCCTTCATCCGCGACCACGCCTTCGTCTTCGCCTCGAACTTCTGCATCCCGTGGTATGCCCTGTGATTCCCGTCCCCCTCGTGTTCTCCGTCTCCTCGCACGCCGGCGATGGCGCCACCGTAGATGAAGGTCACCGGCATAAGTCCGGCGAGAAGCGCCGCTAGTTTTTGGTCAATGCGATCTGGGTCGTTGGATCTAGATCCAACGGATCCTGTTAGATCCGTCCGTGCGAAGAGGTATCGGCGAATCAGAGGCCGCCACGTCGACGCTCAGTCAGCATCTCCGTCAGTAGCCCAGTCAGCGCACCGTCAGCACCAGCCAGCCAATCCAGCGCCACCGCGTGGACGTCAACGCCAACTCAGCAGTCAAGGTCAACAGTCAGCGCGAAGACCGGCATTTTTGCAGAAACGTCCCTGGAACTTAGATCTATCATTAATTTTTATTGGCTCGGCCAAATTTTGCAAACTTTATATTTTTGGAAAGCTTATGACATGTAGAAACTTTTGGCATAGTTATTTTTAGGTTTTGTCGAAATTAAATTAGTTGTTTTTCAAAAGTGGTTTAAATAGTATTTTGGCTATAATTTGAGTTTAAAAATAGATTTTTGATGTAAACTCTTTTGCTATAGTTTTGTATGCCTAAGTATTGGCTGTAGGAATACTCTATTATTTTTGTAAAATTATTTTCAATGATCTTTGAGTAAATATTGATTAAAAGCTTTTTAGGTGTTATTTTAATAAATAAAATGTATTAAAAATTATTTTCTGCTTATATTCGAGTTATAAAATAACTTAGTAATATTTTGAAGACTTTAGTACTAAAAGTACTTAGAAATATTTTGTCTCTCAAAACAAAACTATTTCTTCCTTAGAAAATATTTGACAAGTATTTGACAACACTTTTTCCTTAGAAAATTTTAGCATCTCTTATGTGTTAACTTTTCCTTAGAATAATTTTAGTGACTTGTTGTTGACGCTTGGTCCTTAGCTATACTTTTGATCATCTTTCTTGCTTGCAATTCCTTAGAGCATTTTCATAAGCATGGTATGCATATTAAGTCCTTAGTATTATTTTTTGCACTTCATCATATGACATTCTTCCTTAGCAAAATTGAGGATGCATGTTATTTCTTATGACTCTCCTAGTCAAAAACCACTAAGTTAGAATTAGTGGAAATCATAGAAGAACTTAGCATAAATACAAGACTCCAGAAGACTCTTCAGGAAGAAAAGTACTTAGAAGAAATCAAGAGGAAGTTCATGAAGACTAACCATCCTACTTTTTCTAAGTCCTTCTTCCTTTCTCTTCTTTTCTTCCTTCTTCTCTTAGTCTTCATGGTGACTAAGTTATATCCAAGACCTTGAGGCTGCCAACATCATCAAGTCTGCAGAATCATCAAGTCCACCAAATTAAATGAAGTCAACACATCAAGGTGAAAGCCACAAGGAAGCAAGGAGATTCTGAAGACCAACCACTTTAGTTCTATCTTCTTCTTTCTATTTTGTCTCACTTTGGACATAGACCAAGTCCTTGGTGATTAAGACTAAGTTTTTAGAGTGCTAGTTAAAGACCATGGAAGATACATGAAGCTGCAAAGGAGTTGAAGATTATTTGAAGACCAAACTTGTGAAGACTTGGAGTAGCCTTACAACCTTCAAGTGGTGATTTTATCAAATTTATTTTACTCTACCTTGCCTTAGCTAATGGAATAATGTTATGTTGTTGTTGTCTTTCCCTTATTTTGTTTTGTTTGTCCTTCATACCACATTTCTTTGTATCATCCTGCATATCATGCATATCATATTTTTCCAAGTGTTGCATTTATGATTGTATGTTTATTTGTGATTTGTTTGACTTGTTAGAAATTCCGGAGAGAGACGAAAGTGGTTGCAACTGTTACTACTACACTTCTGTTTGCCAAGGCAAGTGGCACACCCCCATAAATTTCCTAAGTATTTTTATATGCATTACTTAGTGTATTTCCTTATATGCATGTGTTGGATAGTATTATTGCTATATGCTAAACCCACCATACCTTTACACTAGTTGTGTCTAGAACCCTTTGATAACTTAGTAGAATATTTGATGCTATGCAAATGTGTTTCTTTAAAGCTTAATTCTACTAAGTAATTTATCACCTGGGTGGACTTGGTTATGAAAAGATGATGGAAAGGTTGAGTGTCATCTCTTAGGGGTGACCTCTAAGGGATGGTCACTTGTGGTTGCCACCCAGGGTATTAAGGGGCCAAGGTTTTCTCTAAGTGAAGTTGCTTACCGTGCAACCATTAGTCATATGGGCTCTGGCTAGATGGATTAAGTTGCATGGACTCGTCCCGACTTGACAGGTGGTGGTAGAATGGTTAGAATGGGAGCGCGTCAAGTCGGTATGGGATGGGAAAATGCTTCTGAAAAGTCTCGTCTCAACTCTCTCCTTTTCCTTAGCACAATTTGAGTGCTTGAGGATAGTTTGGGTTTGTTGGGTCTAATGGTGAAAGTGCACAACCTCTGCAGAGTTAAAAACTAAGTACTTAGCCGTGTCCCCGGTTACGGACAATTTGAGCAGCTGATCAAGGATTCAACGGAGGCTTCATCATTCCAATTTTGAAAGTAAAACTTGATGGTGAACAAGGGTAGATGAGACTATGGTCTTATACCATATCGTCTCCAACTTTTGAAGAAAATGTTTTACAAAGTGTTAGGCAAAATTGGCTTTTATGCAAAATAGCCTTGAAACTCCACCAGCCAAATATGCATATAGGCTATTAGAGTTATTCCATTAAGTGTCCACATAGTGTCACTTGCCAGATCCATTTTTAATGGTTCTGACCCACTCTGTTGCAAATTTTTATTTGTTGCAGATTGTTCTGACGACGAGTGAGTTTCGTTAGGGGGTTTCGAGTCTGCAACCAACATGTTTTCGCCTGTGGCACATGCAAAGGATGAGGACTCCATGAAGATTATTATTTCCGCTGCTTTACTCTTTCAAGCTAGCTATATGCTATGCAAGTTGTAACGAATATTTTACCAAGTCTGGATCATTCGATGTAATAATGATACTTTGTTGTGATACTACATCTTAAACTGTGTGTGCAAATGAAACGATCCAGGGGTTTGCACTATACACAGGTACCTTGCCAATTTCTAAGTGCAGGTACGCTACAAATTCCCCGTCCAGGCAGTGTGCCGGAACAGAGAGTTCGATCCCCCCAAAACTTGTTCTGGATGGCGACGGAGCTACAGAGCCCTTTTTGAGAAATCCTTCAGGGGTTCGGGTTTATGTTGGGGGAAATATATAGTCCGAGGCGGCCACGCCACTCCACGGCGCGGCCAGAAGATTTTCTTCTGGTCTGTGCCCTCGTTTAGTTCGGGGCCTTCTGGGCCTCTCCTGGACTTGTCCTTTTGGTTCACGGTGTTTTTTTTTGGCATTTTAGAATTACTGGAATTTTTCAGATTTTTCTGAGCACTTTCATTTTTGGACCTTTTCTGCAATACACAGACCGAATAAACAGGAACTAGCACTATGGCATCTTGTTAATAGGTTAGTCCAATAAATATCATAATATGATATAAAGTGTATATAAAACATGTAAATATTGGTATAATATCAACATAGAACATCAGAAATTATAGATACGTTTGAGACGTATCAAGCATCCCCAAGCTTAGTTCCTACTCGTCCTCGAGTAGGTAAACGATAAAAACAAAATAATTTCTGAGGTGACATCCTACCATCATAATCTTGACCAAATAGTATTGCAAAGCATATGTTATAAATGAAGTGACCCATGTCAATGGTCTATGGTTTGCTATCAAATAGATAATGAGTAAACAGTTGTATCACATAAGCAAAAACTTTTCATAAATAGTACTTTCTAGACAAGTATCAACATATTTTGCATAAGTGTTAACTCATAAAGCAATAGTCTCTAAGTAAAAGGTTTCGAACCAACACAAAGGAAGATTTAAGTTTCAGCATTTGCTTTCAACTTTCAACATATATATCTCATGGATAATTGTCAACACAAAGCATATAATAAGCACAATATACCTACATAAGAAAATTGTTGTACCAAGTTTGACTCTAGTGTTTTCATCTAAGATAGAAAGGAGTAGGAAAACTGACTCAACATATAAGTAAAAGAAATGCCCTTCGCAGAGGGAAGCAGGGATTAAGTCATGTGCTAGAGGTTTTTAAGTTTTTGAAATCATATAAAGAGTAAAAATATAGGTTTTGAGCTATGTATGTCGTTGTCAACGATTCGCAGTAGAGAAAACACTGCGCCCTTGTCAACCAGACTTTCAAGAGCGGCTCCAATGAAGCACGTTATTTCTACCAGTAAGGCAGATCATCCCTCTTCTCTTTTGTTTACACATGCACTTTTATATAGTATGACACTCCTCCCAACTTTTGCTTTCACAAACCATGGCTAACCGAATCCTCGGGTGCCTGCCAACAATCACATACCATGGAGGAGTGCCTTTTTAATTTGTTTAGCTTTTTAATCATTGCCTGCCTGATGAATCAGGGCAAAAATGTGAAGAGAATTAAGCGGTTAAAGTTATAATTAATTGGGACTGGGCACCCCATTTGCCAGCTCTTTTTGCAAAATTATTGGATAAGCGGTGTATATGCCACTAGTCCGGTTGTGAAAGTCTGTTTGACAAGATTGATAGAGAAACCCCACATAACTTCCTCATGAGCTAGTAAACAGTGACACAAAATAAGGAGTAATAAGTTTTGAATAGTTTAAAGGTAGAACATGAAGTATTTACTTGGAATGGCAGGAAATACCACATATAGGTAGTTATGGTGGACACAAATGGCATAGATTTTGGCTCAAGGTTTTGGATGCACGAGAAGCATTTCCTCTCAGTACAGAGTTTAGGCTAGCAAGGTTATTTGAAGCAAACACAGGATATAAACCTAGTACACCAAGGATCAAATGAAAACATATTGTAAGCATTATATTACTCCACACCGTCTTCCTTGTTAACCAAACCCTTTTGCCACAAAATATCTAGACCTTAGAGATACCAATTATGCAAACCATGTTTCACAAGCTTTCCGGTAGTTCCTTACTAATAGGTTTTAACTACATGATACAAAATCTTAAGCATGATCTACTTGATAACTCAAAACGATTGATAAGTATCAAATATCCAAGACAATGATCTATAAAGATATGTAAGCCTTTTCCATTATACCATCTACCACATGCAGCATTTTCCGTTCCAACCAAACACCAATCAACTTATTTCAACAAAAACTTCATTTTGAATAATCACAATGAAAGCAAGAGAGTACTAATTCTAAAAGAACGAACAGCTATGACAAGAGATGCATGAAAAACAGGAGCTAAAAAGCATAGCAGTAGCTAGACAAGAATACTCAACAAGTATAAGTGAAGAATACGAGTATTCACATGAAAAGCGGAGCGTGTCTCTCTCCCAACCAAGAGTGCTAGGATCCAATTTATTCCGAAAGTAAAAATAACAATGCGAAAATAAAAGCACACATACGCTCCAAGTAAAGGACATATGATGTCAAAGAATTAAAATATAGTTTCACTAGAGATGACCTGATAAGTTGATGATGAAGAAGGGGATGCCTTGGGCATCCCCAAGCTTAGACGCTTGAGTCTTCTTGAGATATGCTTGGGTGACCCACGGGGGCGACCCCAAGCTTAGACTCTTCACTCTTCTTGATCACATTATATCATCCTTCTCTCTTGACCCTTGAAAACTTCCGCCACACCAAACTCAAAGCAATTCTCATTAGAGGGTTAGTGCATAGTCAAAACTCACATGTTCTACCTATATAAAATTTGACTTTTAGTTTAAACATTAGCTACAACCAATGATGTTATGTGAAGCTCTTCCCCCTCAAAAACAAATCCACTCAACACTAGTAAAAGAGGGAATGCAAAATAAAAGACAAAATTTGTCAAAAACCGAACAGTCCCTAAAGACGAAATTTTTTGAGGCACTTACGTTGCTCAGATCACAACACTTTGAAATAACGAAAGATGCATACATATCTCAGGATTACGCACAAATTTTTCCAGATTTTTTCAATGTTTCTGAGATTTTACAGAAATGAAACGGTGAACAGTAGAAATCTGTTCCTGCGCAGAAATTCAGATCTAGCATCATATTCATATTAGAGACTTCACTTGGCACAACAATGCAAGAAAATAAAGATACAAAGGTATTGCTACAGAAGTAAACAGTACTTTTACTCAAAGAAAAGAAAAATTGCAGAAATAAAACAATGGGTTGTCTCCCATAAGCGCTTTTCTTTAAAGCCTTTTAGCTAGGCATGGAAATTTTGATGATGCTCTCATATGTATAAGAGTTGAATATAAGAGAGCATCAAGAAGCAAATATAAAGCACATTTAAGTCTAACCCACTTCCTATGCAAAGTAATCTTTTGAGAAAATAACTTATTGAAGTAAGAAACTACTAGCATAGAAAGTGCAACTTCAAAATTTTCAACAAAGAGAGAGGAGACTTAATATTATTGTGATATATGAAGCCATGTCTCCCTCTCTCATAAAAACTTTCATTTGCATCATTGATAAAATCCAATATATAACCATCACATGAAGCGTTCTTATCATGATCCATATGCATTAAAGTATCAATATTTTCCATATAAGCAAAGTTCTTCTTATTAATAACAAGGGGAGTAGGATCATCATAAATAACTCGAACATGATAGACAAGTTTTATATTAGAGGGGTGTCTTGGGTAATCCCTCCATAATTATGACAAATTTCATGAGGATGATTGTAACTATAACCTATGTCATAGTTATTATTGTGATAATTATCAAAAACTAGAGGCATAGTATCATCATAAACAACAGAATTGTTATCTTCCAAAGTGTGTTCATTTGTAAACATATCATTATCATTTTTACTAGAAGGAGATGTCTTAAATATATAATCATTAGTAGCAAAAGGATTTTCAAACACATCACTAGCAAAAGGATTTTCAAACACATCATCCCCAAGCTTAGAGCTTTTCATATCATCATTGGAAAGAACATAGATATTACTAATAGTATTGCAATTATTAACATCATCATTTTCAGAATTAGTACACAAGAGATTTTTGTTGGAGATATGCCCTAGAGACAATAATAATTAAGTTTATTATTTATCTCCATGTTTATTATTAATGTTTGTATCTTTATGCTACAATTGTATTGGGTACTTGTATAGCAAATATAACGTATGCAAGAGGAAAACCTCCGATACACGTGTAGAGATACGAACGGAAAAAGAGTCCCTAGTCTTGTCTCTAAGACTAGCCTATCTTGTTGCTCGGTCATCGTGTTTTCCTGATCATGGACTTTGTATAAGTCATTCAACTATAGGAGTGGATTATCGGAATGATAATCGCACTGAACGGACCCACCGTATGGTCTTGCTATGAGACAAATCGTCAACGATGAAATAGCGATTGATCATCTATTTAGTTGTCATTGGCTAGATCCCTATGCTATGAGAATATCTTGTGACCGCTTATTCGACATTCGAGGTTTGATTTCCATCAAACGTCTTGCAGTAACATGGGACTATGATAGGTGGCTTTTGGGCTTGAACTAGAATATGTATTGGAACAGAGATCGTTCAAGAATGGCATTTACTCCTCCAGACGATGGAGAGATACATCCTCTAGGCCATCTCAAGTATTGTTGTTGGCACCCAATCGTCTGGCCAGACACAAGCGTGATTTATCACGGGACAACATAATTACGGAATGAGAAAAGAGAATGATATTGGTACGAGAATAATACGTGTTATGGTCAAAGGGTTTGATCACACTAGAGCACATTGTCTCAATCTTGAGATATCATTGGTATCATGCACGTTAGGGATGGCACCCGCAGGGTATGGGTAAGGGTGGAGCCACCCCATACCCTTACCCGTCGACCACGATCTTACCCGTCACCCTTACCCATACCCGTCAATGGGTATAACTTTTCCCATACCCGTCACCCGACAGGGTAGATGGGTACCCGCGGGTAAAAATACCCGCGTTTAAAACACGTAAAATTGGACAGAAAATAGTCGTAAAAACAACACATAACTCATGCAGAAGAGTTATATTTCATTGTTTTGCTATATCAGGAGTCGAGACGTGATCACGTGAATCAGATAGATTAGATATAATATTAGGAATAGCTAAATTATCGGTATAGTGAGGTAGTCACCGGATGGTGCGCCATCCACGGAGGGTTAGCGAGCAATCCCTGCCTATATCTTTGAATTACGACTATAGCCTCATGCATAGACCCTACTCATATATCCGTGCGTGAAATTTTAGACTCACTTGTCAAATATTATATGGATACATGGGTACGCGGGTATGGGTTATACGATCCCATACCCATACCCTCTCTACCCGATGGGTATGATATTTTCCTATTTACGTACCCATGGGTAATTTTTTATCCCATACCCTTACCCTAATAGGGTATTTACCCGCAGGGTAAAAGGGTAATGGGTACCCATTGCCATCCCTAATGCACGTAAGGGGATTAAGCGTAATGGTTAACGCACAGGTTCTGTTGTTCATTCATGACACAAGGGTGCCAGTACGAATGCCTAACAGACTGATGGTTATTGTTTGGTAAGCTCCCAAACAATACTTTGTGATTGATGAACCTTTCGGGTCACACGCTTAAGCTGTAGGTCAATCTTTGATCAAGAGTAAAGATGTAGTTTTAGTGGGAATGAGATTGTGTCGGAGTAGCTCCGATGTCACTGGACTTGTTTCGGTGAATTATAAGTTAGAGAGAATGCTGACATCTAATGTCCCGGGATGATAGGAATAGTTTCTATCATCAGCGGATTCAATCTGAGTGCTTATGAAGAAGGAAATATTGTTCCGATGTTTTTGTTGGCGGATACTAGGTATCCTGGTTCATATAAATATGAGTTATATGATAAGTAATTAATTCCGGGAATTTTCCGTAAAAGGAAATATTCATTTAGGAATTAATTAGACAAAACAATTAATTATTTATTTATTTAATATATTGGAAAAATATAAATAAAGGATTTATTTTGGAGCCAATAAAAGGGGGCTGCCAAGTGGGCCCACGGGGCCCACAAGGTAGCCGCACCCACATGGTATGTGGGGGAGGGGCCGAGTCCGAGTTGGAGGGGGACTCCCCCTCCCCGGCGGCAAGGGCGGCGGCCTAGGGCGGGCCCCACAGGGGGCGGCGGCCCAGGGTGGGCCCCACATGGCAGGAGGCGGGTGGGGAGGAGTCCTACTCCTCCCTCCAACCCGAGTTGGAGTGGGGGAGGGTTTCCTCCCCCCCCCCTTCCTTGTTTGGGAAAGGCAGGTTTGGAGGGAGGAGTCCAACTCCTCCCCCCAATCCGAGTTGGGGAAGAGGAGGGACTCCTCCCTCCCTTCCTTGGCCGGCCGGCCCAAGGGGAAGGGCTTGGCCCCTTCCCCAAGTACCTCCACCCCTTGGCCTCCTTTATAAGCAGCCCCAAGCCCCTAGGGTTTGACAATGCATGAAACACAAGCAATTGCAAGTTCTCTCTCTCTTGTAGATCTCATGTGTTGAGAATTAGACGTCTCTAATCTTCTCATATAGATCTAATCTAGTTGATTAGATCTACCACCTAAACTACGCCGCAAGGCTGACTCTCTTCACCATGTGCTAGTAGCTATGCGGTGAATGCACGGGGTGGGTTGACACGGTGTATGTGTGGATACCGCTAGAGCGGGATTTGCGCAAGTAAGTTCCTTGGACAACGGAGCAACTTCATCAAGGTATACATCAACGACGACGTACGGCAACAATCTCACCTCCCGGCGTGGACGTGAGATTCTTCATCAGGCGTCACCGACATCAGAATGTTTATTATAGTCATTAGTAACAATTTCATTTTCCATACAAGTGTCTTTAAAAGGTTTGTGATACATGTCCCAATTTCCTTTAGGAACATTAATATGAAAAGCAAAGGCTCTACAATAATGGACAATAATTTGAGGATCAAGACCATATTTAGCACTAAGCTCCTGAAAACCAGCAGTTTCAGCGAAAGACTTAATGCAATCATACTCATAGTTTATACCTGATTCTTTACCTTTGTCGTTATCCCAATCTTCAGTATTGCTTTGAATTGTTTCAAGAAGATCCCATTTAGCTTCAACCTTCTTACTTGTGAAATAACCCTCTGAACATGCATCTAGATAATCCTTGCAATGACCTAAAAGCCATGCATAAAAATTAGTAACAATTATTTCCTCAGGAAGCTCATGTTTAGGACATTTGAGTATTAATATTTTCAGTCTCCCCAAGCTTGAGCAATGCTTTCTCCATCACGAGGACAAAAATTATAAATGTAATTCCTGTCTAAATGCATTTCACGAGGAGGATAAAATTTAGAGTAAAAGAGAGATTCAAGCTCCTTCCACTCCGAATGATGAGGATCATCCAGTAGCTCATACCACTCCCTTGCTTTGTCCTTAAGTGACAATGGAAATAATTTCTTCATGGCATTTTCTCTTGATAAACCTGCAACCTTAAACAACTCACAAAGTTCTGTAAGTTTCAACAAGTGATCCCTTGGATGGACTGTTCCATCCATTGCATAACGTTCATCCATAACCTTTTCAACAATTTCCATAGGTATTTCAAAAGGAATACTTTCAGTAAGTGGTTTTAGAATATCACAAGCATGATTAGAATTATCACATATGGGAGACAAAGTATTATCAAAGCAAATTTTCTCCTCCAAAGCTGGGGAACTAAAAATATCATTTTCATAAAAACTATCTTACCCAGGCTTAGACTTTTCCATAGCATTAGCAATAATAGTGTTCAAAGAATTCATGCTAATAACATTGGTATCACTATTATGCAAACAAACTTCCATAGGTTTGTTAATTTTCTCTTCAAAAGCATCATGTCCTAATTCAATATAAAGTTCATAAAGATCTCTAATTTTTTTGTTGTTTTCCATTAAGCCTAACTAGTGAAATATAAAGCTCATAAAGAAATAACTTCGAGCACTCACACTCCAGCAACAGTACTAGAAAATAGCTTAGTAGCAAGAGGATGTGAGTACCTTTTACCTTATCTCCCCGACAACGGCGCTAGAAAATAGCTTGATGTCTACGCACGCTTCTATTCTTGTAGACAGTGTTGGGCCTCCAAGTGCAGAGGTCTGTAGAACAGCAGCAAGTTTCCCTTAAATGAATCACCTAAGATTTATCGAACTCAGGGAGGTAGAGGTCAAAGATATCCCTCTCAAGCAACCGTGCAATTAAGATACAAGAAGTCTCTTGTGTCCCCAACACACTAAATACACTTGTCAGATGTATAGGTGCACTAGTTCGGCGAAGAGATAGTGAAATACAAGTAATATGGATGCTTATAAGTGGTAATTGCAATCTGAAATAAAAATGGCAGCAAGCAAACATGAGACAAAATCAGAGCAAACAGTGTTTCAATGCTTGGAAATAAGGCCTAGGGATAATACTTTCACTAGTGGACACTCTCAACAATAATAATATAATTGAATGCATAAATATTACATCTTCACTATGCTACTCTGAATTATTCTCTCATTGGATAACGAACACCAATCCATTGCGTAGGGCTGTAACAGCACTCCTTAAAGTCGCATTACACATCTAGGGAACCCCAATGTCACTACGAGCGCCCCAAAATAGTATTAGACAAACACCACAATTTCATAGAGACATCCAACACAAATAATAACTCTTGATAAGTATTCATGTAATCTTTAGCCTAAAAGTCACACACGGTGCGCACACTGTCAACTACACACCGTGGAACAAAGGTGACTCCGGAGTTTACATTAATAAAACCACTCAAGTAGCATATAGATAATGAAGAGTAACATTTATAAATTCAACTAGATTACAAAGCTCATGATCATTTAAAGATCACACCATGGGAGAGAGAGATAAACCACATAGCTACCGGTATGAGACCTTAGCCTCGATGAAGACTACTCACACATGGTCATGGTGAGCGAGCTTGATGGATAGGTTGATGGAGAGGTGCAGCTCGGAGTGGAGGCGGCGGCCAGCGGCAGCCACGGCGCGGCGGCGGCCCGTGGAGGCGGCGGTGGCCCATGGAGACGACGGCGACCACGGCGCGGCGGCGGCCCGTGGAGACGACGGCGAGATGCGGCGACGGCGGCTGCCCTAGGTGACGGCGTCTGCCCTTGGCACGGCCACTTCCCTAGGTGATGATGATGGTGGTCGATGGAGAACGCTCCGGGGGCAATTCCCTGTCCCGGCAGGGTGCCGGAGCAGAGAGTTATGTCCCCCCAAAACTTATTCTGGATGGCGGCGGAGCTACGGAGCTTTCTTGAGAAATCCTTCAGGGGTTAGGGTTTTTATGTCGGGGGCAATATATAGTCCAAAGGGCGGCGCGAGGCGACGCCCGAGGCAGCCACGCCACCCCACGGCGCGGCCAGAAGATTTTCTTCTGGTCTATGCCCTCGTTTAGTTCGGGGCCTTCTGGGCCTCTCCTGGACTTGTCCTTTTGGCTCACGGTGTTTTTTTGGCATTTTAGAATTACTGGAATTTTCCAGATTTTTCTGAGCATTTTCATTTTTGGACATTTTCTACAATGCACAAACCGAATAAACAGGAACTGGCACTGTGGCATCTTGTTAATAGGTTAGTCCAATAAATATCATAATATGATATAAAGTGTATATAAAACATGTAACAATTGGTATAATATCAACATGGAACATCAGAAATTATAGATACGTTTGAGACGTATCACACCTCGTACTTACTAACCAAGTAAAAAAATGGAAAAGGGACCAAACTAACAGAGAGGAAAAGGCCAACTTGAAGCCCACTGCAAGATGTAATGCTTGGATCGTTTCCTTCTCCTCCTACCTGGAACGCATGGGAGAAAAACCTCCACGATGTCTCTCATGGAGCTTGTCTCATAACACACCTAGATCGATGGGGGCCCCTAGAATTCAGGGGCCCGGGGCGGCCGCCCCTGACCCCCCTCAGGGTCGGCCCTGATTAATTTCATAATATAAATCATGATGCAGCGCTAGCATTACTGACGATAATATTGGTGAAAATCGGTCGTAATAAACAACGTTGAAGATGGTAGATGGCGTAGGCATTGCCCGATTTGAACGATAGACGACCCATGATGACTAAAGCAAGTAGTCACGCGAGATGCTTATCAATAACCTAATCCATCCTCGCCCATACAAAAATCATAAGGACGTGAGGTTTTGGAGACTTTCTCTCCCATTCGTCGGTGCACATCCGCGCTCAAACAATGGATTGGATTAGACTTCGATGATGGAGTAAAGATAGGATGAGGCAAAAACCCTAGTTTGGGATGTTATGTATTTGGTGGTGGCGGATAATCAAATTATTTAGTGGATTAGATTTCACTTGGCTGTCTACGGTTCCCTTGCGTGTGCTCGGGATAGGTGTTTTGTATAAATGTTTCGCCGTATTATTAACTATTCTCCTTTAGTTTTTTCTCTATCTAGAAGTGGAATAGAATAACCCGATTGAAGGGCTATGATCATACGTCTGTAATGCATAATCCAATCAAAAAACCATTTTGGTCTTAGTATGGATAGAGGATTTTCCTATGTTATATTATTCCACTTTCAACTATGAATTGATTGATAGATCTGATATTCATAATATTGAATTGATTCAGTATTATCAGAATGCAAGCCCTACCCTTGAATTAACATGATACTCCTTTTTCCTCTCCATGGGATTACATCCCGAGTTATTGTGAAAATTAAAAATAAAGAGGTTATGGGAGACCGAAGAGTATCCTGTCAAGGTGACGATCACAATCTAAACCGTCTAGATTTCCAACTTGTAGATAAACAACAAAGAAACTAAATTTCTAAACGGTAAAAGGAAGCCACACACATACAAGGGAACAAAAGTGATTTTGACGGACCCTCATGTGCACGTCGCACGCATGCCCCCCCCCCATGTCGCGACTCCTGAGTGTGCTCCAAGAGAGGTGAGTGTGCACTTTCTCTCCTCACTCCAATCACCTAGTGAGCTAGTGAGACTCCACTATATAAGTTAGTCTCACTCTTCATAAACTCACAATGTTTTTTGTCGTGTGTCATGTCGGAGGACACTCGAAGGACACTAAGGGCAGGTTTTCTTACCGATAAGCTATTTTTCCATTACGTGTGGCCATGGAGGACATTTGCCTATCCATATTGGCGAGTGTTTGCTGATACCCAATTTCAAAACTGTGCATGACGCGCTGACTCATGAGAAGTGGATCTCAGACTTGGACGTCTTAAACTTCACCACGAACCACATCGCCCAATTAATTCATCTCTGGGAACTCATGCAGGACGTCGTGCTCATTCCGGGGACGGCTGACACCATCATCTGGACTCTCACTGCCAATGGGAAATACACGTCAAAATCGGCTTACAAGGCGCAGTTTATTGGCGCCATTGCGGCCCCGTTTTTAGGCGTGGTCTGGAAAGCTTGGGCCCCGCCCAAGTGCTCCTTCTTCGCCTGGCTTGCTGTCCAGAATAGGCTGTGGACCTCCGATCGCCTTGCCATTAGGGGTGGCCCCACCAGCCCACGTGCCACCTTTGCAGATGCACCCCTGAAACCACCAGACATATTCTGTTTGAGTGTAGATACTCTTAGAGGGTTTGGATCGCGGTGTCGGTCTGGCTGAAATGCCCAAACCTGATGGAGGACCTTGGCACTAGACGACCATGTGTTCTCGACTACCGGAACTCTGCAGTGAACTCTACTTGTTCTTCTCGTCAGGGTCTAAAGATGTCGATTATCCTCATCACGTGGGAATTATGGAAGGAAAGAAATGCCAGAGTTTTCAACAATAAGTTTGCCATTCCATCCATCCTGGTACAGAAGATCAAGGACGAGGCGAGGAACTGGATCCTCGCGAGTGCAAAGAAGTTTTGCAACGCTCTTTGACTAGGGCTTGCTCTTGAAGGCGGTCAGAGTCGCCCCCTTGGCAAAATGACGATTTTCCTCTCCATGAGAGTGGACGGAATAGATTGAGTGTTTGAGTTAGTTAGTGGGGGGGCCTGTACTCTGCAGCCCTCCTTTTACTTGTGGTCGCTGTTTTACTTTGGCCTCGGCCGTGCCATGTTTGCTCCTACTTTATTAATATAAGGCAATGCTTTTGCCCTGTTTCAGAAAAAACATATGTGAGGAATTTTCCAAGTGTCGTTGAGACAACACTCGACATTTAGGGTAGTTAACAAAGAGGCTGGCCAGGACCATGTTTGTCCTTTTCGAAAAAAGGGTAGTTGCCAAGTGTTCAGCATAAGTTGGTTGCTTGTTGTGGAGAGCCCAATTATTTGTACTTTGCAACTGAGCTATTTCCGATAGTGTCTATTTCCACGTAGATAATACTCGCTCCGTTCCAAATTAGATGACTTTTGTGAATATATCTAGACATGTTTAATGTATGGATACATGTGCATGTGGATAAATGAAAGTCTGAGTAATTTGGAACAGAGGGAGTACAAGGGAAACATAGGTGATGTATGTAGTTAAAGGCAACATTCAATGTAACGTCTGCTAATCGGCAGCAATGCTTAAGCCTGAATATGATAAATCATGTGAATGCATTTGATAGCCTTTGCTCGTACTATTTGATAGCATGTGCATGTCCATGTAATACTCTTTGCTCGATGTTATGCACGGCATGCTCTACTTTCTTCTCCCTGCAATTTGCTTGCATATACATGGAAGGCTTATGAACGATGGGTGTGTGTTTATGCTTTTGCTCGTACTACTCGACAGCCCCACACTAGTAGAAAATGGGCCTATGGTCCCGGTTCGGTTGGGCCTTCAGTCCCGGTTGCCCAACCGGGACTGGCCAATCGGGACCAATGCTGGTCCCGGTTGGGCCACGAACCGGGACCAATGGTTGTCCACGTGGCCTGGTCTGGCTGCTCGTGGGGGGAGACTCATTGGTCCCGGTTCTTAATACGAACCGGGACCAATGAGTGCTTTTTTTTTTTGGTATTTAGGGTTTAGGATTCGATCTCGCCGGTGCCCCCTCTCGCCGGTGCCCCCTCTCCTCTCGCCGGTGCCCCCTCTCCTCTCGCCGGTGCCCCTCTCCTCTCGCCGGTGCCTCCTCTCCCTCTCGCCGGTGCCCCTCTCCCTCTCGCCGGTGCCTCCGTCGTCTCCCCCTTCTTCGCATCGCCGACGTGCTCTCCATCGTTTCCGTACGCATATTATACGCTCTACTATATACACAGTACATGTTGATGCATATATAATTAATATTCGATCTCTTGCGAGAATACAACTATTTAATTACATGGAGATAGATCAAGCCATCAAGGCATATGTAGTTCATCGTCCGAAGCATAATGTTCTCCCCTTTCATCGATGACCTCCCTAAGCAGAAATCCCGCCAATTCCTCTTGAATTGCTCCTACGCGCAGTTCTGGGTCGATCTTCTCCCGCATTTTGCTGAAAGCAGTTGTTCTCCGCTCAGTGGTCAACTCGCGAATGAACTCGCAAACGTAGAATCCACATAAATTACTCCCCGGTGGCTGCTGCGGACTTTCACCGTTTTATAAGTTAGCTCATCTTTGAATGGACCTTCTACCTTCTGTTTGAAAATTGTCCAACACCTGCTTTGGCAAAGAAAATGAACAAAGGAGTTATTAATTACTTGACATCAGGGAACGAACGAAAGAGGGCGATATAATGCGATAATGATTGAAATTACTTGTTGAGCATTTCTTTCATGTCGGACCACAACGCTTGGTCCCAACTTAATGAGTCGTGGACTTCAACTGTGGACTTGTCAGGTTGAATGCTTAGCAGAATCCAGTGGAACCTGCGGACGTTTACATAAAGCAGACATGCATAGCTCATCAATTACACTTAACATCGAGAAAGCCAAATAAAAATATGTACAAGACAGAAACACTCACCTGAAGTTGTAAGGAAATAGTATTTCCGTACAGAAATGTTGCATGGTTAAAAAGGTGGTCAGGTCATGCTCCACGTCTTTGGGGTGATTGACTAACGTATGTGAATTCACGATATATGGGTCAACGAACCCAACCTCAAAAACTTTAGATCTTTTGCATTCCAGCATCTTCATTCTGCATAATAGCGTACAAAAGGATATATATATAGGCAGGATAATATAATACAGGCAATGAACGAGCTGAGCTAGAGACTTAATTACGAAAATAAATCACTTACAGACAATAGCAAGAGAGGATAGATTTGTCGAGGGCGCGCTTTTGGAATAACTGGAACAGTTCAGTCAGTTGAACCTGTATAGTGTAACGTTTGAAGAAATGCTCCACTCTAACGTCCAGCGGAAACCACTCTTTCGCGTCCTTCTTTGATGTGTGCACCAGGTACCAGGTATGCAGATTTCGCATATGTGTTGATAGACCCGTCATCTCCTCATTACTGACCATAGGCTCCCCTTGGACATATTTCCGTGCCATCTCTAACATTGGCGCATGTTCATAGCCTAAAAGTTGACCAAGGCTCATACCCAAGGCGGTAGCCTGTTCCTTGGCCTGAGATACAGTGACACCAAGTTCTTTAGCAGCAGCTATGGCTCTGGGGTCCAATAATTCCAGGTCTTATCCATAGCGACTCTGAAGTCCTTGTCGACATCGGAACACACTATGAGCGGGGGGACCGATTGATTTTTCTGCTGTCCGAGCTGGGCAATTTGTTTCCCGCTTTTTGCACTTCTTCCCTTGTTCTGCTCAGACTGGGCACGTGCTAGCTTAGTAAGTTCACGACCATAGTCAGATGGCAGATTCATCGATATCTGGGATGGCTGCTCAAGGAAGGACTTTCTCCACTTTTTGGATTTTTCATCGTATACCGGCTTCTGCTCGGGCTTTTTTGGTGCAAAAAAAGCCTTATTGTAGGCAGCCACCTCCGCGGCGTTTTCCGCTACAGTCCTGTCATAAGGTCTAATGGGAAGATTCTTATGAGGTACTGTTGGGAGGGGCGACCTTTTACGTTTCGGTGATCGCTTACCCCTCATAGTACGAGCGGTGGGCGGAAACGGCTGACGCGGCGGCGGAGACGGCTGCGCTGGAGACTGGTGAGGCGGTGAAGAGGACTGTTGCGCTGGAGAATGCTGAGGCGGTGAAGAGGACTGTTGCGCTGGAGACTGGTGAGGAGTCGATGGCCTTGGCTGCCAGTTCGGAAGCACGATGAATTCCTTTGGCCATAGAATGGTCGCTTTCTTGGCTTCTCCAAGTTCAAGCACCTCCCCATCTTCACCTGCAGGGTGTTGCAGCTTCAGCTCCTCATAATCTTTCATCACTTCATCCACCGCGACAACAGCGTAGCCATTTGGAACCGGAGAGAAATGGTAAGTTGGATTAGGTCCAATTGGTACGACATAGCCGACCGCCACCTTCACGGTTAAGTTAAAAACTTTCACATGCATCTCACAAGGTGTGCTCTCCGTGATATCATCCACTGGGTAGCGACGAAGTGGAGCCACTGCATCATCATTACCATCCTGGAGCTCCGTGGAAGCCACGCTGCTTTTCCGATTCGATGGGCCACCGGTACCATCGCATGCAGCTTCTACCATGTGCCGTTGAGATTGGCCGCTAGTACCTTGCTGGCTAAGCACGGCAATTTGTTCCTTCTGCGCTTTAATTCTTCTTCTATATTAGCAGCCGGTCTGCAGCAGCGCGTGCTTCCATTGCCTCCCTTTCCTTTCTCCTCTGATGGCTTCTATCAGGAAATTTCTTCCTGTGCTCGGGAATCGCAATTGTCTTGGGCTTGGAGCCAGGTACGCCTCGTAACCGTCCGTCGTGTTCCTTATTCCCAAGGGCGCGTGTGAGCTCGTCATCCTCTCTATCGGGAATGAACCGTCCCTCTTCAACATCCTTTACTGCTTTTCTAATTTCTTGGATGGGTAGTAGGGGATTATCTTTGTGTCTTCTGTTATATATGCACTTCCCTTCTGCGTCCAACGTGCCCCCATGCCCGTAAAACCAATTTCTTGCCCGTTCGATCCACTTGAGTGGCTCTGGAGTGATCCCATTAGCCAGCAGGTCCGCCTCAAGTTTCTCCCACTTAGGCATGCTACCAGCGTAGCCACCAGGCCCCATAGTATGGTGGTACATCTTTAGAGCAGCATTTGCCGCATTTTTTGCAGACTTTTCCAGAGCTTCCTCTGATTTCTTGTACGCCACAAATTCTTCCCAGTAGTCCTTTATCTTCTCATACCCTTTATCGAAGTCTGGAGTCTTATTTTTCTTGACAAACAGTTTGTTCAATCTTTTCTTCCAGTTCTTGAATAGCTCGGCCATCTTCTTAAGTGCCCAGTCCTTGACTTTTTGCTCCATGATTTTCCGGGCAATCTTTTCTGCCTCATCTGGATCCTCCTCATCTGAATCCACCTCTGGCGCCGGCAGGGTGAAATTAACCATGAGCTTTCTCCAAAGTCTTTCTTTGCCCTCATCGCTGACATATAGCTGTCCTTTCTCGTTTGGCCGATGCCATTCTCGAACGGTGATCGGGATGAAGTCCCTAACAAGAACTCCGCATTGCTTTACCATTTTATTTTTAACACCAGGGGGAGCAGTCGGTGTGCCGTCTTCAGCGACTCTTTCGATCGTGTACCTTTCTTGGTCGCCCAACTTTTTGGCTGGGCCTCGTTTTGTCCTTACAGAAGATTTGCTCGATCCGGAGGGCTAAAAGAAGAAAGAGCGTTAATATATGTATATAGACATCAGAGACTTAATTAATACAATCTTCGGCTTCATTAATATATGTATATGCACCTCGCCGGAGTTTAATGTTCCACCGGAGCCTTCGGCTTCTCCCTCGTCGGCTTCTCCCTCGCTGACTTCTCCCTCACCCCGGCCGTCGGGTTCTACCTCACCGGAGCCGTCTCTTCGGTTGAGAGACTCATCTCCCTCACCGGAGTTGTTCAAAAACTCCGTGGTGACATCGACAATATCTTCCGGCCCGCGGATTATATCCTGGAGGATATTTTCCTGATCTTCGTCTCGTTCCATAGTTTCTGCAAATTAAGAACAATGCACAAAACTTTAGTTGGGTAACTTGTTCCATATGTCAAGATACATCTACAATATCATAAACCCGTAAACTCGTATCGTAAACCCGTAAACTCGTATCGTAAACCGTAAACTCGTATCGTAAACCCGTAAACTCGTATCGTAAACCCGTAAACTCGTATCGTAAACCCGTAAACTCGTAAACTCGTATCGTAAACCCGTAAACTCGTATCGTAAACCCGTAAACTCGTAAACTCGTATCGTAAACCCGTAAATTTGCATCTTTGCATATCTAACACAATTTACCGGGTCAACTTCCGAACCACGATCTACCGGGAAGAACAAATACCGGACAAGAACACAATCAATACATGGCATTGATGCAATGCGCAATATGTATGCATGATCAATTTAATGCATTGACATGGAACTCTAAATCATGTTTGAAATGTTATTGAATTAGGACAAGCACAAATTAGGACTAACAAAATTTTCCTATACAAAAAAATCCTAACACTAACAAAATTTTCCTATACAAAAAATCCTAACACTAACAAAATTTTCCTATACACTAACAAAAAATCCTAACACTAACAAAATTTTCCTATACAAAAAAATCCTAACACTAACAAAATTTTCCTATACACTAACAAAAAATCCTAACACTAACAAATTTTTTCCTAACACTACATTTTCCTAACACTAACAAAAAATCCTAACACTAACATTTCCTATACAAAAAAAATCCTAACACTAACATTTTCCTAACAAATATTTTTTCCTAACACTAACATTTTCCTAACACTATAACATTTTCCTATACAAAACAAAAAAATCCTAACACTAACATTTCCTATACAAAAAAAATCCTAAAATTCTAACTCACCGATCGAGAAGCGGTGGTGCGCGGGACGGCGGTGGCGCTGCGAGCTCGGCGCGGGGACGGCGGTGGCGCTGCGAGGGGGGCGGCGGTGGCGTGCGAGGGGGACGGCGCGGTGGCGCTGCGAGGGGGACGGCGCGGTGGCGCTGCGAGGGGGACGGCGCGGGGACGGCGCGGTGGCATGCGTGCGGGGGAGGAGGCCGGCCGCGTCGTGGCGCCGTACGTGTACGGGGAGGAGGCCGGCCGCGTCGGGGCGGCGTGCAGGGAGGCGGCGGGGCGGCGCGTCGTGGAGGTCGGCGGCGGGGCAGCCTGACGGCGTGGTGGCGGCTCCGCGGCTCCTCTGCTTTCTTTGCTCCTCGTCGATGAACTCTGCGTGAGAATGAGGACGAAGAAGAGGCGCGGGCAGTTATAGCAGACCTCATTGGTCCCGGTTCCTGCCACCAACCGGGACCAATGAGGGCGCAGTTAATGCCAGATCAAGCGCGGGATCCACGGACTCATTGGTCCGGTTCTTGGTAGAAACCGGGACAAAAGAGTCATTTTTCAAAATTATTTCGAACTTTTCAGTTCTGAAATTTTGTTCCCGCCTTTTTTTTTCTTATTTAGGTGTTTGGATATGAATTTCAAATGGTTTTGAATCTGAAAAGACTTTCAACATGAAAAGTTATTAAATTTGAATAAATAATCCAAAACCATTTTCTGTTTTCTAAAATAATTATTCTAACTATACAAACTATTAACCATTTTGCCATTTTCAATTAAAAATACATTAACTTTATTGCATATTTTGAATTGACAAAACTTTCAACATGAAAAGTGTTTGAATTTGTATAAATAATCCAAAATCAATTTTACATTATTATTGTCATTTTCAATTTAATATGGATAAATTCATATCTTTAAATCCGTAAGTCGAAACTCGACTAATAATACGTATAAATCGATAAAAAATGATTAAGTAGATTTATGATTAAGTAATAATAATTATTAATTCAGTTAATTCTATTTTTGGTGTTGTAAAATCCCATGGCAAGCAGAAGTAAATGCAGAACAATTTCAGAAAACCTATATTTGTAAGATGAATGTTTGGTGTTGTAAAATGCAGAAGAAAGCAGATAAAAATTATTAATTCATTTATCTTAATGCATTACATAAAAGGTTTAATACATTATTACACATGATACAACGTCTCACAAGCGCTTGAAAGAAACACACCCCTGATCCAACATCACCAACATTATTCTACATAAACGGACTTACTGGCTCGAAGGCCGTAGGATTAGGGGGAACGGCGGGAGGAGCCAGCCCCGTGGGCGGCCGCCCGGTTCTCGCGCGCACGTTTGCGGTGGAGGGCAAGATCCATGGAGGATGAGTCTTTCAGCGCCCAATCCAGATCGGAAGCCTCCTTCGCCTTGAGCTGGTAGGAAGTCTTGGCTCGCTGGACAGGGTAGTCGCGGACAGACTGGAAGGAGGCTTCCATGGCCTCCTGTATCTGCAACCCACAACCTTCTTCCCCGTCGTCGCTCCAGTCGAAGTCGTCGTCCTCCTCCTCCTCCGCGGGAGGAGCGGCGGCGCCTGGTGGAGGTGCAGCGGCGCCAGGTGGAGGTGCGGCGGCACCTGGTGGAGCAGGAGGCCGGTAGCTGGGCATTCCTCTCCACGCCGGGCTCGTGGGCATACGGCGGGATAGACTCCCGCGGTTGCGCCCAAGCGCGCTCTGCGAGCACGCTCGACCTCATCCAGAAGGCGCTGCGGCGAGCGTGGCGGATCCATCTCGTGGAGACGATGCGTTCGTGGCTAGGAATGGTGGATTAGGGTTTACCCCGTCGGCGACAATATATAAAGACCTCCAGGGCAGCGCTGGGGGAGGACAGGTGCCCAGGAAAGCGCTGGGGGAGGACACATGTCGTGACCGCAAAGCCCGTCTTTAGACTAAAGAAGCACACAGATCGTGTGTTTCTTTCAATCGCTTGTGAGTCGTTGGATCAGGGGTGTGTTTCTTTTGAGGGATTGTAAGCTGTTGGATCAGCAGTATCACGACCACTTCGTGAGCCACATGACCCGGTTGGTGTTACCAACCGGGACTAAAGAAGCACACGGATCGTGTGTTTCTTTCAAGCGCTTGTGAGACGTTGGATCAGGGGTGTGTAGATCATCAGAGACGTCTTACCGCTGCTTGGACCAGTGGCAAGCGCTTGTGAGACGTTGGACCAGTGGCAAGACGTCTCTGATGACCTGCGACCGTTCCAAACGGTTGCAGATCATCAGAGACGTCTTGCCGGACGGTTGTAGATCATCAGAGACGTCTTACCGCTGCTTGGATCGAAGTGGCGCTCAAACTCACGAGCCACCGTCGGGCTGTATGCAGGGGGAACTGTGTTTGGACGGTCGAAGCTGAGGTTTGAGAGGTTCCCACGGGAGGTGTGGGAGCCGACAACCACCTACCACGCGTGTTTCACCGGTCGTCATGCAATTAATTAACAGAAAACAAAAAAGAAAACTCACTCGTGTATTATGGTTTTCACCACATAAAGGTTTAATACATTACTACACATCACATAAAGGTTTAATACATTACATTGATTTACATCGCTTCAGCCGTAACCATGGAGCATCTTCATTATTTAACGGGATGCTTGGGTCAGTTCTCACTGTGAAGGGCGGAATTTCATCAAACTTATCATAATCTGCTGACATGTCTGTCTTGCCCTCGACTCCCACGATGTTTCTTTTCCCTGAAAGAACTACGTGACGCTTTGGCTCATTGTCTGATGTATTCGTTTGCTTGTTTTTTCTTTTTTTCGGTCTGGAGGACATGTCCTTCACATAGAAAACCTGAGCCACATCATTGGCTAGGACGAATGGTTCGTTCTTGTAACAACCAAGATTCTTGAGATTCACTGTTGTCATCCCGTACAGCTGGTCTACCTTTATCCCTTCTCCATTCATGTTGACCCAACTGCACCGAAACAAAGGGACCTTAAAAGTAGGTCCATAGTCAAGTTCCCATATCTCCTCTATGCGACCATAGTATGTGTCCTTTTGCCCATCGTCGTTTGTTGCATCAAAGCGGACACCACTGTTCTGGTTGGTGCTCTTTTTATCTTGGGCGATCGTGTAAAATGTATTCCCATTTATCTCGTACCCTTGGAAATTCAATACAGTCGAAGATGGTGACGCGGCCAACAAGTAGAGCTGATCTCCGACAGTGGTGTCATTCATGAGCTGTAATCGCAACCAACTGCCGAAGGTCTCCATGTGTTTTTCTTTAATCCAGGAGTCATCCTTCCCGGGTTCTTGGAGCGTACATAATTCTTGTGTTCCTCGATATACGGAGCCACGAAGGTGGAACTTTGTAGAACTGTGTAGTGTGCTTGAGTTAAAGAATGCCCGTCCCTACATATCAGTGCTTTCTTTCCTAGCGTGCCTTTTCCACTCAGTCTCCCCTCATGTCGCGATTCAGGAACACCAATCGGCTTAAGGTCAGGAATAAAGTCAACACAGAACTCAATGACCTCTTCTGTTCCATAGCCCCTTGAGATGCTTCCTTCTGGCCTAGCACGGTTATGAACATATTTCTTCAAGACTCCCATGAACCTCTCGAAGGGGAACATATTGTGTAGAAATACAGGACCGAGAATGGCAATCTCGTCGCGTAGGTGAACCAGGAGATGCGTCATAATATTGAAGAATGATGGGGGAACACCAACTCGAAGCTGACAAGACATTGGACCACAGCCTTCTGTAAACTTGGTAGAGTTACTGGATCGATGACCTTCTGAGATATTGCATTGAGGAATGCACATAGCTTCACAATGGGTACTCGAACATTTTCCGGTAGAAGCCCCCTCAATGCAACCGGAAGCAACTGCGTCATAATCACGTGGCAATCATGAGACTTCAGGTTCTGGAATTTTTTCTTTGCCATATTTATTATTCCCTTTATATTTGACGAGAAGCCAGCCGGGACCTTGATACTGCTCAGGCATTCAAAAAAGATTTCCTTCTCTGCTTTGGTAAGAGCGTAGCTGCTTAAGTATTGACGCCCTTTATCCGTCTGCTTGTTGTATGGGTCTTTCATACGTTGCTGGTCTGCCCGTGCTTCCGGTGTATCTTTTGTCTTCCCATACACGCCCAGGAAGCCTAGCAGGTTCACGCAAAGATTCTTCGTCACGTGCATCACGTCGATTGAAGACCGGACCTCTAGGACTTTCCAATAGGGTAGCTCCCAGAATATAGAGCACTTTTTCCACAAGGGTACGCGCTTGTTAGCGTCATTCGGAACAGATAGACTGCCAGGACCCTTTCCAAAGATTACTTCTAAATCCTTGACCTTGTCATATATAACATCACCATCAGGGAGGTTAGGCTTCTTCCGGCCATCTGCCTCACCGTTGAAATGCTTGCCGGGCTTTCTTACGGCATGACCGTTCGGAAGAAATCGACGATGCCCCAGGTACACATTCTTGTTTCCCAAATGTATACTTTCAGTCTTATCTAAACAGTGCGTGCATGCATTGTATCCCTTGTTTGACTGTCCTGAAATGTTACTAAGAGCAGGCCAATCATTGATGGTTACGAACAGCAACGCTCGTAGGTCAAATTCCTGTTGTTTGTGCTCATCCCACACACGTACACCTGGTTCGGACCACAACTGCAAAAGTTCATCAACTAATGGCCGTAGGTACACATCAATGTCGTTGCCGGGTTGCTTCGGGCCTTGGATGAGCACTGGCATCATAATGAACTTCCGCTTCATGCACAACCAAGGAGGAAGGTTGTAGATACATAGAGTCACGGGCCAAGTGCTATGACTGGAGCTCTGCTCCCCAAAAGGATTAAAGCCATCTGTACTTAGACCAAATCTTAAGTTCCTTGCGTCATCTGAAAATGTCGGGAACTCTCTGTCGATTTTTCTCCACTGGGACCCATCGGCGGGGTGTCTCAACTTCCCGTCTTTCTTACGCTCTTCTTTGTGCCATCACAACAACCTGGCATGCTCTTTGTTTCTGAACAGACGTTTCAACCGTGGTATTATAGGAGCATACCACATCACCTTAGCAGGAACCCTCTTCCGGGGGGGCTCGTCATCGCCCTCAACATCACCAGGGTCATCTTGTCTTATCTTGTACCGCAGTGCATTGCATACCGGGCATTTATCCATGTTCTCGTACTCACCGCGGTACAGGATGCAGTCATTAATGCATGCATGTATCTTCTGCACATCTAATCCTAGAGGGCAGATAGCCTTCTTTGCTTCGTATGTAGTCTCGGGCAATTCGTTATCCTTTGGAAGCTTCGGCTTCATTATTTTCAGTAACTTCTCAAATCCCTTGTCAGAACAACCAGTCTCTGCCTTCCATTTCAGCAGTTCCAGTGTGGTACCGAGCTTTGTGCTGCCATCTTCGCAGTTTGGGTACAGCAACTTTTTGTGATCCTCAAGCATGGCCTCCAACTTTAGCTTCTCCTTTTCTGTATCGCATTCTCGCTTTGCATCAGAAATGACCCACCAAGACCATCAGCGGGCTCATCTGATGCCCGATGTTCACCTCTTTCTTCTTCAACGTCTTCCATAACAGTATCACCGCATTCCTCAGGGAACATAGGATAGTTGTCATCATCCTCCTCTTCTTCATTGTCTTCCATCGTAACCCCTCTTTCTCCGTGCTTGGTCCAACAATTATAGCTGGGCATGAAACCTTTCCGAATCACGTGGTCTTGAATGGTTCTCGGGTCAGGGTACTCCCTGACGTTCCGACACTTCTCACATGGACAAGGCATAAAATTATTCACTTTGTTTGCCTCAGCCACATCGAGAAATTTATGCAGGCCTGCAATAAACTCGGAACTGCGTCGTTCGCCGTACATCCATCGCATCCGTGCATCCATCTGCATCATATATAATTAAGTTTATTAAATAACATTACAATAACATCTTGAATAGTGAAATGACCACGGTGCGGGTCGGGCATAGTTGCTAACCACGGTGCGGGTCGGGAATAGAGAAATTTATGCAGGCCTGCAATATTTCTGTATCAATTACAGATGAAAAGGATATAGTTGCTAACCTCGGTGCGGGTCGGGCATTTCATCGAACACATCTTGTGCGTGGCAAAGAAAAAAAAACTAGCACCTCCACTTCCCACCAATCCAGGAAAAAAAACAGAGGAGAGAGGGGGGGCAACAATATATAGGCAGGGGAGGGGTATTGGTCCCGGTTCTTGGCACGAACCGGGACCAAAGCTCCGCGGCATGCCACGTGGTCCGGCTCTGGAGCTTTGGTCCCGGTTCTTGGCATGAACCGGGACCAATGCCCCCAACCGAACCGGGACCAATGCCCCACGGGGCCATGGCAGCTCGAACCGGGACCTGGCACTGGTCCCGGTTTTTGCCTGAACCGGGGCTAATGGAAAACAGTACTCCGGACAAAAAGTCCTTTTTCTACTAGTGCCATGGCCGACGTTATCTTCCTCCACTACGATCATGGGGCGGCAAAATTATGAAGGAACGTAAACAAGGAATCCCCTTGTCACATTTGAAGTGGCCGTGGTACAGGTTTGGCCTGCCATAGCCTCTACTGCTGTTCAATTGTTCTCTAGCTTGACTACTGTTAATGATTTAATCTTCAGCTTATTGGAGTTAAGCTTTTTGTGCCCGTTGATGAAGTGGGTAGGCAGTGGAAGCATGCACGGATAAACTTATCAATGCTATGCCCTTCGAGGTGCCTCTATTATTTCGTCCATGATTTCATCCAGAATGTGCCATGGAAGCTCGCAAGGATATTCTTTCTTTTAGAAACGGGAGCTTGCAAAGTAGTGGTCCTTGTGGTTGTAGTCATATGTATTGTGGGATATATTCCTGCATCTAAACGATGCATGCGTCCTGCCAGTTTGACGGCTCTTGTTTCTAGCTAGTGATGAATCTTTCCTGTTAACCCGCAAAAAAAAATGAATCTTTCTGTTTTTTCTGTATCAAGTGATGAATTAATGTTGCTCTCGCTCCAATGCCAAAAGTAACGGGTGTTCTTACTCTTCTATTTTGAGGGCTTGTTTGGTTCGTAGGGATTCTAAAAACACGAGAACAAAAAACACACGGGAAAATGCGAATAAAGGTGCAAAACAGAGCATTAAATCACATGAATTTTGTTAACTTGTTTGTTTGGTCACAGAAATAGGAACAACATATGGTTAAATCAAAGTAAAAACACTTTAGAAAAACAATTAGTACGTTATTATGCCACTTGGCACTTCGGTCTCGTTCTTCGTACATATGGTTTTGAAAAAGAGATCAAAGGATTGCAAAATTTCTACGACTTCTTCTTTGAAGCTGAGTCAAAATAATGTTATGTATTTTCCGTTTGGTCAATTCCTTTGAGTTTTGAACCAAACAGATGAACAGTGCATGTTAGAAGTATAATACGTGGAGATATTGGAATACTCTAGAGTTAGAGATAGACTCGGTTTAAACCTAGCATGACATGCCTTGTACTCCAATCCTCTACCCCTTTGTACCTCTATATAAACCCCACGAGGGTCCAAACAATACACAACAGAAATTAGGGTTCCACAACTTTCACATCGTCAGAAAGATTCATGTGGCTACAACCACAAGGACCACTACTTTGCAAGCTCAACCGTCTATGTGCTTGGATTGTGCGTTGGGTACATGTGGCCTGTGGGCTACGACAAGGTAGAATGAAACTCAACCGTCTATGGTTCTTACGATTACACACGATCTACTGTTCAAATAGCGCGGGAAAAATGGCCGCGAAAGAGGTGGGAAAAAAATCGATGCGCGCGATGTACGTGCTACTATCACCGCGGGGAGCACTAGCCACTACTCCCACGCCACCGTAACTCTGCCCGCGATTTTTTCACACGAACCATCAGCCCAAAATAGAACACCTAGATAAGAAAAGGCGGTTGCAGAAACGATGGGCCACCTCGTCAAGTGGCGTCGTGGCGTTTGTGTATATATACGGGGCCGTCAGTGAAAAGACCAAAACTCCAAGCTAGCACCTTCACCGGCAGCGCGCGTCCCTCCTCACCGGAAGAAAGATTCCTGCCGCCGAGCACCGATCGAGGGGTCGACTCACCTTTTGGAAAGGTTAGGGTTCTTCTGATTCTGAGGCTTGAGGTCATCTAGGTCGAGGTCAGGTCACTGTGTGAACTTTGCATGATTATCCCTCCTTTACGTGCGATCTTGTGATGGCCACAGGGGAATCGTCTCGTCGCATCTTCCGTCTGTCTCCTTGCAGGAACTTGCATCTCCAGTTGTAGCACAGGAAGGTCACCACGTCCACTTTGGGTTCAGGGACCAAAGCATCATCGACTGAAGTTGATCTCCACGAAGCAAAGCAGAGGTAGGCGGAGGTTCGGCCGGCCGATGAAGATTGGCCGATGACAATGCCGCGAGCCTATCTTTTCACGCCTATTTATGTCCGCATTCTTTCTAGTTCTAGCTACTTGTGGCTTAACTTCGAGAATACCTTGCTGCTTGTTGCAGGAGAAGATGGCCACTCGCGACGGGATTGCGGTCTTTGCTCTGCTACTGTGCACTTGCTTTCTCACGACCCATGCATGCGACAGCAGTACGTTCTTAGTTCAGCCCTGCATTAACAACCAAATTTTCAGTGTTCCTTTCTACTAGTAGCAGTTTCAGTTGATGTGTGTGATACGTCCATTCTTGACGAAACTGGATTAAGCAGATGGCGTTCAGTTTGGGTACAATGGTTCTCTTGGTCCCAAGCACTGGGGCAGATTGAGCCCCAACTTCACCCGTTGCGCCAAGGGAACGATGCAGTCCCCGGTTGACATCAAGACCGACGAGGTGGTGTACAACCCAGACCTGGGGCGTCTCCACCGGGATTACGCCGCCGCAAATGCCACCCTCGTCGACAACATCTACAACATCGCGGTAATCTCAAACTTCTTACCGGTCTTACAAGCTCGTGGCTTCATCCTCTTGCACCCGCAAATTCATCTCACTGCGTTCTTGTTCTGCATCGTTGATGGGTGCAGCTCCGATACCAAGACGTACCTGGGGCGGTGCAGATCGACGGGGTGAAGTACAAGCTGAAGAACATCCATTGGCACTCTCCTTCAGAGCACACCATCAACGGGCAGAGGTTTGCGGTGGAGCAACACATGGTTCACATCAGTGACGCGGGCAACGTTACCGTTGTGGCGATCCTCTACCGACTCGGCAGGCCAGAACCTTTTCTTATGCAGGTAAATCTTCAGAATGACACTAGTATTGCCTTTACTGAGTGTGTACTATATTAAAATTCATTCACGATAGAGTGATTTATAACAGCTGAATAGGCAGCCTCCTTCTGAATTTTGTATGTAACTGTTTCCTCTGTTCATATGTATGACAGATACAGGATAAGCTTTCTGAGCTCTACGTGGAGGCCTGCCGTGCAGAGAAAGGTGCTCCAATCCCCGCCGGAGTTGTGAGCATGTGGTCGCTGCGGCGGTACACACACACGTACTACCGCTACGTCGGATCACTGACCACGCCGCCGTGCACCGAGAACATCATCTGGAACATCCTCGGCCAGGTATCTCCGTCGATCGATCTCCTCTGAATGAAAGTAGAACTCAGTACTGAGTCGAAGCTTGTGCTGCTGAATTAATGGGTGCTTGGACCTTGTTGCAGGTGAGGGAGATGACGATGGAGCAGGCTGCTGCCCTGATCGCGCCGCTGGAGGAAGGCTACCGGCGCAACAATAGGCCGACGCAGCAGCTCAACGGCCGCACCGTGCAGCTCTATCGCCGGTTCTGGAAGAAGAACATGACTAGCGAGACGCCGTAAGCATTGTCGATGCGCTTCGGTCTTTGGAGATGATGATTATATATGCAGTCTTTGGGTTTCGGTCCAGGGAAAAGGTTATTTCTGCAAGTGGTATTAGCTTATAGATCAGTTTGCTTCGTCAGTCAGGGCTATATATGTGCCTAGACTTGAGTCTGAATTTGGTTAACTTAATGTAAGACCTATCGTGTCTGTAAATAGGTCGTGGAAGATTGATGTGATACTCCTTTTGTCTACAACAAAGTTATGGTAAATCTTCACTTAACTATCTAGTGATCAAAGTTCCGTGTGTCTTGCTCAGTCTCTTGAGCGGGCTTTGACAAATACTCAGAAACGAGAGACTGTTTTGCAAGCGCGCTTGTCAGTTTCAGCTATTGCTGTCGTTGGCTCGATACCGGCTGAGTTGCTCATGCGCTTGTCGAGTAATCGAGTTGTCGTGTACGGAGATCTAGCTCCCAAGTGGGTGCCCGTGTCGGCGTCACGTTCGTGTTACTTCGATCCGCCGCGCTCTAGCTTCCGGCACACCGCCCTTGTCTCATCCTGCTCGCCCGTCTTCACGGCGAAACCAGCTCTATCACCCTACGCGTTTCGTGTTGCTCATCGCTCGATTCGTGACGTGAGTACGTGACGTTGCCCTTTCCATGTTTTTTTTCTGCATGCGCACATGGAAGATAGAACACAGTACTCTTTACAATTAAGAAGGATAACGAGATGATCCGTTAGCTAGTTAGAAAGATAGATGTATTTTGACGAAAAGCTCCTTGCTTCGCCTCTGCGCGACGGTATGGGTGAAACCATAGCACCGTCGCCACCCCTCTCCAGCTCTCTTCCGTTCCTCGCCGTTCGTGGAGGCAGCCCTCGACAAGTCCGCACGACACCGGTGAAGTGGGGCAACAGGGACCTCTGCCTCTCGGAACCCTATTGCACCTCAGAGGAAGGTGCTATGATGGGGGCCCCGCCTCTCCCCACGTGTGCCGACCTTTGTGTCCTCACGACCCTGACCGCACCCAATTCGACGAGTTCCATCCTGTCAGCCACGATATGTGATGTCGCCTCTGCAGCAGATCCATGGATCATTTCTTGCGCCGAGTAGTGTTGCCCACAGTTTTTTCCCTCTGATTATTGCGGTGGCCCGTCACGTCACCCTTAGGTTGGCCTCCGGCGTGTTTGTTCTTGCGGTGAGTAAGGTCTCTTGCGGCCGTTTTCCCCTCTGATCATGGCGGCGGACCGTCATCCCTTCACCCTTTGGTTGTCCTCCAACGTGTTGGCGCATCTCCCGCTCGAGTGGGTGTCCGGTGGGAGAGGTGGGTAGTGGTTTGCGCGTCTGTGGTCTCAGATTCCGACGTGCTCGTCCTAAATCCAGTCTCCGCTTAGGTCTACGTGGTTGGGGATGGCTGCTTGGGGATTTTTGTTGTCTGCTTGCTTCCGGTTGTTGGCGTGTCGACTCATCGTGCCCATCGGCGTCGTTCAAGGGGAGGGTGATGGGGAAAGTGCATATGCGGTTTAGGGTGACTGTTGGATATATGCCCAAAAGACAATGTATTTATACATGTGACAATGTATTTATACATATGTATATCTGATTCATACATTATTGATTCATATTCTCTATGCAGTGATTTCTAAATGCGTGATTTAGGGAAAAGCTCACATGCACGTGTAGAGAATATGAATACGTAAAAAGTATCCTAGTTCTTTTATGGACTAATTCTTAATGCTAGATGACGCGGCTTTTCCTAGTCATGGACATAGAGTTTATGTCAGCATCAAGGATGGCATATTATAGGACTATAATATGGCTGGGTCACCCAAGTGTTGGTATGCTAAGAGATTCCGTTAAATAGTCTTTTTATCCTTAACTTTATCACAGAAAGGTTGTTGTATAACATGTCCTTGTAACCATGAGATTATTGAGCTCATGCATATTGGAGGAGTTGCTTTGGTGCTGTCAACCGTCACGGCCGTAACAGGGTGACCATAAAGGCAGTTGCTGGTGGCTTCAAAAGTGTGTATGTATCCTAATGTTCTGGGATGGGAAATTACTCCTCTAGGTTAAGAGAGATACTTTCAGGGCCCGCTCGGTATTATATACATATCCACTACGTTCTGCAGACAATGCATGGTGAAGTTACACCGTGTGGGATATCATAATACAGCAACGAGTAAATGGAATTTACTGGTAACGAGATAGACAAAGATAATGTGAATCAATCCTTGATTGATTCATGGTATCATCACGGATCTATATCTCGGGTGAAGTTCAGTGTCGTGAGTAATGAGATTGATATATGATAATCAACAGGTTCAACAGTAGAGTTATTCGCATAACGATAGCAGCCACACAGGACGTCCTTGGAACTGTCACTGGCCGGTGATTGGTTGATACCCAACCAATTATAGCTACCCGTTATCGGACCTGTAGGGTGGACACACTTAAGCTAGGATTGGTTAGTTGTGTTATATGGTTGGTCTGGAACATGGAGACAGTATCATCGGCATGGTACTTGCGTGATATGACATACCTTGTCAAGAGAGAAAGTTTGAGAGAAAGTTAGTGATAGAAGTTACTATCACGGTCGGATTTATTCCGAGAAGGTTTATATATGGAGGATATATTTGTCCGGAGTATTTTGTCGGCGGACACTGGGTGTCCCGGATCATATGAAAGGAGTTTCATATGATACGTAATTAATTCGGTGAATATTCTGTAAAAGGAAATATTCAAATAAGAATTAATTGGACAAAGTATTATTTAATTATGTGTTAATTAAATATTCGTTTATTTAATTGATAATATAATTACGGGAAAATATTAAAAGGCCACGCCACCAAGTAGTGGTGGGCCGAAGACGTCGGCCAAACCCTAGTGGGCCATGCGGCCCACGGCAGGGGCGAGGCGGCGGCCAAGTGGCGGCTGGCCAGGCAGGCCCCACCCGCCAGGTCGGTGCGGCTAGGGCGGGCCCCACCTGCCATGTCGGTGCGCCGAGGTGGGCCCCACCCACCCTAGGTCGGTTTGGACCTAGGGACGGGCCCCACCCGGCCGGCCGAACAAGTAGAGGGAGAGGGAGGGGAGGAGTTGGAGTTCCACCTCAACTCCCCTCCCATGCCGAATTGGGAAGGGGAAACTTTCCCCTTGTCCAAGTTGAGTTGGACAAGGAAAGGTTTTCCCCTTGCCAAGTCTCCCTACCCTTTGGCCTCCTTTATAAACCCCACCCCTCTAGTTGTGGAGAGAGAATTTTACAACAAGCAATTGCACACAATAGACACCAAATAGACAAGAGAGAAATCTCGCGTCAAGCTCTCAAGTTTAGATCTCTTCTAGTTGGATTAGAGGGACCTCTAATTAGAGGCGACCTATCCGATTAGACTAGATCTAATCTCTCTCTCTCTCTCCTTCTCATGTGTTGAGATCTCCACCTTCATATACACCAGCAGACTTCAAGCTTGGACGGCGAAGCCCTGCTGAACCTTTCCAGTGTACGTGTGCAAGCTCTCGGAGGGGTTCCTCGTCATAGACGTTGCACCCTTCAGCTGTTGAACAAGGTGGTGAAGCAAAGGAGAAGAAGGCGTCGGAATCTCTCTACCAGGCTTGGTTGAGAAGAGACCCGTACGACTACATCGACTACGTCATCAACACGTTCTTCCGCAATCTACGGTGTTGGTAACGTATACTAAACTAGATCTTCGGATCTTCGTATTCGCATGTATCTTGATAGTAGATCCTGGAATAAGGGTTGCGTAGCAATACGTGAAATTTTAATTTACGTACGCGCAACCCAATAGTGGTATCAGAGCCGATCTATGCGTAGATACATGATTTGATCTAGAGCACATGGTATGTGCGGGCACCGCATAAGTTTGTGCGGGTATGTTATTGAAGAGTTGCTTCTAACATTCAGTTTATTTATGGATGCTTCCCAATATATCACTTTAAGATTGTTTCCGATGCATAGTTAGATCTTTACGAACTTCTGGCAATCCGCGGACCTTCCGGCTGCTCCTAGTATGCTTGTTGGCGCCAACGAAGTGCTTCAGTAGCTTCGGGTCTATCTATAGTTGGATTCGTTGACTTGGTGGTGGAAAGGGCATGTGGACTAGGTCCACACGGGGGTCACGCGCACCAGTGAAGTTTAGATTGGGAGCTGGAACGTTTTCATAACGTTGGGCCCTCAGTCACCCGCAAAGTCAATCTAGCAACATGAATAAACATGCTTGGTGAGGACCGTAGGTTTCCGGTTGTCCCGTTGATCCTACAAGCCACGCTAAAATTTGCAAACAAACGTTAGAGGAACGTCTAACTCTGTTTTGCAGGACATGTGATGTGGTATAGTCATAAAATATTATTTTGTTGACTAACCCTTTTTGTTGTGGCCGGCGTGCCGTTCTTATTCATCGAGCCATGGTGGTAGTGGAGGATAGGAGAAGGCATGCAAGTGTCGTGAACCTCGACGTGGCCACGCCGATGGAAGGTGCCACCGGCGGATGGAGCAAGAAAGACTATACTACATCACACAAGTGTTAATTTACTAGTGATGTTTTATATGTGTTTTTTCTTGTTCTTCCCTTGATTGCGCAGTAGTGTGATTATTAGGGAGATTCCTCGGTAGCTTCCAAAGTTTAATTACTTAAAGCTAAAATTGAAAATATCAAGGAGTTCGTGCTCATCCAATCGCTGCACCGTCAAACCGGATGCTTGTTGCCGTGCGACCTGTATCCAGGAGTAATGTGCACCAAGGGTTCGGGAGGCGGGCACGGACCGTCCTAGCAGCAATAGCGATTGGTTGTCTTGACGTCCAGGCATAACTAGTTATGAGTTCGGAGCACTACATCGAAAGATGAAACGAAAATCACGGCAGGAAGTGATTGGTCTGTTGACCTACCCTTCGTCGTAGTGAAGACATGTATCCATGATTCACTACTGAGGATTGTGGATTTCGTAATACACTAAGTTGATCTGAGGAATATCAATTTTAGTGGGAGCACTTTACATTTAGTTTTAAATTTAGTGCCAGAAATAATTATGAACATGTCTAAGTGAACTTAATTGTTGTAGATCAATGGCTAAGATAGCACCCACGTTTAACCTTGGACCACTGATTGAGAAGAAACCCCTGACTGCAAATGGGAGCAATTATGCTGATTGGATTCGCGCCCTAAGGATTGTTCTTAGGAACGCGAAGAGTGAGTATGTTCTAGATGGGCCACTACCGCCCATGCCGGCGGTGGAGGCGCCACCAGCTGAATTCGAGGAGTACACCTTGAAGAGTGATACTGCCATATCGGTTCAGTGTCTCATGTTGACATGTATGGACCCTGAGTTGCAGAAGAAGTTTGATAACACTTCTGCATACGACATGATTGTCGCACTCAAGGCCATGTACCAGACTCAGGCTAAGACTGAGCGTTATGAAATAACGAAGGCATTGTGGTCATGTCACATGGCAGAAGGAGGCTCTGTGAGCGAGCATGTAATCAAGATGTTTGGTTATGGTACGAGGCTTGAGGCGCTGGGATTTCCAATTCCGGCCGAGCTAAGTATAGATTTGGTGTTGGCTTCCCTCCCCCGTCTTACAGCGGTTTCATCATGAATTACAACATGAATGGGTTGGAGAAGACACCAAATGAGCTGCTTGCAATGCTGAAAACTGCTGAACCTAGCGTGAAGAGGGAGAACAATCAAGTTTGATGGTTACCCAAACCGCAAAGTTCAAGAAGAAGAGAACAAAGAAGTCTAAGCATGCTAAGGCATCAGAGAAGACTACTACTACAACTCAAGAGGAATCCGAGTGCTTCTTCTGTAAAGGGAAGGGACACTGGAAGAGGAACTGCAAGAAATTCCTGGCTCTGAAGAAGAAACCTTCTAAGGGCAAGAAAGGTATAAGAATTATACCTAAATGATATTTGTCAATCTTAATAGTAACTCTGGAAATATCGATTGCTAATTTATTATGCAATGATATAGGAGATACGGCAAGTAAGATGACGGAGGAGTAAAGGTGGTGATGTGCGTCAAGCTCGGCGCATGAAGTTTCATCCACAAGATGAAGGCATCTCCAATTTACTTTTCAAGTTTTAGTTTAAGAGATTTGAGGGTTTACCCTAAGTTATTTTGTAATAGGATCGCATTTATGGCGATGAAAGTACTCTTGTGATTTTGTGAGATTTTATCTCTCGTTTATCAAAGAATATTTTGGATCAATCCCTTCGTGGATGATCAAGTTACAAATCTCTTGAATTATGGAAATATCATTTGTTCTAAGATATATTGTGAAGATGTTGATACCACCTTCGTGTGGCACTATTGTCTCAAATAGATCATAGTAATATGATGGAAGGATTTTGAGATATTGCACATAGTGAAGTTAATCAATGATGAGTTTTGAGATAGTCAATATTTTATTTGATATCTTGGACTACACAATATTGTTTTAGAAATATTGTCTTAGTAATATGATGAATAGAAATTTATTTCGATTCATGTATTTGATCAAGCTTGATTAAATAATTGCTAAGAAATTGTTGCTTGCAGAATTATTCCTAGAAATCCAATTATAGTATTTATTGCATTGTTTTAGTTTTAGCACAAAGTATAGTCTTTAAAGGAAATCATGTCATAGTCTTGAAAGATAGACATAAAGGGACATGATAATTTTAGGTACTTGGAATTTCTGAAAAGAGGTTCGGTCCTAAAATAAAGAAGACTTAGGAATATTTATCTTATGAGTTGTGTCATAGTTTTGAAAGATAAACATAAGAGACACAAAGAATTTGGGACCTAAAGTTTTATGAAAGATTGAAACTTGATCCTAAAGGAGGAAGATAAATAGAGATTTATTTTGTTGGTTGTTCCAATAAGTTAATTGGAAATCCTTTTGTAACCACCACATAAGTGACAATGTTTTGCCACTAAGATATATGTGATTCTTGAGGAATTTATTCTTCTAAAGAATTCTAGTGGGAGGATAGTGAAATCTTGAAGAGATTATTTGAATCTTCGGAAATAGTTATCAGATGTTGCGCAAGCGGAAGCAATTCCAATTGACAAGTCTTTTAAACTAATACCGAGAGTCTATGCATTTAATGCATGACGTCTTGTCAAGATAAATTCACTTAACCAGAATAGTGTAACATATGAGTTTCTAGGAAACTTAATGTTAAAACAAAATAAAGAAAGGTATGTGCTAGAATAAGATCCCAATAGATTATGACTTAGATGTCATATAAATTAATATCATTATTGTTGAGTTATGATAAACTCAATAAGGATCTTTTTGTTAGACGAAAAGATGATCGCAAAGTTGTGTTGATCAAAGGAAAGTTTTATGATAGGAAGTTTATATGAGATATTGACAAAGACATATTCCTTTTCAAAAGGAAAGATGGATCGAGGTTGTGTACTTAGTACAGCTCGAGGGTCTTTTGTTAATTGAATATAAATCAAATCATAAAAGGAATATATTTGTCTAGGACAAATAAATGATATTAAAAGAAGGAAACAAGAAACAAAGTTTTGTTTTGAGTTTCAAGAAATAAAGGAAAGTCATAGTTTCATTTAAATCAGTGGGAGCTTAGTTATATTATTCAAGTTGAATAATGTAATATTATAGATTGTTTTGTTTTGATACAATGTGTAGTGTTATTAAAGGAAATTAATAACATGCATATTTGGAACATATTCGTCACATCACATATGGAAGTTGCCATATGATGAGATATAATGTTGCGGAAATTTCATTGAGGGTGTTTTGAATATTATTCAAAATACGAGAGAATGAAATTCTCATAAAGTTTAAGGAAATTCATGTGCAAGAACCATGGCTGTTTCGTACGGTGGTGAGCATGATCAATTGATTTGAAATCTTGATCATAAAGGAATTTCTTAAGATGTGAAATTTTAAGATCAAAACAAAGTAGTCAAACTTGATTGTTGACAAGTTGAATTTGCTAAAAGTTCAATTGACTCCAATTAAGATGAGGATTCTCCATAAGGTGTATTTTGAAGAAGTTACTTCAAAAGTGAGAAATACTCATAATGTAAGAGTTGCATTGGAAAATCTTATGAGATAAGTATAAAGGTTAAGACAAGGATTAGATGACAGAATTTTCTAAATTTTGTGCATCACAAATGATGGGTATGTTTATGTAAAACATTGAGTCTATATTACGAAATCTACAACAAGTGGCAAAGACAGTGGGAGCGCAAAGCTTCCATGATGAAGGGTTGACTAGGTGTGGTTCTTTACGAAGAAGACAACTAATTGGTAAAACAATGAAATTGTATTCTTAGTAAAGGTTCCAGGGTTTCACCTAGAATAACCAGGCTACAAGTGATCATATGATCAATTGAGGTTATGCATGAAAAGATGTGTATCTTTTTGCATAAGAAACATAAAGTTCACATAGTCACCATTAGGGACTAAACAGACAAATGTCAACCACAGAAGGGTGAGCATGAGAAACACCGAACATCGGTATAGATGTTAAACTTATGCAAACTAAACATTGCCAGTTTGTGCAAGTGGGAGACTGTTGGATATATGCCCAAAAGGCAATGTATTTATACATGTGACAATGTATTTATACATATGTATATCTGATTCATACATTATTGATTCGTATTCTCTATGCTATAACTGCAGTGATTTCTAAATGCGTGATTTAGGGAAAAGCTCACCTGCACGTGTAGAGAATATGAATACGTAAAAAGTACCCTAGTTCTTTTATGGACTAATTCTTAATGCTAGATGACGCGGCTTTTCCTAGTCATGGACATAGAGTTTATGTCAGCATCAAGGATGGCATATTATTGGACTATAATATGGCTGGGTCACCCAAGTGTTGGTATGCTAAGAGATTCCGTTAAATAGTCTTTTTGTCCTTAGCTTTATCACAGAAAGGTTGTTGTATAACATGTCCTTGTAACCATGAGGTTATTGGGGTCATGCATATTGGAGGAGTTGCTTTGGTGCTGTCAACCGTCACGGCCGTAACAGGGTGACCATAAAGGCAGTTGCTGGGTGGCTTCAAAGGTGTGTTGTATCCTAATGTTCTGAGATGGGAAATTACTCCTCTAGGTTAAGAGAGATACTTCCAGGGCCCGCTCGGTATTATATACATATCCACTACGTTCTGCAGACAATGCATGGTGAAGTTACACCGTGTGGGATATCATAATACGGCAACGAGTAAATGGAACTTACCGGTAAAGATAGACAAAGATGATGTGAATCAATCCTTGATTGATTCATGGTATCATCACGGATCTATATCTTGGGTGAAGTTCAGTGTCGTGAGTAATGGGATTGATATATGATAATCAACAGGTTCAACAGTAGAGTTATTCGCATAACGATAGCAGCCACACAGGACGTCCTTGGAACTGTCACTGGCCGGTGATTGGTTGATACCCAACCAATTATAGCTACCCGTTATCGGACCTGTAGGGTGGACACACTTAAGCTAGGATTGGTTAGTTGTGTTATATGGTTGGTCTGGAACATGGAGACAGTATCATCGGCATGGTGCTTGCGTGATATGACATACCTTGTCAAGAGAGAAAGTTTGAGAGAAAGTTAGTGATAGAAGTTACTATCACGGTCGGATTTATTCCGAGAAGGTTTATATATGGAGGATATATTTGTGGAGTATTTTGTCGGCGGACACTGGGTGTCCCGGATCATATGAAAGGAGTTTCATATGATACGTAATTAATTCGGTGAGTATTCTGTAAAAGGAAATATTCAAATAAGAATTAATTGGACAAAGTATTATTTAATTATGTGTTAATTAAATATTCGTTTATTTAATTGATAATATAATTACGGGAAAATATTAAAAGGCCACGCCACCAAGTAGTGGTGTGCCGAAGACGTCGGCCAAACCCTAGTGGGCCATGCGGCCCACGGCAGGGGCGCGGCGGCGGCCAAGTGGGGCCAAACCCTAATGGATGAACAATGTTTCAAATGTCAACTTCCTTTTTCGTATTGAATTCATAGGATTGGAAACATCCACCGAATCTCTTTTTTGGGGCGCTAGGCCGAGGCAAGGCGTTAGCTGACATGCATGTTGTAAACCAAATAAAATACACAAGTAAATCACCTCATCACAGAGCCTAGGCCCGATTCATATGGATGAATGGTTTGTTTTTCATAGAATGCATTGTCATAAGTTTTTTTACTTTGGAGCAAGACAATCTAAAGTCCACATGCCCTAAGATGACCGAAGAGATCAAGGAAGCTATGAAGATGCTTGGGGATGATATTGGGAAGCCGCCTCCCGATGAGTGGATGTCACTATAGGTAAAGAGTACGGCATGTTTCTTGCTTAGATAATACTAGAGCAATCTCATGACGACAAGATCGTACTTTTACTGATCCGATGGAGCGATCTGTACATCACGGAAATCTGTGGTGGAGGAGCATGGTTCAGATTTTTTTTGTGTGGCAAAAGTTAAGTAAATATATCATCGTTAATTAGCGACATGGGTTGTTCAAAAAAATCTATGAAAAAATCAAGAAAATATCATCGTCTGCATGAAATGGATCATGTCAAGTCTAGTGTTGAGTTGTGTCTGGTTGGTACATTCATACCAGTAGTACTGTTGTCTTGGGTTCAGGTGCTTTTGTTGTCCTTTCATAGAGGTCGAGGTGTACTATGCTGTTAACCTGCTATTTGTATTGTTTTCTTTGTGCACATCCTTATAGATGTTCGAAATGGTTATTATTATGTGAGTATTGGTATAATACTAATTGACACACATCGTCGGGAAAGACGCCTTTTGAGGTTCGGTATGGTCATGAGCCTCATTACTTTAGAATTACCGTTGATGCTACCATTGACCGCAATGATGTTTAGGCATGGTTAAAGCAACGCCAAGTGATTAAGAATCTCTCCGACAACATTTTCTCTAAGCAGAACATGCGATAAAGCGCCAGTTTGATAAGAAGCGCACCGATCCAACCTGGTGATTCGGTATTTCTGTAACTTCAGCCATATGTTCAAGCTTCGGTTGTTTATTGTGCATGTCATAAGCTTTCTTTACGCTATTGTGGTCGTTACAAAATTCTGGAGCGCATTGGTTCAGTGGCGTACAAGTTGAAGTTGCTTTAAACCATCAGAACCCATCCAATTGTTCATGTATCTCAGGTGCGGTAATGCATCAAACCTACTCGTCAGGTATCTGCTAATTTACCTTCTGATGCAGTTGAGTTGCAGTATCCACTTCGTCAGCGTCGGGTGAAGCAAGTGGTCCAAGTCTTGGTGCGTTGGAGTGATAATGATGATGATCAAGCAGCTACCTGGGAAGATTACGAGTTGATACGGCAAACCTTCCCCAGGGCTTCGGCTTGGGGGCAAGCCTTGTCTGAGAAGGAGGGGTGTCAGCAGCCCTCCTGCCCATACGACTACTGTGTCTACAGCTAATGGGCTACCAGGCATGCCCATCAGGGTGAAGCGCATCCAGACATAGCTTGCAAACTGAGTAGAACACTTCTGCCTGTAATACTTAAGGAGTTGAGTCGTAATGTAAACTTGGAATGAAAGAAACAACCATTGAACAAACGTGTGGGAGTTTGAGAGGAACAATAATCACGCAGCAATTCCACAAGATTCACGACAATGCTTGCTAGATCCGTGCTACTCCACTTTGTTGCTAGTTATATCCTTGAGTAGCTTACAGGTACGGTCGCGTTACTCTCACACCATGTTAACCTAACCCATTGTACACGTTTACATGAAATAGTTAAGTAGGTTACTGTCCTGAACAAAAATGGTTAACCAAATCCCATCATAAGTTTTTTTAAGGAGACGTATCGGTTTCAAGGAGAGGCCAAGCGGCCGTTTACAACGTGTTTCGGCACATGCGCCGTAAACGTCAATCCACTAGCATAAAATAAAAGGGATCACTCGCCAACCCTCCACCTGTCTACGGGTTCTAAGTTACCCCTAAACATACTCGCTGCCCTCCACAGGTCAGCCTCGGCTTCTACCATCCCGATGGGTGGATCCCATCATAAGTTCTTGTTCGGTGTATAAGAGTACATACCATACTGTAGGATTAGAAACAGTAGATTGGGAAGTACCCAAAAAAGCAGAATAATCTGACCATCCCATTCACGGCAGGCTTCTGCCCTTCTTCACCCGACCTCAACGTGGTTCCATCGCTGATGAGCAGTTTTTCAAGCGTCACGCGAGAGAGAGCGCTTGGCAGTTGGCATGTACACCTGCTGGCCTCACTCCAAAGCTCCCTGTTAACCCGTCGCAACTCACTCGACGACCCCTTCTCTTCCAACGGCACTCGCCACCGTCCCGGCGCTCCTCACGCAACCTTTCAAACTCCCCCACGCCTTTGGCGCCTCCCCTTTAATACCAAACCTCCCTGGTCTCGCTTCTCAGTCACACACTTAATTCCAGTCAGTCACAGCTCTCTCTCAGTGTTAGTCAGTGTTAGTAGCAGCAGGCTAGTGGTAGCGGGCAAGAGGCAAAGAATGCCACAGCTCGATCTGGACTCCCGCTCGTGCGGCGCCGGCGAGCCGAGGTCCAAGGTCGCGTGTGAGAACATCGCGGTTCCAAGCTCCGACTCCAGTGGCCAATGTAATATCAATATCATCAACGCGAATGACGCGGACGGCCGGGCAGAGTCGCGCCGGACGAACCGGGCCTGGTCCGGGCTGGTCGGCGCCGGCGCGGTGCTGGAGCGGGACGGGTCCACCAAGGGCAGCTCCAACCCCAAGGCGGCAGCGGAGGGACGAGCAAGGGCGCAACGAAGCCGAGGAGGCCGCCGCCGGCCGTCGTCATCGGCGTTCGCAAGATGGCCGTGCACGTGCAGCAGCGGCGCTCTCCCGTTCTCGGGCGCGGCTGGCGTCGGCCGGCCGGAGGAGCCAGGGTGTTCGCGAGCGAGGCCGTGGAGACGGAGGAGCCTTCGTCCCCGAAGGTGTCGTGCTTCGGCGTTGTGCGGTCCGAGAGCCGTGCCACGGCGGCGCCTGCGCGGAGAAGTGGGGAGGAGGACCGGGGGAGCGGGTGCTGGACGAGCGTCACTGCCGCGCTTCGCGGCTTCTGCCGCCCCGATGACAATCGTCGCGTAGTTGAACTGCCGGCGAGTAAACCGAAAGCCACGGCGTCCGAGTCACCGACGGCGGCCACTCTGTCGCCGCCGCGGCCGGTTCCGGGGCTGGGAGACGTGAAGCGCCTTGCGTCGCGACGGTGGCCAGATGGCGTGGCAGGAGAAGTGCGGTGTCCGGTTTGAATCTCTTGCGTGCGTGCGTGCGTGCGTACTTGGAGAAGCACGTGAACAGTCGTAAATTCACGTGCTTCGGGCCTAATTCTGCAGTTGTTTGTAGAGATCTCTTGTTTGTACCTGTGCTGAAAAAACCAAATTTTAATCTTCTCCCGTGTCGTGTGTATCCGTCTCTTTCTTTTGTACACCTAGCGGCTTTGCTTTATCGATGTTTGACTCTGCTAAATCATCGGTTCTTTTTTTTTTTTGCGAAAAGAACTTGTATTACTCAAAATCAGGAATTACAATCTCGGCATGTGCTTAACAGGCCCTCCGGACCAGAGGCAAGCCACACAGTGAGTTTGTTCTAGCATAGTTTGCCATGAAATGACTACTACTATTCTGGCTTCTCGAAATATGAGTAATACAAGTTTGGCGAATCTTCATCAAGATTTTAATCTCCTCTATAGTCGTTGAATAGACCGATCGATCGGCCTCTTTATTTTCCAGCATCTTGATCATCTCCAAGCAATCCACTTCGATCTGCAAGGGTTGGTTGCACCAATGTAGCGCCAAAGAAATGCCCTCCAATAATGATTTCAGTTCAGCATCTAAAGCATCCCTGCATGAGACTAACTGTCGACATGATGAAATAATAACATCACCCATATGATCCCGGACAACACACCCAGCACCTGCATCTCCATAAGCACCAAAGGAACCATCCGTGTTGAGCTTAAACCAACCTACAGGTGGAGGTATCCAACTGACTTTCGGAACTGCAATATGCTTGGGAACTTTATGCACTTGGCTCTCCTCCGGATCCAGGATGAACTTTCCTTTGACAATGTCCTCATATGAATGGTATTTGATCTGAATCAAGGATTCCATGTAGCTCATGAGAAAGCGCCTAGATGCTTCTAGTGGCGGGGGTGGCTTATCATGCACAATTTCGTTTCGTACATGCCAAATACGCCAAAAAGTCATCAAAACCTTGCTTGTCATCCCACTGTTCAGATTGCCAAGGAAGTTGAGCAGCCAATCTACCCCTGTATTCATGATAGATTCTAGATTAGGTAGATGCCACTTCTCAGCCATGTATTCCCACAGCTGCCTTGCCATCATGCACTTGACAAACGGATGATAATTATCCTCTGGCTCCCTGCCACAGACAGGACATTGATCAATTACTTCAAGTGTTCGGGTGCACTTATTCCTCCATGTTGGCAAGGAATCAGTAGCAAGACGCCAAGCAAAATGTTGTACCTTCGGTGGAACTGAAGACTTCCATATGAGATCCCAGACCTTTCGTGTACCATCAGGCGCAGAGCTAGAAGATACCGAAGAAGCACTCCACGCTTCACTCATCGCCCTTGTGTATGCACTCTTTACTGTAAAAATTCCGTGCTTCACCGGAGCCCAAGCAAGCTGATCCGCATCCAATCTTGTAGATGGTGTAATTTTCAAAATTTCAGCAATGTCTGCTGGCATGAAATATTGATTCAGAAGGTCCATCCTCCAGGCCCCAAACTGGTCGATCAGTTCTGAAACAAACCGCAACCTACATCTTCTCTTTGCTGAAATTGGCCGGTAGGAAAATGGTCTAGGGATCCAAGGATCCCTCCAAATCCGGATGTTCTGGCCATTTCCTACTCGCCAAATAAGGCCCTTCTTCAAGAGATCAAGTCCATGCGAAATTGCCTGCCAGGTAGACGACGCATTACCACAAAATACTGTGTCCTCTAATTTCCCATTAGGGTAATATTTGGCTTTAAGCACCTGGGCACAAAGGCTGTCAGGCTTCATAAGTAACCTCCAAGCTTGCCGAGCCAGTAGTGCTTGATTGAATACTCGAAAGTCACGAAAGCCAAGTCCTCCTTGATTCTTAGGTCGCTGCATTTTCTCCCAAGAACGCCAGTGAGTTTTCCTCTTACCATCCTTTGCTCCCCAATAAAAATTCCTCACCAACTTTGTTAAGTCATCACATACCGAAAAAGGCAACTTAAACACACCCATTATATATGTTGGCAAAGCTTGAGCTACTGCTTTGATAAACACTTCCCTTCCAGCCTGAGCTAGGTGTCCATCCCCCCATACTAGCAGCCTCTTGGTCAACTGAGCTTGGAGATTTTGCAATTTCCCTCTCGACAAGCGACCATCGGGTGTTGGGAGACCCAAGTACTTCTCCTCAAAGGCTAGAGAAGAAACCTGCAGGACAGACCGAATTTCCTCTTGTACAGCAGCGGCACATGAGTCACCAAATAAAAGAGAGCATTTAGTTGGGTTTATAAGTTGGCCTGTAGAGGAAGCATACACGTCCAGAACCTGCTTCACATATAAAGCTTGATCATGCGATCCTTTGAAGAACAATAGTGTATCATCAGCAAATAATAAGTGCGAGACACCAGGGGCACGTCGACACACTTTGATTGGAGATAACATATTCTCATCAATCCCTTTCTTTAGAAGATTAGAAAGACCGTCAGCAACAAACAGGAATAAAAACGGAGACAAAGGGTCACCTTGTCGTAGCCCGCGCGACGGTGCAAATGAATCCAAGAGGGTCCCATTAAATTTTACAGAGTATCTCACCGACGTTACACACACCATTATCCAGTCAACGAAACGATGAGAGAAACCCAACTTTTGCATCACCTGTATCAAGAATGACCAATCAACCCGATCATATGCCTTTGATAAATCAAGCTTGTATGCACAAAAACTCTTTGAAGGATCTTTTTCTTGCTTAATATGGTGGATACACTCAAAAGCTAATAAGGCATTGTCAGTTATCATCCTCCCAGGGACAAAAGCACTCTGGGACGGAGAGATAATCCCATCAAGCAATGGCCTTAGTCTATTCACCAAACATTTCGAAACCACTTTGTAAACCACATTACATAGGCTTATTGGCCGGTACTCCGATAGTTTGCAAGGATTACTCACTTTAGGAATTAGAACAATAGAGGTAATATTAGCTCCCTCCGGCATGTTACCTGATCGGAAAAATTCCTGAACCGCACCAATAACTTTGCCTTTCAAAGTGTCCCAATTCTGCTGAAAAAACCTGGCCGGAAAACCATCCGGCCCAGGCGCCTTTAGTGGTCCAATCTGAAACAGCGCATCCGATATTTCCTTCTCTGAGAATTCCTTGCATAGCTGAGCATTTTCTTCATCCGACACACAACTTTCAAAGAGGTCAACCACTGGACTCGGGTCCAAGTTATCATCAGCCTTAAAAAGTTCCTGGAAATATTCAGAAACCATTCTATGCATAGTAGAAATATCATCGTGCTCAACACCTTGCTCATCAGTTAACTTGCGGATTTTATTTTTCCTTGCCCTCCAAACTGCCTTACTGTGAAAGTACTTCGTATTCCTATCCCCTTCCTTCAACCATGTCAACCGTGAGCGTTGAAGCCACATCATCTCCTCTCTATATAGGAGCTCATTCATTCTATCTGTGACTCTTCTAATTTCTTGTCTGTCCGCATTCATATTCATCAGCTCTTCCAACTGATCTCTAGACTTTTGTAATTCTTCCTTTACACTTCCAAATTTTAGTTTACTCCACTCCTGCAACTTAGCCATAGTTTTACTTAAAGCTGCGCCAACATCACCCAGATCATGAACAACACCAGCAGATTTCCACGCATTCTTAATAATATCAGAAAGCATGTGTTCTCGTTCCCACATAACCTCATATTGTCTACACCGTTTGGTTCCTTGGTGTTGCTCAGCCTCCCATCTTATCAGCAACACAACATGATCAGAGCATGGAGACACTAAGTGTTTCACCGAATTATATGGAAACATGTTACGCCAAGGATTTGTAGCAACTGCACGGTCAAGTCTCACCTTGACATTGGCGTTCCCAGCCCTCTTGTTATCATACGTATGTGGCAAACCTGAAAAGTCCAAATCTACTAACTCACATACCTCCAAAGCATCTCTAAAACCAGCCATCTGAGCCTCAGCTCTAGGTGTGGCCGAAAAGTGCTCAAAACTCCACATACATTCATTAAAGTCTCCAGCAACAAGCCACGGAAGATCGTATTGAGAATTTAAGTCAATCATCTTCTCCCACATCAAATAACGTTGCTCCACTCTCGGTTATCCATAGACGCAGGTTAGTCTCCATTGAGGGTTATCATCAGAAGAGAGTATTACAACATCAATGAAATGATCTGTGACAGCTTTCACATCAACACGCAGTGATTCATGCCAATAGAGAGACAAACCACCACTCATACCCTCGCTATCCTTACCAGCAAAGCCACGCATGCCAAAGCGTCCTCTGTATCTTCTCATATTTTCAGCCTTTTGCCTAGTCTCGCACAGAAACACCATGGCAGGGGAATGCGACTTTATTAGAGTCGCAACATCACGAACTGTCTGAGGGTTGCCCCCACCTCGGCAATTCAAACTCAGAAGATTCATTGAGGCGGATGGTTTATTGTCCTCTCGGACAACCTAACCTGGATGCACCAAGCCCAGCCAACCAATCCCCAAGACGATCACAGCCAAACCTAAGGCCAATTCCTTAGGAAACTTCCCACAGACCAAACAAAGAGCAGATTACGCTGCCTCTCTCAACTCGGAAACTTCAACCAGAACGGAACTGAAAAACTCACCGCCGGAATATGCGACGGGAGGAGGGAAACCCTTAACGGGGACAAGCCAACGGTGCCAAGCTGCGCACCGGACAAGATGTCACTCATTCACGGTTTCACAACTTAGTAAGCAATTAAAAAAGTATAAAAAGAGAATATGTTCTAATCTACTGATATCTCTCTAAATACTAAGCTCCCTAAGATTTGTGCCATCTCCTTCTCCCACATGTCAACATCATGGTAGACCCCACTTAGCTCACTTTATTTATTAATTTATAGTTCATATTTTTAATTTGAGTTTGAAAAAAATTCTAATGGATATATATCTTCTCCTTTCCACATGTCCACATCATGATATACCCCACTTAGCTCACTTTATTTATTAATTTAAAGTTCATAGTTTTAAATTGAGTTTGAAAATATCCTTCTAATAGCTAAACTCTCTAAAAATAAATTTTATTGGTTGCTCCAAGTGACAACTTTCTATTGGTTACATCCGATCCATCTAGAAATAATATTATTTGTCTGTTTAACTGAATACAAAATTTACTTGTCTATCTACTGCACATAACGGTGTCGCCCCTCTTATATTTCAATAGCTGCTCTATTCTATAACATAGATCATTTGGGGCAAAAAAATATTGCTCTGATAGCTATTGCCCTGCATTTGATGTAAATTTAGCAACAAAAAATTGTCAAACAAAAAACACCAAGTGCGGCAAATATAAAAAACTTGGGCTACTGCTATATAACAGAAAGGCCAAAACACGCACGCTAACTACCAATGGGAAGTTTCATGTCGCTGTCACGCCTCTTCTCCGGTGACCATTGTCGCCTCTTCTCTCATCGATTTGGCCTCTGATATGATAGTTCCGACACAATTCTAACCGATTCTGCAACAAATTTAATACCACTGGTCCACTGCTCAAGGCCACATATCGGGGGTCGGCCGTCTCTTTCTTCCCCCGCGTGGCCACCATCGACTCCCGTCTGTATTAAGTCATTTGGGCCAAAAAAAATGCTCCCCGAACAACTAATCGGTCTTGACGAAAATTATGTCAATTTTTTGTCAAAACGAAAAAGGCAAGTGCTGCCTATATAGAACACTTGGGCTGTTGCTATAAAACAGAAAGGCTGACACTTGCACGACAACTAAAAATCTGAATTTTCAAGTCGGCCTCATGCCTCTCCTCCATTGACCATTGTCGCCTCTTCTCATCGATTCAGTTTTGAATCTGGCAGTTTCGTCAAAACTCTAGCGATTTGGCTGCGAACCTACCATCACATCTCAAGGACACCATGGATCGTGAGAGATTTGGCCTCGAGTCTCTCTCCTCCCGTGCACGGCCAATGACTCCCTTTTCTAGCTCCGGTTGACGAGCCACCCGAAAGGCCCTCCTCGCTTCCCCCTCCTCGGTGCCTCCTCCTTCCCTACAAGCATGAGCGACATACGTCAGCTCTGCCTTTGGCTGCACCTCGACTAGCACTGCATCGCATGACTCCTTCGCCTACACACACCAGTTGTCGAGATCGCCTTGTTTGGAGATTACCAAACTCAAATTTATTACTTTTGTATTATACAGTTTATACTGTAGTTTGCTAGACCAATTCGTGCAATATTTTTTTAAAAATGGTATGAATTTGTACCTGATGATGTATCAAACAATAATCTTTACTCAGATCATCGTGTCATGTATTGATAACCGCATTAATAACCTCGGGCGCAGCAAAGCGCGCCAACCTCTTCTAGTTATACGTAAACCCAACAGAATGGCAATGCAAAATGAACTCAATAGACTGAAAAACAGAAAGAAAAGATGTTCCTAGTCTTATGTTTCACCGTATCTCTTTTTTTCGCGAAGCACGGGGGCCTGAAAAGGATAAAAAAAAAATTGGAAGGTTTACGGGCTCGCACCGTCGCACGCAGCAGCGAAGAAGACTAGCACGGCCCACTGCGGGTGCACCATCCAACGAGTACATCCTCTCCTGACACGGGCCGCCGTCGTCCTCCTGGCGCTCGCACCAACCGTCTCCCCAATTCGACCGTTGGAATGAAAGCTCCCCACCGCGCGAGGAGAAATCAAAAGAATACACTAAATCTGCAGAAACTGCACACTTGAAGACCGTTGCGCCCACGCTTCAAAGGCCACACTGTGAACGCCCGCATTCTCACTCACTCGCTGCTGGTCAACAAAGCCAAAGTGCAAGGGGAGGATCTGATCGCCGTCAGAGAGAGAGGGGCGCAATGGGGTGCATCTCGTCGAAGCTCCTCCCGCCGGGGCCCGGAGGCCGCAACGACGGCGGTGGCGCGCGCACCACCGTGCGCGGCCGCGTCGACCACGTCGTCTCCCTCACCTCCACCACCTACGGCGTCCTCGACCTCAAGAGCAAGCACGGCGCCGAGGAGCAGCCGCTGCCGCAGGAGCAGGAGAAGCCGATAAGCCGGGAGTGGAAGCGCGCCGCCAGCAAGCGGCCGCCACCCCTCGTCATCCCGGACGCCAAGAAGCCGGCGCCGGACGCCAGGAAGCCGGATTCCGGCATGGAGGTGATCAACGCGTGGGAGATCATGGCCGGGCTCGAGGACGCCGATTCGCCGGCCAAGAAGCCGTCCCGGCCGGGCCGCTGGTCTCCCGCCAGGGTCCTCGCCTTGGCCCTGCCGTCGCCCAGGAGGTCGTCGGCGAAGAGGAGGAGCACGCCGGGGAAGGAGAACAGCCCGCTGCAGCGCTGCTCCATCAACAGCAAGCCCAGCGACGTCGCCGACGAGGACAGGGTGCTCAGGCCGTACAACTCCATCGACAACTCCAAGCTGTCCAGGGCGTCGAAACGGTTCTCCCCCGCGAGCGCCGCCCGGGTCGCTCGGAAGCCCAGCCCGGCCGAGACTGGCGGCGGCATGTCGTCGTCGCGTCGGAGCCTGAGCCCGCTGTTCGATCCGGAGCTCCTCGCGTCCATCGAGCGCGAGCTCTCCGAGGAAGGCGCCCACATCAAGCGGGTGATTGGGTCCGACAGGCCCAAGCAGCCCAAGGTGGTGCCGGCGATCGTGGCGGAGGGGAGGTGCCCGCCTGGCGGCGCGGACGCGGTCGTGCTGTACACCACCACCCTCCGCGGCATCCGGAAGACATTCGAGGAGTGCAACGCGGTGCGCGCCGCGATCGAGGCGCATGACGTGAAGGTCATCGAGCGGGACGTGTCCATGGACTCGGGCTACAGAGAGGAGCTGCGGCTGCTGCTGGGAGCGCGGGAGCTGCGCGTGCCCGCGGTGTTCGTCCGGGGCAAGCACGTCGGCGGCGCGGCAGAGGTGACCAAGATGGAGGAGGACGGCAAGCTCAAGGCCCTGCTTCAGGGGCTGCCGCGGGCGCGGGTCTGGTGCGCGGGGTGCGCCGGCGTGAGGTTCGTCATGTGCAGGGACTGCAATGGCAGCCGCAAGGTGCGCGTCGACGGGGAACGGAAGGAGACGGCCCAGTGCGGCGAGTGCAACGAGAACGGCCTGGTCCGGTGCCCCATCTGCTCGTGATGAGGCTGCAGTTGTGGATTGCTTGGTTGGGTTGATTTGCCTGTCTACCCGTCTGAATGTCTGATGTTCGAGCCTAGGTTGATCTGATTTTGCAATGTCCTTGTTGCGCCCTGCAACGGGCCAACGGCTAATTAACAACTGTAATGCGTAATTGCGTACCCGTTCATATCGTTCGTATGTAATCCAATTGCTCTCCGTTCTTTCCTATTGGAGTTTTCAGATGTGTTACTCGCCACTTCAATTTCGCTGTTTGGGTGTGTAATCTCTACTATATAATATGTCTTGAGGTGATGGTCCGTTTTTCACTTTCCAGTTTTACCCCTACGTAGTAGAAAATATTACGTCACCAGCCACCGCTAAAGAGACATACCGGTTCGCTGTTCACGTGGAAAAGAAAAAAATCTCCCAATCGTGGCCATCACCGACACATCGCATCGCGGTTCCCTTCTGCTTCCCCGTCCCGACCCAAACCCAGGAACCATGGCGGCCGACGCCGGCAAGCATGGGCATGGCGGCGGCCGGCGCCGGCGATCCCCAGATCCCCTCCATCCTCTCTACTCTGGGCGGCGGCGAACGTCAGGAGGCGCCACCCACCTCTCCACCGATCCCCTCCCTCCTCGCCGTCGGTGCAGACCTCCCCAGGCCAGGCCACAGTTTCCACGAGCTTCGCCTCACCGTCGTCATTCTCCTCCTTCAAGGAACCAAGCCGGGATGCACGGAATCGAGCGAATGAATCCGGCCGAGCACCGCCACCGCCGTCCCTGCTCCTCCATGATGCCGGTGAGCACGCGTACCTGCCGCAAAACTTATTTCTCTTCAAGGCCCCGTATTCCATCGCCGCGCTGCCCTCCTCTTCTGCAGACGGTCGTCTCGGTGACAATCGATCCCAAATCCCACCTCCCAAGGTTGCGGTGCGACGCTAGGCACCTAGCTCGCCCACCTGCAGGAATCCTACCCCGCCTTCGCAAGCGTGTGACCGGCGAGTCATACGCCACGCGGTCATGGACTGAGGTGAGAAGAAGATGCGACGACGTGGGCGCTCCAGGGTCGATTCCATGGGCTTGAGGTATTAGATGTGCGTGGCGGATCAACTGGCTGGGCTCGGCGACTCGGCGTGGTCGTCGGAAGATGAACGACGCCGACAGGCGTCGTGCGGATCTCAGCAGCGTAGAGCGGTAGCAAGCGAGGCGGCCAACAGCCGGGCGAGCAATGGTACCGTGCACATCTTCTCCTGATCCACTTCACCCCTTCCAATCCACTTATCCCACCGTGAGCCACTCCTGATCCAGCCACGCCCTTCCCAGATTCTTCCGGGCTGCAGGCCGCGCATGCGGCGGCGCCGTAGCACAGCGGACATGAGGTGGAGCTGGCAAGCACGAGCCTGAGCCTGGAGCTGGGCAAAGGTTGGTATCACCTTCAGACCTGCCCTGCCCCTGCACCACCATCCCTTACAGGCGGTTGAGAAGCATACTGGAATATCATGGCGAGCAGCATATGGGGGCAGCCGGACTTGATTTCATCATGATTTCCCTCCCGATTTGTTCATGGAGCAAGTTTTTATTCATGAATTCAGTTTGGCCATGAGATTTTCATGCTAATTGATTGTTAAATTGTTCAAAACAGGAGCAAGGTATATCCAGATCCTAATTAGTTCATGGTCTTGATATATAGTACTTGTGTATGAAATATGGATGTGATTGCATACAAAATAAAATGAAAATTTTGGAATATCTCCAATGCATGAATCAGAGTATATATATCATGGTCGTTTACATCGTTAGAATAGACATCCGGTACAGGCCAGTGAGAAACACCATAGAAGAGGTCAGAGTTCTCTTGAGGTGAGCAGGTGATGATATATTGATGTTTCCTCTTCCTGCAGTTGATGTTCATGACAAAGAGTTCAGCTACTGCGGCGGCCATGTCACTTCATTCACATCTGATGAAAAGATGTGATTACAGTCTGAATCATTTTTCCGTTTACAGTCTGATTTTTCTTTTGTGTGTATTTTGATGTAGATGATGAGATCACAAGTAAAAACAGTCAACCCTTTACTGATTTTTCGGAAGGTTGTCGAGAATACTTCTTATCTCACACTTTTACGGCACATTGAACATGCACTTTGACACATATTCGTGCAGAACTTAACCATTCCTCATAGATGCATCGAAGATTAGCGACATTTGTGCGAGCATATTACCGATGCGTTATTTACTAGGAGTATTCCTCAAGTCAACAACTTTTGCTCTTCTAGCTGAAAAAAAATTGCACTCCGCTGCAACGCGCGGGCACGTTGCTAGTACACTAATACTATACTAGCAATGGTGCTACCTGCTACTACTAATTGACTTCCAACTTTATAATCCCGTAATTTGTTATTCAATTATCTGTTTTTCTCCATCTTAGATTCGTATTACAGTTGAAGTGCCTTTGGATTGAAGTATTTGAAGGTTCCGATCCAGAGAAATGGCATCGTTACAATTTATTTCTACTGATTGTGTTCCTCCATCTCACTCACTGATAGCAACCGACCGATCGATGCTTAAATTACACGGGTATTGCTAATATTTAGTAAGTAGTTATATGAGGTAAATAGCTTTGTGAAGAATCAAAGTACAAGATAGTACTACTATGAATATGTAACCTCCCTTTGTTGGGGTCTATATAAGGCAGATTGGTTTTGTCTTAAGTCAATAAATAGAAATTTTGACCAAATATCTATCTACAATACCAAGTCATTATTATTATATCTGTCATACAAAAAATTGTATTTGTAGTTATATGATAATGTATTATTGATATTTTCTATAAATTTGGCCAAGTTTGAACAAGTTTTGACTTAAGGCAACTAAGAACGAAAGTAACTTGGGCACATTTTAAATTGTAATTACATCATAGAATGGTGTGATCTTGTCAATCAAACGACTAAGACAATAATAATGTGAACAAGTGCATTATTAAAATAATGAATGTGGATGTCTTACTTGTAGAGAAAGACAAATGGTTACATGGGCAATTCCATGGCTAAATTTGTGGGTGCTAATGAATATTAGTGGGATGAGGTTGACAATTGCATTGTTAGAATGACATACGAGATGGATAACTGGATGATAGGAAGGTTGATGATGTGGATAACTCGCATGTGTCTAACTAGGTTTTTGGCTTATAAGATATACAAATATATATCATTCATCCAGCTCCAGAAAGGCGTCCTTCATCGGTCTGAACTTCCGATCGAGATTCTCTTGGGAAGGGGGTGGTGGTAAAAAACGATTGGCCAGTTGGAATATGGTTTGTCGTCATGTTGAAAAGGCGACCCTCCTCGCTAAATTAAGAGTGGGTCGTTGTAGCCGCTGACTGGTTGATATGTCTCAAACGTATCTATAATTTTTTACGTTTCATGCATGTTTTATATTAATTGCCACATGTTTTATATACACTTTATATCATATTATGACATTTATTGGACTAACCTACTAATAGTTGCCAAAGTGCACAATGTTCTTCTTTTACACTTTAATGTGTAGGAATTATCAAAATTGGGCAAAGAAAACCTTGTTGGAGTCAAATTGGGACTTTGCTGAAATCTGCCTGAGAACTTTTACGGAGATTGTCAGTTTGACCCTGGAAGATGACGTCAAACGGAGAAATCGAAGAACAGAAAGTTGTCACAATTTTCCACGCGCAATTTTTATGCCCGAGAACAGCCCAATCCGAGTTCGGACACGGCATGTGGACCCGTTTTCGTGAGGACCTAAAACTGGATGAGGGAAATCCGAGAGTCTATATAAAGAAGGAAACGCTAAGTCGTGGGAGGCACCCAAGACCACGAATTTCCTCCTCCCAGGCAGCCGTCTGGGGAGGAGAACCTCCTCCACACCATCCTCATCACCAAGGGAAGCCGCCGCCGCCAAGGGCTGCCGCTGCCGCCCCCAAGGGCCGTCGCCGCACCGTGGCTGCTACGGGCCGCCGTCTCCTCTCCGGGTTGCACCTCTTCATCAACCTCTCCATCAAGTGTGCTCACCATGACCATGTGTGAGTAGTTTTCACCGAGGCCGAGGGCTCTACCGGTAGCTATGTGGTTCATCTCTCTCCCATGGTGTGATCTTTATGTGATCATGAGCTTTGTAATCTAGTTGGATCCATGGATGTTACTCTTCGTTATCTTATGAATTATGCTACTTGAGTGGTTTTATTAATGTAAACTCCGAGTCACCTTTGTCCCATGGTGCGAAGTTGATAGTGTGCGCACCGTGTGTGACTCTTAGGTTAAAGATTACATGAATACTTACCATGAATTATTATTTGTGTTGGATGTCTCTATGAAATTGTGGTGTTTATGTAGTACTATTTAGGGCGCCCAAGTTGACAGTGTGGGGTTCCCTAGATGTGGAATGCGACTTTAAGGTGTGCTTTTGTAGCCCTACACAATGAATTGGTGTTCGTTATACAACAAGAGAATAGTTCAGAGTAGCATCCTGAAGAGGAAATATCTATGTATTCAATTATATTATTATTATTGAGAGTGTCCACTAGTGAAAGTATGATCCCTAGGCCATATTTCCAAGCATTGAAACACCGTTTGCTCTCATTTTGTCTCATGTTTGCTTGCTACCATCTTTATTTCAGATTGCAATTACCACTTATAATTATCCATATTACTTGCATTTCACTATCTATTCGCCAAACTAGTGCACCTATACATCTGACAAGTGTATTCGGTGTGTTGGGGACACAAGAGACTTCTTGTATCTTAATTGCAGGGTTGCTTGAGAGAGATATCTTTGACCTCTATCTCCCTGAGTTCGATAAACCTTGGGTGATCCACTTAAGGAAAACTTGCTGTTGTTCTACAAACCTCTGCACTTGGAGACCCAACATTGTCTACAAGAATAGAAGTGTGCGTAGACATCACTGGTGTGGTATGATGACCCACAAGTATAAGGGGTGTATCGTAGTACTTTCGATAAATAATAGTGTCAAACCCAACGAGGAGCAGAAGGTGTTGACAAGCAGTTTTGATTAGGAATTCACTGTAAATACTAGTAGACAAGTTTTTAGGGGTTTTTGATATATCAGATAAATAAAGTACAAGTAAATAAAAGACAGTAATAATAATTGCATCGAGTGGCCCAATCCTTTCTACAGCAAAGGACAAACCGGTAGGTTTACTTATGATGACCAAACGTTCTTGAGGACACACGGGAATTTCATCAAATGTTTTCGCTTCATATAGTTGATAAATCTTCATTGTTTTGATAAGTGTTGTGTGGGTGAACCTATGATAATGCACCGCCCTTCCTAGGACTAATACATACTTGTGATTATACCCCTTGCAAGCATCTGCAAATACAAGAAAGTAATTAAGATAAATCCAACCATAGCCTTAAACTCTGAGATCCTGCTATCCCTTATGCATCGATATATCAACGGGGGTTCATGTTTCTGTCACTCCGGCAACCCCACAATTAATATTCGAATACACAATGCATTACCCTAGACCTATAAAGGTGAAGTATCATGTAGTCGACGTTCACATGACACCACTAGAAGAATAGCACCACAACTTAAATATCAAACCATTAAATATTACTCAACATAGTTCACTACTAACATCAAGACTTCTCCCATGTCCTCAAGAACTAAACGAACTACTCACAAGACATCATATGGAACATGATCAGAGGTGATATAATGATGAATAACAATCTGTACATAAACCTTAATTCAACGGTTTCACTCAATAGCATCAACCATAAGGAGTAATTAACACCGGGAAAGCTTCCCCTATGAACTAGACAAGATTCAACCCTAGATGTTACAGCGGAACGGAGTGGAGCGATGGAGATGATGATGCTGGCGGTGGAGATGATGATGATGATCCCGATGAAGTTCAGCTCGATAACGGTGATGATGGCGACGATTTCCCCCCTCCGCCAGATTTTTTTCGGCAGATTTCTCCCTGTCGGAGAGCTTTTCTCTCTCTGGTGTTTTCCGCCTCGTCGAGGCGGCGGAATATTTCCTCGATGCTCCCCCGAGTGTTAGGGTTTCCTGGGGATGAAGTACGCGAAAGGGCACTGGCTGAGGTGGGCCTGGGCGACCACACCACGTGGCGGCGTGCCAACCAGATGGGCCGCGCCATGGCATGGTGTGGGCCCATGGTGGCCCACCTTGGCCTCCCCTTTTGGTTGCCTCCGCCATCTGACAAAATAGGAACTTCGGGATATTTTCTGTGAATTGTTGATCTTCAGAAATATGGTGTCTTCACGGTCCTTTTTCCAGCAGAATCTGACTCCGGTGGTTAATTCTCCAATAATCATCAAACATGCAAAATAGGTAAGTTAACATAAGTATCATCTCTAAATATGAAATATATCAATGAATAACAGTAAATTATGATATAAAATAGTGATGCAAAATGGACGTATCAACTCCCCCAAGCTTAGACCTCGCTTGTCCCCAAGCGAAAGCTGAACTCGGTAAACAAGACCACAGGTTTATGGAGTGAAGTGTCGATAAACAAAATACGGACAAGAAGCATCACATTTGTTAATACACAAGTCATCTTAGACAGCAACTTCCTTCATATAACTTAACTTGAAACAAGTAAAGGAGAGTCACAATAAGGTGCATAGAGAAAATCATAATTGGTGATGGCAAACTTTGTTCTTGGTCAGAGAACAATTAACAGATTGTACTTATCTTTCGAGCAGAGTCTTTATATTAGAGCTTATATTGCAGAACTTACATGCTCAATCATAACAGTCTCCTTACAGTCATTGATAACTTTCAAAGTTATATCATTCAGATAAAAGCTTTGTGCTAAACAAGGAAACATAAAAACATGATTGTAATATCAACATATAGATGTTGAATCACAACAACTCAAATGCTTGCTTGAGATAGAGGGAATAGGTTTACTGACTCAACATGAAAGTAAAAGATAGGCCCTTCAGAGGGAAGCAGGGATGAAATCATGTGCTAGAGCTTTTAAGTTTTGAAATCATATAGAGAGTATAAATAAGTTTTTAGCTATGTATGTCGTTGTCAACGAATGGTAGTGGTGAAAACAATATCCCATGTCACCAGACTTTCAAGAGCGGCTCCCATGAAGGACGTTTTTCTACCCAAGGGTAGATCATCCCTCTTCTCTTTTGTTTACACATGCACATTTATAAATTGGTATGACACTCCTCCCAACCTTTGCTTACACAAGCCATGGCTAACCGAATCTCGGGTGCCTTCCAACAATCACATACCATGGAGGAGTGTCTATTTGATAATGTTTAACACTTTGAGATTTCTTCTGATAAATCATGGCAAAACATGTGAAGAGAATTAAGCAGTTATAGTTGTAATTAATTGGGACTGGGCACCCCATTTGCCAGCTCTTTTTGCAAAATTATTGGATAAGCGGATGTATATGCCACTAGTCCATTGGTGAAAGTCTGTCTGACAAGTTAAATAGAGAAAACCCACATACTTCCTCATGAGCTAATAAACAGTGACACAAATAAGAGATAATAGTTTTTGAATATTAAAGGTAGCACATGAAGTATTTACTTGGAGTGGCAGGAAATACCACATAATAGGTAGTTATGGTGGACACAAATGGCAATGGTTTTGGCTCAAGGTTTGGATGTATGAGAAGCATTCCCTCTCAATACAGGTTTTTGGCTAGCAAGGTTGTGTAGCAAGCATAAGAGTTGAGGGATACAAAAAATATACATGTAGTAAAAACAATCATGCAATCTTCCTTGGAAGCACAAATAATTTTAACTTGAGAATACTAAGCTTATGAGCCAACAAGAAAGAAAGATCATGGAATAATATATCTACATGCACTTCCCTCTCCTACTTAAGCCTCAAAGTATTGTTGCTACTGACCAATGCTAAGTTTGCCAAAACCAAAAAGATTTACTTGATGCTCCCAAAGTGGACCAATACTAATAACAAGATCATCACATGAAAGAATTGCAAACTAAAATAAAGTGTGCAGAAAGTAAATGATAAAACTTCTCATTAATATTCCATAACGGCAACTCACACCAAGGGATACATAGATAACCAACTAAAAGAGAGATACTTCCACACTGCAAACCATCCTATAAGATAACTTCCCTACTCATGATATGACTCTATTGAAAGGTAAAAGGTAAAGATAATGGTGTGATACCGCGGCACTCCCCCAAGCTTGGAACAAGCCAAGGGGATGCCAATACCAATGATGAATTACTCCTTCGGTGGTGGTGGTGAATCCTTAATAAGCTTATCAACCAGCTCCTTCAGTTCATCAATCTTGTGGGTGAGATACGAATCAACTCCGTGTTGTGCTCGATACGGTTCATGAATTTGTCGACTGTGAATCCCAGCTCTTGGAGTTGTTTCCCCACTTCTCATCAGACTTAGAGCTCTTTTTCCTGCACTGTTAGAACGATCTATATTCCAGCTATTGGGCAATTCTGCCTCAGGATCCTTTCAATTTGATGCTTATGGATTAGAGTGTGGAAGGGGTTATTGATGCCTGGAGAAGATGTCCTTGGAGCCAAAAGCGACGTGGAACCTTCCCTCCGGTGCTCATCCGCGCGCCTCTCTTGAGGTTGAAGGGATTTGCTACCACTCCAATGCTTGCAATGGTGGCGCGAGGGTATTGACGCGGATCTTCTCACTTCTTCTTCAGCTTCACTCTTGCCTCCTCCTCAGCATAGGGTCTTGGGATCATCTTCCAAAGGCTCCTTGCCCTTGTTGTTGTTGTTGGAGACCATGGTGCTTCTAAAACTTGAAGATGAAATCTGGCAGAAACAGCTCGAAAAAAAACACGACGAAAAGCGATATACGGACCTCGGGGGTCCGGGGATTATATAGCAAAAAGTTTCGCAACAAAAGGAAGGTACGGAGGAAACCTGGTCGGAGACGGGCTCCGAGGCCCCACACCATGTGGTGGCGCGGCCAGGGTGGGGCGCCGCCACGTGGTGAGGTGCCCTCGGGCACCGTTTCCTACCCGGTTTCGTCTCTTATTTTCCATATTTAATAAAAACAACAAAATAACTCTTGGAAAGTTAAACGCGAATTTTTCTTACCGAAACTGTTACCTATTCGAAAACAGACTCTGCAGTCCCTGAATTTGCTTTTCAATAAAACTTCCGGAGTCACCACTTGAATATGTCAACATCTTCATTATAAAATCTCCAGAAATATAATGTTTGAGTCTTTGCCCACCACTTGTGTAGAGTTATCTTTGAGTGAAGCAATCTTTATTGCACCTGAACGATACACCTCCACAATAACAAAAGGTCCTTCCCATTTTGAGAGTAATTTTCCTGCAAAAAATCTGAGACGAGACCTATACAATAGAACTTTCTCACCAACATTAAACTCTCTTTTAAGATTCTCCTATCATGCCATTTCTTAACTTTCTCTTTAAAAAGTCTAGCATTTTCATAAGCTCACTTCTCCATTCATCTAAAGAACTCAATGAAGCAACCTTTTTCACCAGCAAGTTTAAAGTCTCTATTAAGTTCCTCACTGCCCAATAAGCTTTGTGTTCTAATTCTAAGGCAAGTGACAAGCTTTCCATAAACCATTTTATAAGGAGACATACCCATAGGGTTTTTATAAGCAGTTCTATAAGCCCATAAAGCATCATTTAACTTACTAGCCCAATTTTTCTAGATTTATTAACAGTCTTTTGCAAGATAGATTTAATTCTCTATTTGATAATTCTACTTGCCCACTTGTTTGGGGATGATAAGCTGAAGCAATTCTATGATTAACACCATATTTAGCAAGGGTCTTTCTAAAACCACCATGAATAAAATGAGAACCTCCATCAGTCATAAGATATCTAGGCACACCAAACCTAGGAAAAATAACATCTGAAGCATTTTTAAAGAGGTCTCACCATCAGCACTTTTTGTAGGTATAGCTTCTACCCATTTAGTAACATAATCAACAGCAACAAGTATATGAGTATTACCTTCTGAAGGAGGAAAAGGACCCATAAAGTCGAATCCCCAACAGTCAAATGGTTCAATAACAAGAGAATAACTCATAGGCATTTCATTGCGTCTAGAGATATTACCAACTCTTTGACATTCATCACAAGATAAAATAAACTTTCTTGCATCTTTAAAAGAGTAGGCCAATAAAAACCTGATTGTAGAACCTTTTGTGCAGTTCTATCTCCAGCATGATGTCCTCCATAAGCACTACCATGGACATTTTCTCAATATCTCTTGTTGTTCATATTCAGGAACACATCTTCGCATAATACCATCCACTCCTTCTTTATATAAGTGTGGGTCATCCCAAAAATAATGCCTCAAGTCATAAAAGAATTTCCTTCTTTGCTGAGCTGAAAAGGTTGGAGGCAAGTACTTGGAAACAATAAAGTTAGCATAATCAGCATACCAAGGACTATCTCGCGAACTTACCCTTATTGCAGCCAACTGTTCATTTGGAAAACTATCATTAACAGGAATAGGATCATAAGCAATGTTTTCCAATCTAGACAAATTATCAGCAACAGGATTTTCAGCACCTTTCCTATCTACAATATGCAAATCAAACTCTTGCAAAAGAAGCACCCATCTAATAAGCCTAGGCTTAGCATCTTTCTTTTCCATAAGGTACCTAATAGCAGCATGATCAGTATGAATAATGACTTTGAATCAACAATATAAGGTCTAAATTTGTCACAAGCAAAACTACAGCTAGGAACTCTTTTTCAGTAGTGCATAATTCTTTTGAGCAGAATCAAGAGTCTTACTAGCATAATGAATAACATTCAACTTCTTATCTATCGCTGTCCAAGAACAGCACCAACAGCAAAATCACTAGCATCACACATAATTTCAAAAGGTAAGTCCAATCAGGTGGTTGAACAATAGGAGCAGTAATTAAAGCCTTCTTTAGAGTTTCAAAAGCTTCCTTACAATCATCATAAAAACAAAAGGTACATCTTTTTGGAGAAGATTAGTAAGAGGCTTTGAAATTTTAGAGAAATCTTTAATAAACCTCTATAGAAACCAGCATGACCAAGAATACTACGAATACCTTTGACATCTTGGGCAAGGCATTTCTCAATTGCCTCAACTTTAGCTCGTCAACTTCAATGCCTCTTTCAGAAATTTTATGTCCAAGAACAATTCCTTCATTGACCATAAAGTGGCATTTCTCCCAATTAAGAACAAGATTAGTTTCCTCACATCTCTGCAAAACTTTATCAAGATTGTGCAAGCAATTATCAAAAGAAGTTCCATAGACGGAGAAATCGTCCATGAAGACTTCCACAATTTCCTCACAAAAACCATGAAAAATAGCAGACATGCATCTTTGAAAAGTAGCAGGAGCATTACACAAACCAAAAGGCATACGTCTATAAGCATAAGTTCCATAAGGACAAGTAAAAGTGGTTTTCTCTTGATCTTGCTTTCTCACAGCAATTTGAAAAACCCAGAATAACCATCAAGGAAACAAAAATGAGTTTTCTTAGACAATCTCTCTAACATTTGATCAATAAAAGGTAAAGGATAATGATCCTTCTTAGTAACTTTGTTAACCTTTCTAAAATCAATGCACATTCTATAACCAACTACTACTCTTTGAGGAATAAGTTCATCATTTTCATTTGGCACAACAGTAATTCCTCCTTTCTTAGGAACACAATGCACAGGACTTACCCATCTACTATCAGCAATAGGATAAATAATACCAGCTTCAAGAAGTTTCAATACCTCATTTCTTACCACTTCCTTCATCTTGGGTATTAAACGACGTTGATGTTCAACAACTGGCTTTGCATCAGGTTCCATATTAATAGCATGTTGACAAATAGCAGGGGAAATCCCTTTTAAATCATCAAGAGTATAGCCATAGCTCCACGGTGTTTCTTCACACTTCCAACAATCTTTCCTCTCTACCTGAAAGTTTAGAACTAATAATAACAGGTATGTTTTCTTATCATCAATATGAGCATATTTAAGATTATCAGGTAAAGGTTTTAAATCGAAAACAGGATCCTCCTTGGGTGGTGGTGTGGTACCCAAATCTTCCACAGGCAAGTTGTGTTTAAGTATTGGTTGAAAGAAATATTTCGTCAAGCTCATTCCTTTCTTCCATAAAGACCTCACTTTCATGGTCCTCCATGTGTTGCTGCAAAGCATTGTTAGGAGCAAGAGCAATAGAGGCAAGCTGAGCAACTTTAAAATCTTCATTAGGCAATTCGGTTTCATAAGGAGCTTTGCAAATTTAGAAATTAAACTCATAAGATTCACCAGCAAATTTAGTAAAGATTTTCTCTTTCTTACAATCTATAACAGCACCACAAGTATTCAGAAAAGGTCTACCAAAAATGATAGGACAAGTTTTACTAGCAGCTGAACCAAGTACTAGAAAATCAGCAGGATATTTAGTCTTACCACATAAAACTTCCACATCTCTAACAATACCAATTGGAGAGATAGTTTCTCTATTAGCAAGCTGAATAACCACATCAATTTCTTCAAGTTCACAAGAACCAATTTCATGCATGATTTCCCTGTAAAGCTCATAAGGAATAGCACTTGAACTTGCACCAATATCACATAAACCATAATAGCAATGATCACCTATCCTAACAGAGAGCATAGGAACACTAGTTTTCCTAGAGCTTTTAGGATGTGAAACAATATTAGAAGCATCTTCACAAAAGATAATATGCCCATCTTCTATATTTTTGGTGACAAGGTCCTTTATTATTGCTACAGCAGGTTCAGCAGTTATTTGTTCATCAGGTTCTATAGCTTTCCTTGCCTTTTTGTTAATATAGTAATTTGCAACAACTTGAGAGTCAAGGCCATAAACAGTACTAACATTTCGAAAATCATCAGTATTCACGAAAGTTTCAATGCATTCGAAATCATATTGTATACCTGACTCTCTACCTTTGTCGTTCTCCCATCCTTCAGTGTTCTCCTGAATCCGATCAAGAAGGTCCCATTTAAACTCTTCTTTATTACGAGCGAATGATCCAGAACAAGCAGTATCCAATAAAGTTTTATCCTGAAAAGACAGCCTTGCATAGAAATTATCAACAACGACATTACCATGAAGCTCATGAATGGGGCATTTGAGCATTAGTGACTTCAATCTCCCCCATGCTTGGGCTATACTCTCTCCATCATGAGGCCAGAAATTATATATAAGGTTCCGGTCTTGGTGAATCTCACTTGAAGGATAGAATTTAGAATAAAAGAGAGTTACAATTTCCTCCCAACCAAGAGAACGCCCATTCTTCAGCAGTTTATACCATTGTGCAGCTCTACCAGCCAGCGATATAGAGAATAATTTCTTCTTAACTTCTTCCATTGGAATACCTGCACACTTGAATAACTCGCATAATTCATGTAAAAACAATAAATGATCACCAGGATGGACAGTTCCATCCTCTTCATAGCGGTTATTCGTAACACGTTCAACAATTTTCGTAGGTATTTTGAATGGGATTACTTGCACAGATGGCGCCTCCTCTACTACCTCAGTAGTGGTAGTTGTTTTTCCAAATAGGAATTCAAGAGAAGATCTCTCCATGTTAAAATATAGCATCAGACAGAAATAAAAACAACACGTACAGTAAGAGTTTTCCTTACCAATTCCACTTACCAATAGCGCTTCACTCCCCGGCAACGGCGCCATAAAATAGTCTTGATGACCCACAAGTATAGGGGGTGTATCGTAGTACTTTCGATAAATAAGAGTGTCGAACCCAACGAGGAGCAGAAGGTGTTAACAAGCAGTTTTGATTAGGAATTCACTGTAAATACTAGCAGACAAGTTTTTAAGGTTTTTTATATAGCAGATAAATAAAGTACAAATAAATAAAAGGCAGTAATAATAATTACAGCGAATGGCCCAATCCTTTCTACAGCAAAGGACTGTTGGAGATATGCCCTAGAGACAATAATAATTAAGTTTATTATTTATCTCCATGTTTATTATTAATGTTTATATCTTTATGCTATAACTGTATTGGGTACTTGTATAGCAAATACAACGAATGCAAGAGGAAAACCTCCGATACACGTGTAGAGATATGAACGGAAAAAGAGTTCCTGGTCTTGTCTCTAAGACTAGCCTATCTTGTTGTTTGATGATCATGTTTTCCTGATCATGGACTTTATATAAGTCATACAACAATAGGAGTGGATTATCGGAATGATAATAGCACTGAACCGACCCACCGTATGATCTTGCTATGAGACAAATCGTCAACGATGAAGATATCAATGATCATCTATTTAGTTATCGTTAGCTATATTCCTATGCTATGAGAATATCTTGTAACCGCTTATTCGACACTCGAGCTTTGATTGTCATCAAACGTCTTGCAGTAACATGGGACTATGATAGGTGGCTTTTGGGATTGAACTAGAATAATGTATTGGAACAGAGATCGTTCAAGAAGAGCACTTACTCCTCCAGGCGATGGAGAGATACATCCTCTAGGCCATCTCAGTATTTATGTTGTCACCCAAATCATCTGGCCAGACACAGCGTGATTATTCACGGGACAACATATAAACGGAATGAGAAAATAGAATGATATTGGTACGAGAATTATATGTGTTATGATCGAAGGGTTTGATCACACTAGAGCACATTGTCTCAATCTCGAGATATCATTGGTATCGTGTACGTAAGGGGATTAAGCGTAATGAGTAACGCACAGGTTCTGTCGATCACTCACAGACACAAGGGTGCCAGTACGAATGCCTAACCCATTGGTGGTCATTGTTCGGTAAGCTCCTGAATAATACTTTCTGTTTGCTGAACCTATCGGGTCACACACTTAAGTTGTAGGTCAATCTTTGATTGAGAGAATAAAGATGTAGTGTTTTGTGGTTATGAGATTGTGTCGGAGGAGCTCCGATGTCACTGGGACTTGTTCCGGTGAATTATAAGTTAGACAGAATGCGGACATCTAATGTCCCGGGATGATAGGAATGGTTTTTATCATCAGCGGATTTATTCCGAGTGTTTATAAAGAAGGAAATTTTGTTCCGATGGTTTTGTCGGCGGGTACTAGGTAACCCCGGTTCATATAAATATGAGTTATATGATAAGTAATTAATTTCGGGAATTTTCTGTAAAAGGAAATATTCATTTAGGAATTAATTTGACAAACAAATTAATTATTTGTTTAATTAATTATATTGGAAAATATAAATAAAGGATTTTATTTGGAGCCCAATAAAAGGGGGCTGCCAAGTGGGCCCATGCGGCCCACAAGGCAGCCGCACCCGACATGGGGCGGTGGGACCTAGTTGGAGTGGGGGAAGGTTTCCTCCCCCTTGCCTTGTTGGGGCGAGTTGGAGAAGGGGGAGGTTTCCTCCCCCCTTCCTTGTTGGTGAGGCGGTTTGGGGGGAGGAGTCCTACTCCTCCACCCAATCCGAGTTGGGGAAGGGGAGGGACTCCTCCCTCCCTTCCTTGGCCGGTGCACCAAAAGGGGAAGGGCTTTGCCCCTTCCCCAAGCACCTCCACCCTTTGGCCTTCTTTATAAGCAACCACAAGCCCCTAGGGTTTGAGACAGACAATTGCAAAGCTCTCTCTCTTGTAGATCTCATGTGTTGAGAATTAGACGTCTCTAATCTTCTCATATAGATCGAATCTAGTTGATTAGATCTACCACCTAAACTACGGTGCAAGGCTGTCTCTCTTCACCACGTGCTAGTAGCTAGGCGGTGAACGCACGGGGTGGGTTGACACGGTGTATGTGTGGATACCGTTAGAGCAGGATTCGCGCCAGCAGTTCCTCGTCGACTGAACAACTTCATCAACGTCTACATCTATGTCGATGTACGGCAACAATCTCACCTCCCGACGTGGACGTGACATTCTTCATCAGGCTTCACCGACATCTACTTCGACAAACACAAGATCTTCCGCAAGCAGTGTTTGTAAGTATCTTGATCATCGCATTATGGGGTGCAGCATATCTTCATAGAATAGATCTTGGCGGCAAGGTTACGGTAATTTTTAAAGTTTTACCTGCAACCCAATAGTGGTATCAGAGCCGATCTATGCGTTGGTATGATTTGATCTAGAGCACATGTTGGTGCGAGCATTGCATGGTTCTTGCATTAAGTTTATTTTAGTTGCTTCCCAAAAAGTTGTACAACATATTCCATGGCAGTATTAGCAAGATCTTTACGAACTTCTGGCAATCCGCGGACCTTCCGGCTGCTCCTAGTATGCTTGTTGGCTCCAACGAAGTGCTTCAGTAGCTTCGGGTCTATACTTCTAGTTGTGCACGTTGTTGTACAATGGATTGGGCCTGAGGGTTGGATGCCTCGCGGAGGTCATACGCACATGTGATCGTTTAGATTGGGGTTCGCAACGTTTTCGGAATGTGGGGATCTCAATCACCCCGCAATGTTAATCTAGCAACTAGCCTAAACGTGCTTCAATACGTAGGTAGTGACGGTAACTCCGTAGAGCCTACAAAGCCACGTAAAACATGCAAACAAACATTAGATGCGTCTAACTTGTTTTTGCAGGATTGTGTGCATGTGTTTTGGTATAGCTATTTTGTTACGGTGTCTTAACATGATGGTGGGGGCCAAAACAATTGATCGAGTTCGTCATCGACAATCAAGCGAAGAAGAGTTCATCGTGAGTTCCGGAGGAGGCGCCGGCAGTGATGCTGGTGACATGTACTTGGCGAGTTTTCGGATATGGTAAATTTCCTTCGGGGATTTTATCATAACCGGAACGATGAAGATGGAAATCCTCAAGGATGAGCGCCAAGAACTTCCGGAGGAATAACAAAGGCTATACCAAAGCACATGAATTATTATTAATTGTCTGTGATGTTTATCCTTTGTTATTTGCACCTTGATTGCGCAGTAGTCGTTTATTAGGGTGAATCCTCAAATAAAAATCAAGGAGATCGTGTTCTTACCAACCGTGGAACCGTCAAACCGCATGCTTGTTGCCGTACGCCCTGTATCCAGGAGTAATGTGTACCAAGGGTTCGGGAGGCGGGCGCGAACTGTTCCAGCAGCTAGTGTCGGTTGGTTGTCTTGAAGTCCAGGCATACACAGATATGAGTTCTGAACACATCCATTGAAAGACGAACAGGAGTTGTAGCTACTACAATTAGCATAGTGATTACCGGCTGGTCGACGGACATGACATGTATCCATGCTTGCTTCGTAGGTCAATCGGGTCCTGAATCACTTAGTGCCAATCACGAGGATTACTGGACTTAGTGGGAGCATATCTTAGATTCATGTTTGATTGAATTAAAGTAGTGCATTAAAATTAGTAATAAACTAAAAGTCTAAATAAACTTGTTTTGTTCTAGAAGATGGATCCCCGTTGAATATGTGCATGAAGATTAGTTGTTAAAATAGTTAACTGTGGGAAGCGTGATCTTTACGGATTGGCTTCACGGGCTGAGAGAATCTCAGTAGACGCGATTAGAGCATATTCTGGATGCAACTGTTCCAGAAGTAGAAGAAGACCATTCTCCTATGGAGAAAGATGAGTATGAAGTGAGTATGGTTATGCTTGACTGGATGTGTCCTGAGCTTAGCGACAGTTATCCACACTATCGCCCCTTCCGTCTTAGAGCAGTTTTGAACGCTCGGTTCATGTGCCAGTTATGTCTTGCAAACGACAAACTCAATGGAGAACTTAGATCTTGCAAACTATTAAGCGAAAGCTTGATGAGGGAGCACAAGGTTAAGTTTGCAAAATACTCAGGAGCTTGAGGATATTGGGCAACCAATTCCAGGAAATCAAGCTGTTGACACACTTCCAAGATTACTACCATAATTTTACTGCGCCTTGTGGCGTGTTATGAATTGATGGGAGTAGAGAAGACAGTCAAGGAAGTCTTCAAAATGCTCTTATCAGCTGAGTTGGATATCTATGTGCATCGTCTGATGACAACATCCTTCTTACAAGACCAGTGGCAAGTCCACAAGAGGTATACGAGTTATACATAAGTATTGACATAATCTCGACTCGAATATATTTTGGTATGTGAATACTGAATTTTTCATGTTGGATGATCGCAATATGAAAAGGAAAAGAGACAAGAGATTTAGGAAGAATTGGAGGAAGTGGGAAAGAAAGGCACTCAATGCGCCATGATCACCACTATGTCTTCAATCCAAATCAATAAAGAAGATTTGCACTAGAACTTTAAATAAGAGTTATTTTATGTTCGATCATTATGTAATGAATATTTTATATTCTGGAACAAGTCATTGTTCGAATTATAAAGTGTGTGTGGGAATTCAATTTGTGAATTCAAAGTTTATATCTTCTTTATTATGATATGTCAATTATTTTGTTTGTTAAGTCTTTATTGTTTTGATTCAAGATATTACTTAAAGTTTTGAGTAATAATTAAAGTTAGTTTAATCTTTAATTTGGAGTTATACTTTTCGTTGGTTCTCTTTGAGACTCTTAAAGTTATCTCTAAATTAAATGGATAAAACTAAAATCACAAAGTGTCATACACTTGGAGAAATTCGAAATTCACAAAGTGCTAGGCATGTGATGAAAATCGAAATCCACAAAATGCTAGGCATTTGATAGACTCGAATTTGGCAAAGTGTAGGCACTAGTAAATTTCGAGATTTACATAAAGGAGTGGAATCTACCCATTAATTCAATTCTATTGAAGACTTAATATGAAGTTGCATATTAATGAAATAGAGTTAATGAATTATTGAAGTTTCAATATTTCATATAATTCAGTGGGAGAATGTGAGAATCAAAATAAAGTAATCAAAGGAATTTGATTAAAGTTAAAAGAAAGGACTTAATAAAATGTTGTAACATTGTTGACGAAAGAAAGTTTTTCTTAGTCAAATTACTTATCATGGATTTTGTAACTCGAAATCATCATGGTAATAAAATCTTTTGCAAGATAAAGATTAAAAGGAAATGTTACAGGGTCTTGTTCGATGTGATGTAAAACTAGAATTCCAAATTACCCACTAAAGTAAAATAGAATATTTTGTTTGTAATCTAGGACCTATATCAATTTTAACTTAGAGTTATTTTGATAGTAATTTCCATTTTTCAATTGTGAATTTGAAGTTTTAAATTCGAATTGAAAATGTATTTTGCAAAAGTCCAAAATTGTTATTTTGGCAAGTGTTTTCCACACAGAATTCTAAATGCTCGTTGACTTTAGAATTGGAGAAAAGTGTCTTCTCATGAAGAGAGAGTGGAAATCATAATACTAAATTAAGACTGAGAGTCTTTGGGCAAGTGTTAGAATGAGAGGGTAAACATGCAAATGTTTCCATATCATTACTTTGTCCAGGAATACATGTAAGTCATACATGGTTCTAATTAAGTATTAAAGGAAAATCATGTGAGGAATGTGATGATTAAATCATTAGGTGATTGAAATCATTTAAATGTCCAGGAACATGATATATGCAAAACAATTACAAACATAATAACAAACATTCATTAATGACGGCATTTGTCATAAAGGAGTTCAAGAAACATTCATGTGACTCCAAGATTCAATCTTGAGAGTGGTTTCGATGTGATGTAAAATCATGTGCATGAATATTTCATAAAGAAAAGGATAGATATGAATATCTAATATTCATAAAGCTAGTCTTGATTAAAATTGTTTTATCAAGGATGAATAATTGATAGTGAAGAGTTGCAATACTTTTCATATCAATTGCTTGAAGCTGTTATTGAACTAAAGTAGCAAAATAATTGCTAAGGATAATTGATTTGGATTATGAATATAATCTAGATAATTATACTATGAATGTTTGAAGTCAGTCGTATTAATGAGTAAGAATTTCATTCTTTTCATTATATAAATCGAAGGGACTTAAAAGACAGTGGGAGCTGATATTATATTTATTGAATAAGGCTAGGCCGAATTGATAAATATATAAATCTCGTGATTTAAAGAGATTAAATAAAAGGTCGGAAAATGTCTTATTAAACTTTTGTCTCTAAGATGAACATGAGTATGAATGTGCTAAAGTGCAATTCTGTAAGGTAATTCGAATTGTGTCTTGAGTCAAAGAAATTTGATCAAGAATTCATAGCGTGATATTTGCGAGATACCTTGACCTTCGTAGTCTTGGGTGAGCGAATAGAGAGGAATAATTGTCACGCCCCGAGACCCGGCCCGGTAGAATGACAGCCGCCACGCGCCTATAGACCCGAAAGTCTATACACGCGTAAGGCTAGAAAAGCAGGCATAAACCAGCACAGTGGATCTCAAACAGCTCAATATATTGATTTTACAAGATTATTACATTTACAACGAATAAAGAGGTTCTCTAGTCGTGTTCCCACCCACTGGTCCAGCCTACTCCTCGGACGACGAAGTCTTCCGCTGCGCACTCTGATACACAAAAACAGGTGAAGCAAGGTGAGTACGATAAAATCATACTCAGCAAACAATTCATACACTTTCATATAATTTGTAAAATATACTAGGTTTTCGAAATACAGATAAATCAATCATTGTGTGGTTAAGTTCTTAATCAGGTTAAAACACATGGTGCCACACATGAAAGTGAGTTTCCCTACCCGGAAATCACAGGGGTGAAATTCACGCTTTTACACTCTTAAGAGGGGTACTCCGACATCGACAGCCTCGCCCAGAACCACACAGGATCCCAGAACGAGCAGAGCCCTTTTACCCGCTCAGACACCGGACTCCTTGACCTACTCGTGTACGGTCGCTCCTACGGATCCATCACCGACACTTTCCATTCAAGGGCCGCCCATCGCGGAGAACTCAGACAGTCTCATACCTGTACTGCGACCGGTACAGTGCGATCACCTTCGTAACACCAAGTTTTCTTTATAAAATCATTCAGTTCATTTCCATGTCGAATACACGTGCTAAGCCTGGTTCGTACCAATGGCTCCTACGAATCCATCACCGTAACGACACCAGCGCATTAGCCCCGTATGCCAACACAAAGCTCGTACCACTCTGGGTAACAATCATCTTAACAGCAAAGTATACTCTACAAAATAAAGAGAGTGATAGGAATCGCTTGCCTCAAGAAACTATGCCGTAGACATCAAATAATATCGACGATACTCAGCTGATCAGCTCTGATATCAAAAGACTGATCGGCGTACTCGCTAGGATCGGCATGCAAGATCATACTCCAGAATAGACTGTAGCCAGAAGAAAACCACCGGCAACGATCCGCCAAACCATCCACTCGCCGCCTAACTCAACTCTCTCTGAACGGCGCCTACCTCTCGCCACCAACCGTCGCTGTCGCCCTCTCCGATATACTAGCAGCTCCTGCTCCATATTTCAGCAGCATCTTCTAATCTAGCTCGCCTTTTGTCCGCTCTCAACTCTTTCTGGCTAGCTACGAAAAACGGATCTCTCCACTCTCCCTGGCTCTCTATGCCTCACTGATCGACCGGTGTTTGCAACAGCAGCTGAGACGCTCCGCTCTATTTATAAGGGCCTGGCGTCTAAATATCTAACCACTCGAAATATCTGCGCCGCTTAACCGCATGACCCGTAGTCGTCGCAGCTAAGGAAGCAAATGAGCTGCTCTCATTGGCTCACTCCCTCACACGTGTCAAAGGCTCATAGGCCAACTAACCTGCACAGCTCCACGTAGATACTTAGCTGCCTCCTCATTGGTGTGCTACCAGGACATGCAAAGGCCACGTAACACCTTGCTAACCTATTCTCTTACGTCATGCATGGATAGTGCGGATCATCTATGCATGCATGTACTACTTCTAATTTGCTAGCTCAGACGACAAGGGCAACACTAGTACTATTTGCTAATAAACATGCACAAGCAAGTCGACCCGAACAACTCCTCTAATTATTTCTATTGCAAGCACAAAATAACATCTAATTTTAAATACAAGCAGATTAGCAAAATTTGGAAAATCAAAGCTAATTACATTTTAATCAATTTAGTTAATCTACTCAAAAATTCAGGGTATTACAATAATATCAAATCATATTTAATGTGATTTTGCTTATCTCATTGCTATATATAGTACATAAAGCCGGAAAGTTTCCAATGTGCTGAATTTCAAAGTTTGGCCGCTGGCGATAATGAGAAATTCTTAAAAGGATATTCTCATAAGAGCAGTTAATTAAGATTGTAATTAATCCTAAAGGTTTGGTAAAAGAACCCGATGGTAAGATTGAAAAAATGACAAGGTGGATTTTGTAAAGCTGCAAATAGTGTGCATAGAGAAGTTGCTCGTATACATATTTGTGGTGGAATTATGAAATCGATTTAATCTGATAATTGCAATTTCAATTGATAAATACTTGGTGTTTTGATTTTATAAAAAACACTTGTATCTTATGTGTGGACTCTATAACAAAGATAGTTTGTCTATCGAGGATAGTTGCATCATTGATGTGAGACGTCATGATAAGCAAGTTATTGGATGAGTCATTACTCAGGTGAGGTTTCAAAAGATGGTATGATAATATCAACCGGATATTGTTAATGCTACTACGGAACCAGAAAGCCTATATCCAATTCACTTTCATAGTCAAGTTTGGCATGTGAGGAGATAAACAAGTTTATGAACTTTGGTTGGATCAAAGTTAAGGACACAGTTTCAGAAGCGCATGCAAAAGCGTGAGTGGTACCTTAGTTCCATTTGGTGTCATGTCATCATGCTAACTAGAATCATTATTGTTTCTAGTGCAAGTGGGGACTGTTGGAGATATGCCCTAGAGATAATAATAATTAAGTTTATTATTTATCTCCATGTTTATTATTAATGTTTATATCTTTATGCTATAACTGTATTGGGTACTTGTATAGCAAATACAACGTATGCAAGAGGAAAACCTCCGATACACGTGTAGAGATATGAACGGAAAAAGAGTTCCTGGTCTTGTCTCTAAGACTAGCCTATCTTGTTGTTTGATGATCATGTTTTCCTGATCATGGACTTTGTATAAGTCATACAACTATAGGAGTGGATTATCGGAATGATAATAGCACTGAACCGACCCACCGTATGATCTTGCTATGAGACAAATCGTCAGCGATGAAGATAGCAATGATCATCTATTTAGTTATCGTTAGCTATATTCCTATGCTATGAGAATATCTCGTGATCGCTTATTCGACACTCGAGCTTTGATTGTCATCAAACGTCTTGCGGTAACATGGGACTATGATAGGTGGCTTTTGGGCTTGAACTAGAATAATGTATTGGAACAGAGATCGTTCAAGAAGAGCACTTACTCCTCCAGGCGATGGAGAGATACATCATCTAGGCCATCTCAGTATTTATGTTGTCACTTAAATCGTCTGGCCAGACACAGCGTGATTATTCACGGGACAACATATATACGGAATGAGAAAAGAGAATGATATTGGTACGAGAATTATATGTGTTATGATCGAAGGGTTTCATCACACTAGAGCACATTGTCTCAATCTTGAGATATCATTGGTATCGTGTACGTAAGGGGATTAAGCGTAGTGAGTAACGCACAGGTTCTGTCGATCACTCACAGACACAAGTGTGCCAGTACGAATGCCTAACCCACTGCTGGTTATTGTTCGGTAAGTTCCCGAACAATACTTTGTGTCTGCTGAACCTATCGGGTCACACACTTAAGTTGTAGGTCAATCTTTGATTGAGAGAATAAAGATGTAGTGTTTTGTGGTTATAGATTGTGTCGGAGGAGCTCCGATGTCACTGGGACTTGTTCCGGTGAATTATAAGTTAGAGAGAATGCGGACATCTAATGTCCCAGGATGATAGGAATGGTTTCTATCATCGGCGGATTTATTCCGAGTGTTTATAAAGAAGGAAATATTGTTCCGATGGTTTTGTCGGCGGGTACTAGGTACCCCGGTTCATATAAATATGGGTTATATGATAAGTAATTAATTCCAGGAATTTTCTGTAAAAGGAAATATTCATTTAGGGATTAATTTGACAAAACAATTAATTATTTGTTTAATTAATTATATTGGAAAATATAAATAAAGGATTTTATTTGGAGCCCAATAAAAGGGGGCTGCCAAGTGGGCCCATGGGGCCCACAAGGCAGCCGCACCCCACATGGGGCGGTGGGACCGAGTTGGAGTGGGGGGGATTTCCTCCCCCCTTGCCTTGTTGGGGCGAGTTGGAGAAGGGGGAGGTTTCCTCCCCCGTTCCTTGTTGATGAGGCAGTTTGGGGGGAGGAGTCCTACTCCTCCACCCAATCCGAGTTAGGGAAGGGGAGGGACTCCTCCCTTCCTTCCTTGGCCGGTGCACCAAAAGGGGAAGGGCTTTGCCCCTTCCCCAAGAACCTCGACCCTTTGGCCTCCTTTATAAGCAACCACAAGCCCCTAGGGTTTGAGACAGACAATTGCAAAGCTCTCTTTCTCTCTTGTAGATCTCATGTGTTGAGAATAAGACGTCTCTAATCTTCTCATATAGATCTAATCTAGTTGATTAGATCTACCACCTAAACTACGCCGCAAGGCCGTCTCTCTTCACCACGTGCTAGTAGCTAGGCGGTGAACGCACGGGGTGGGTTGACACGGTGTATGTGCGGATACCGTTAGAGCGGGATTCGCGCCAGCAGTTCCTCGTCGACGGAACAACTTCATCAACGTCTACATCTACGTCGACGTACGACAACAATCTCACCTCCCGCGTGGACGTGAGATTCTTCATCAGGCTTCACCGACATCTACTTCGACAAACACAAGATCTTCCGCAAGCGGTGTTTGTAAGTATCTTGATCATCGCATTATGGGGTGCAGCATATATTCATAGAATAGATCTTGGCGGCATGGTTACGGATAATTTTTAAAGTTTTACCCGCAACCTAATAAGGACAAGATGATAGGTTTACTTATGATGACCAAACATTCTTGTGGACACACGGGAATTTCGTCAAGTGCTTTCGCTTCATATAGTTGATTAATCTTCATTGTTTTGATAAGTGTTGTGTGGGTGAACCTATGCTAATGCACCGCCCTTCCTAGGACTAATACATACTTGTGATTATACCCCTTGCAAGAATCCGCAAATACAAGAAAGTAATTAAGATAAATCTAACCATAGCCTTAAACTCTGAGATCCTGCTATCCCTTATGCATCGATATATCAACGGGGGTTCATATTTCTGTCACTCTGACAACCCCACAATTAATATTCGAATACACAATGCATTCCCCTAGGCCCATAAAGGTCAAGTATCATGTAGTCGACGTTCACATGACACCACTAGAAGAATAGCACCACAACTTAAATATCAAACCATTAAATATTACTCAACATAGTTCACTACTAACATCAAGACTTCTCCCATGTCCTCAAGAACTAAACGAACTACTCACAAGACATCATATGGAACATGATCAGAGGTGATATAATGATGAATACCAATCTGGACATAAACCTTAATTCAACGATTTCAGTCAATAGCATCAACCACAAGGAGTAATTAACACCGGGAAAGCTTCCCCTACGAACTAGACAAGATTCAACCCTAGGTGTTACAGCGGAATAGAGTGGAGCGGTGGAGATGATGGTGCTGGCGGTGGAGATGATGATGATGATCCCGATGAAGTTCAGCTCGATGACGGTGATGATGGCGATGATTTCCCCCCTCCGGGAAGGAATTTCCCCGGCAGATTTCTCCCTGCCGGAGAGCTTTTCTCTCTCTGGTGTTTTCCGCCTCGTGGAGGCGGCGGAATATTTCCTCGATGCTCCCCCGAGTGTTAGGGTTTCCTAGGGATGAAGTACGAGAAAGGGCACTGGCTGAGGTGGGCCTGGGCGACTGACGAGGTTATACCGAACGGGTACCCTACCATGAGGGTACCTGGTGCACGTGATGGCTAAAGGTTGAAGTAACAGAAGCCCAAGAAGCCCATGAAGGGAGGCCCAAGAAGATGGAGTACCTTCCAAGACAGGCGAAGCCATAGTCGGTTAGGACTTTCCTTGTATGTAACCCTAGTCGGTTATGATTTCCCGAGACCCAGCCCCCTATATAAGGGCTGGGAGGGCTGCCGATCAAGGACAAGCAATACCAGAACCTCCAAACCCTAGCGAGATCAATCCCTTGCTAGACCCTTGTAACCGCGGCATATTCCGCAATCAATACAGACAGGCAGGAAGTAGGGGTGTTACCTCACTCGAGGGCCCTGAACCCGGGTAAATCCCGCTTGTCAGCCGACGATTCTACTAACACTACGTGTTCTCTACCACATAAATCTAACCCTAGGTACTCAACTATGGGTATTGCCGAGGACACCCCTTGTCAATTGGCGCCGTCTGTGGGAAGAGGTAGTGTTGGATCCACGGTTTCGCCGGTTCCATCGTCAAACGGCAACTCGCCGACCACATCTGCAAACGGCAATTCGCCGGCAAACTCGACCAACGTTGGGTCATTAGGCGATCACTTGTTAGCTCAAAGGTCGCGTCACCAAAGAGGATCAAACCATACTCGCCAGAAGCTCAGGAGGCCTTTGCCAGCCTCGACTCAGGTTTGGATCTAACTGTTGGAAAACAAAAAAAATTCGTCGACAAGTTTGGTGTGCAGGACTTGACCAATCCAATCGCGGCCGAGGCACTCAAAGCTCTGTCGACTACGATCGCATCGCCAGCAGGCATGGAAGCTGCTTCGTCGCAGATCGACTCGATCTCGCCGCCAGGTTCACCAGTATCATCTATGTCAACACGGGAGTTCAACGAACTCATGGCGCAGGAGATCCCAGATGATGAGGTACAGTCCACCTATCAGGTTGGCACAGTCGAACACACGGAGTCACTCAACATGGTGTTCGACTACATGCAATCTGAAGACGCAAACGACAGCATCTGCCTCGCTGATTTCGGTGGCCCAGAGATCCAGGCGGATCACGAGTTCTTCACCAACAATGAAATCCATCCTGAGCAGTCACTCGAAGCACAAGACGATACTGATGTCCAGATCAGCAAAAGCAGCAACTCTGACATGAGCTTGGACGAGGAGTTCGAGTCCATGACTGGCATCGACAGCATGTACACATGCCCTCCGGCCATACCCCATCAGGTATGCGTCGCATTCAGCGCAGAAACATCGGCAGGAGCCGCCAGTCACAGGCCCATGGAGTTCCCTTGCACGGTAACATTGTCAGATGGCGCAACAACGTTAACTATCACAGCCGAGATGGCAGCAAAAGTAGATAAAGTCATCAAGGAGTGCACAATGATGCCAGCAGACGCAACCCCAGAAGAGATGATGGCCTACAACTACTTCAACTGGCAAGAAACGATGTGCCTAAAGCAGTACAGAGCAACACTCGAGGAACGCAGAAAGCAAGCTAGCATCTCGAGTGTCTACAAACGAGACATACCCTAGGCACAGATCGAGATTTGCAAACCTCCCAGAAGGAGAAAGGTCAGGAATCACTCGCAACTTAGAACACTCGTTCATGACGCTGGATGCAGAGGGCGTGCTAGTACCCAAGACAGCAGAAGGTGCCTTGCTCTCAATCGGAGCTTACCTGAAAGCAACAGCACCTCCAGCAGGCGATCCGGCCGCAGAAGCACATCTATAGCAGATAAAGGCGCTGGCTCTCGCGGCACAAGAACTCCAGACAGGAAAAAGCAGGGAGCGTCGCAGGAGCCGCTCACGGCATACATCGCGAGATCGCCGCAGTCGCAGCCCTTATAGAGGTAGCGCAAGGAGGGACTCTAGTCGCCGAAGGTCAAGGAGAAGGTCCAGAAGATCTGACAGCAGCGACTCAGACGCCAATCGCGACACAGGCCCCTGCGGAGCTCGATGCTTTACTCGACGCATCCGCGAGGCCAGGATGCCCAAAAAATTCAAGTTACCAACAACGCCAAAATTTAACTGCAGGCAAGAGCCATCAGGCTGGCTTGAAGATTATAAGCTAGCAGTCGTGTGTCAACGCGGCACAACTACAACAGCATTACAATACATACAGCTAATGCTCGAGGGCACAGCTCGCGACTGGCTCAAAGCATTACCCGAAGCATCATACGACTCCTGGGAGCACTTCCGGGAGGACTTCATCAAATATTTCGACCCTCTGTGCGAACGGCCTAAAACGTTTGATGAGCTAAGGGCTTGCACACAGAGGTCCGATGAGACACTCAGAGCATACATCAGGCGATGGACAGCCATCTGCAACTCAGTGGGCACAATCTCCGAAGACAGAGCTATGGATGTCTTCATCCAGGGAGTCTTTAGGGAGGACTTCAGAGAAGCACTCGGCCACCAAAAGCCAAAGTCCATGGCCGAGCTCATGAAAATAGCAACCGAGTGGGCAGATGGAGAAGATTCCATAAGGGCTAAACGCCCAGTCTCCCCGCGTGATTGCGAGGACCGTCGAGATGGTCGAGATCACCGCGATAGCTACCGAGATGATAGACGACGCAAACGCAAAAATCGTTACAACGATGATGACAGGGTAAAATTCATGGCGGCTGGTTTTTCCCAACCGCAAGATAATCAAGCCAGAGACGACAGACGACCAGACGAGCGTCGCGACAGTCGAAACGAAAATCGCCGCGATGGTCGAAGTGATGATCGCCGCGACAGTCGAACCGATGATCATCGTGACAGCAGAGACCGCGACCAGCGTACTGGCAACTACAGAAGGCAAGAGTGGCGCAGACGCACAGACACGCAGCCAGAAAGGACATTAGAGGAGAAGATGGATGACTATTGCAGATTCCACTTATTCAAGGGAGACGATGGAAGATTAATCTCCAATCACACCATGAGGAATTGCAGAGAATTTGATCAAATGGCGATGGACTACATGATGAAAGTCAGACGGGTTGCACCATCGACTGCACAGCCAGTCCCCGCCGCAGCGCCACCAGCACAGCCAGTCCCGGCACTTCTACCTCCACCACAGCACAGTGCAGGAAGCCAGGTCGCAGGAGCCATACATCACATACCACAAGCAGCAGAGGATCAGTACCCGAAGCCTCAAGGACAGATGTACATGATCCAAAAAGGGCGTCCCTCTAGCAGGCAGCAGAAGTTGCACACTCGACATGTCAACATGGCAGTCATGGCGCCACCAGCCGTGCCAGAATTCCTGAAGGGATCCGAGACTCCAATCACGTACACGCGGGAGGACCACCCACCATCAGTCTATCGACCAGGTCACGCAGCCCTGGTACTCGAAGCCCAGAATGGTGGATACACCATGACCAAGGTCTTCATGGACGGAGGCAGCGTCATCAACATCATCTTCGCCGACACGCTACGCAGGATGAACAGGTCAATCAAAAACTTACCCGAGTCCACAAACACCTTTCATGGTATTGTTCCAGGCAAAGTTGTTCTCCCAAAAGGCACAATACAACTCGACGTTACGTTCGGCGATGCAAGTCACTTCAGAACGGAATCGATTGAGTTCGAAGTCGTCGACTGGAAGTCATAGTATCATGCCATACTTGGGCGCCCGACGTTCGCTTGATTCATGGCAGTACCGCATTATGCATACCTCAAGTTGAAGATGCCAGGACCGAAGGGGTCATCACAGTCAATGGAAATTTCCAAAGGTCCGACGCTTGCGACCGAAATTTTGGCCAGATCTCGGAGATGTTCGGTATGGAGCAAACTTTCGCAGATCTCTCTCACCAACGACCACACACTCATGCCTGAGCATAAGAAGCAAGCAGTCGACAGGGCGTTCAGTGCCACAGATGACATAAGGAAGCATCAAGTCCACCCGACTGATCCATCAAAGACAGTCAGGGTGTCCACAAGCCTATCTCTCGCATAGGAAAGCGCGCTCGTCGAATTTCTCCGTGACAACTGGGAAATATTTGCGTGGTGTCTAGCCGACATGCCAGGTATTCCCAGGAAAATTCGCCGAGCATTCTCTTCAACTTACTCCAGGCGCTAGGCCAGTTAAGCAAACAACACGTCGTGTCTCCGGTCCAAAAAGAGAAGCTATAGAAAAAGAAGTCGATAGGTTACTCAAAACAAACTTCATTCAAGAAATCAAGAAATCAGATTGGGTGGCCAACCCCGTGCTCATCGAGAAGAAGAAAACTGCTGCTCTTCGGATGTGCATAGACTTCACGGGGCTAAACAAGTGCTGCCCAAAGGATCACTTTCCACTTCCACGAATCGATCAGATCATCGACTCCACCGCAGGGTGCGCACGTGTATCCTTTCTGGATGCATACTCAGAGTATCACCAGATACGGATGAAAGTCGAAGATGAAGAAAAAACAACGTTCACAACTCCACTCGGAGTATATTGTTACACCACAATGCCCTTCGGGCTCAAGAACGCCGGTGCTACGTACCAGCGTATGATGAAAAACTGTCTGAAGAAGCAAATTGGTCATAATGTCGAAGTATATGTGGACGACATAGTCATCAAATCAAAGGAAGAGAACACACTACTCGCAGATCTACGTGAAACCTTCGACAATCTCAACAGTTACAACATCAAGCTCAACCCAGATAAGTGCACATTCGGCGTGCCAGCCGGAGAACTCTTAGGGTACTTGGTGTCAGCTCGTGGAATAGAAGCAAACCCTGAAAAGATACAGGCCATACTCACCATGCAAAGGCCTACAAAGCTCTATGAAGTACAACAGTTAGCAGGTCGAGTGGCAGCACTTAGTCGCTTTATCAGCAAGCTAGGCGAAAAGGCGCTACCACTCTATCGACTGATGAAGAAGGCAGATAAGTTCGACTGGACAGACGAAGCTGAAGCAGCCTTCGTCAATCTCAAACGAATCCTCACAAATCCTCCAATACTGGCGGCACCCAGAGAGAAGGAACCCTTGTACCTATACGTTTCAGCTACCAATCGAGTGGTGAGTACGGTTCTGGTAGTCGAGCGCATGGAGGAAGGAAAACCTCAGAGTGTGCACAGACCAGTCTACTACGTCAGCGAAGTTCTCTCCCCGTCCAAACAGCGGTACTGATACGTCTCAAACGTATCTATAATTTCTGATGTTCCATGTTGATATTATACCAATTGCTACATGTTTTACTTACACTTTATATCATTTTTATGCATTTTCTGGGACTAACCTATTAACAAGATGTCAGTGCCAGTTCCTGTTTTCTGCTGTTTTTGGTTTCAGAAAAGTTGTTCTGGAAATATTCTCGAATTGGACGAAACAAAAGCCCACGTTCCTATTTTCCCGACACATACACGGAGTCCAAAGGGGAGAAGGAGGAGGGCCGTGGGCCGCCCTCACCATGCCATGGCGCGGGTGGGCCCTGGGCCGCGCCGCCACGTGGTGAGGGGGCCACGGGTCCCAACCAACCATCGTCCTTTTGCCTATATATTGCCCCTGATGCGAAAACCCTAAAATAACTAGTCATATTCCAGGAAGAGGTCCGCATCGCCGCCGCCATCCAGAACAAGTTTCGGGGGACAGAACTCTCTGTTCCGGTACCTTGCCGGGACGGGGAAGTGCCCCCAGAGCCATCTCCATCGACTCCACCACCATCTTCATCGCCGTTGCTGCCTCCCATGATGAGGAGAGTAGTTCTCCCCCGAGGCTGAGGGCTCTACCGGTAGCTATGTGGTTTATCTCTCTCTCCCATGGTGTGATCTTTATGTGATCATGAGCTTTGTAATCTAGTTGAATAAGTAGATGTTACTCTTCATCTATTATGCTACTCAAGTGATTTTATTAATGTGATCTCCGGAGTCACCTTGTCCCACGGTGTGAAGATGACAGTGTGCGCACCGTGTGTGGCTCTTAGGCTAAAGTTTGCATAAATACTTATCATGAGTTATAATTTGAGTTGGATGTCTCCATGAATTGTGGTGTTTGTTTACTCAGACTTTGAGGTGTGCTTTTGCAGCCCTACTCAATGAATTGGTGTTCGTTATCCAACCGGAGTGTGGTTCAGAGTAGCATAGTGAAGAGAAGATATTATGTATTCAATTATGATGTCATTGTTGAGAGTGTCCACTAGTGAAAGTATGATCCCTAGGCCTTGTTTCTAAGCATTGAAACACCGTTTACAACAAGTTCTGCTACATGTTTGCTTGCTGCCATTTTTATTTCAGATTGCAATTATACTTATAATCATCCATATTACTTGTATTTCACTATCTCTTCGCCGAACTAGTGCACCTATACATCTGACAAGTGTATTAGGTGTGTTGGGGACACAAGAGACTTTTTATCTTAATTGCAGGGTTGCTTGAGAGGGATATCTTTGACCTCTACCTCCCTGAGTTCGATAAACCTTGGGTGATTCACTTAAGGGAAACTTGCTGCTGTTCTACAAACCTCTGCACTTGGAGGCCCAACACTGTCTACAAGAATAGAAGCGTGCGTAGACATCAAGCTATTTTCTGGCGCCGTTGCCGGGGAGGTAAGTGTTGGAAGGTATCTCCTTTAGATTCTGCAATTATTTCTTTTTGTTTTGTTTTTATTTTCACTAGTTAGGCTTAATGGAAAACAAAAAAAAATTAGAGATCTTTATGAACTTTATATTGAATTAGGACATGATGCTTTTGAAGAGAAAATTAAAAAACCTATGGACTTTTTTGCATAATAGTGTAGCAATGTTATTAGCATGAATTCTTTGAACACCATTATTGCTAATGCTATGGAAAAGTCTAAGCTTGGGGAAGCTGGTTGTGATGAATATGATATTTTTAGTCCCCCAAGCTTTAAGGAGGAAATTTGCTTTGATAATACTTTGCCTCCAATATATGATGATTATAATCATTGTGATGTTTTCAGCCCACCTACTATTGAGAATATAGTTTATGTTGATTATGATATGCCTCCTATATATGATGTTTACAATGATGGATATGATATTTTCAGCCCATCTACTATTGAGGATAAAAATCATTTTGATTATTCTATGCCTCCTATTTATGATGATTACAATGATGGATGTGATACTTTTACTCTCACTATTACTAATGATATGTTTATGCTTATGTGGAGAGTAATGATACTTTTATGCATGTGGATCATGATAAGAATGCTCTATGTGATAGCTATATTGTTGAGTTTATTCATGATGCTACTGACAATTATTTTGAGAGAGGAAAATATGGTTATAGAAATCTTCATGTTATTAAATTTCCTCTCTTTATGTTGAAAGTTTTGAAGTTGCAATTGTTTTGCCTTCCTATGCTAGTCACTTTGTGCTTCATTGATTTATTTTCCTACAAGATTCCTTTGCATAGGAAGTGGGTTAGACTTAAATGTGTTTGATATTTGCTTTTTGATGCTCTTCTATATTCAACTCTTATACATATGAGAGCATCATCAAAATTTCATGCCTAGCTAAAAGGCTTTAAAGAAAAGCGCTTTGGGAGACAACCCATTGTTTTATTTCTGATTTTCTTTTATTTTGAGTCAAGGAGCTTGCTTACTTCTGTAACAACTCCTTTGTATCTTTATTTTATTGCATTGTTGTGCCAAGTAAAGTCTCTAATAGAAAGTTGATGCTAGATTTGGATTTCTGCGCAGGGACAGATTTTTGCTGTCCACGTTTTGAGCTGTACTCCAGAAAAATTGAAAAATTCTGAAAAATTCACGCATGATCCTCATATATGTACGCAACTTTCATTAGTTTTGAGTTTTCGAATCTGAGCAACTTAAGTGCCTCGAAAAAATTCGTCTTTACAGACTGTTCTGTTTTGACAGATTCTGCCTTTTATTTTGCATTCTCTCTTTTACTGTGTTTGAGTGGATTTCTTTGCTCCACAAAACATCAGTGGCTGTAGCTAATGTCCAGAAGTATTGGTGATGATTGTGTCATTACAGAATATGTGAATTTTTGATTATGCACTAACCCTCTAATGAGAATTACTCTGAGTTTGGTGTGAAGGAAGTTTTCAAGGATCAAGAGAGGAGAATGATATGATATGATCAAGAAGAGTGAAAAGCCTAAGCTTGGGGATGCCCCCATGGGTCACCCAAGCATATTTCAAGAAGACTCAAGCGTCTAAGCTTGGGGATGCCCAAGGCATCCCCTTCTTCATCAACAACTTATCAGGTCATCTCTAGTGAAACTATATTTTAATTCTTTCACATCTTATGTGCTTTACTTGGAGCGTCTGTGTGCTTTTATTTTTGCTTTGTTATTTTTTTTTCTGAATAAATTGGATCCTAGCATTCTTGTGTGGGAGAGAGACACGCTCCGCTTTTTCATGTGAATACTCGTATTCTTCACTTATATTTGTTGAGTATTCTTGACTAGCTACTGCAATGCTTTTAGCTCCTGTTTTTCATGCATCTCTTGTTCAGAGCTGTTAGTTCTTGTAGAGAAGTACTCTCTTGTTTCATTTTGTATTATTTGGAGAGTTTGTGTTGAAATAAGTTGATTGGTGTTTGGTTGGAAACAGAAAATGCTACATGTGGTAGATGGTATATTGAAAAGACATACTCATTCTTGTAGATCATTGTCTTGGATAATTTGATGCTTTGCAATTGTTTTGAGCTCTCAAGTAGATCATGTTTAAGCTCTTGCATCATGTAGTTAAAGCCTATTAGTGGAGAACTACCGTAGAGCTTGTTGAAATTTGGTTTGCATGTTTGGTATCTCTAAGGTCTAGATATTTTCTGGTAAAAGTGTTTGAGTAACAAGGAAGACAGTGTAGAGTCTTATAATGCTTGCAATATATTTTTATGTAAGTCTTGCTGTACCAGTTGATATCCTGTGTTTGCTTCAAACAACCTTGCTAGCCTAAACTCTGTACTGAGAGGGAATGCTTCTCGTGCATCCAAACCTTGAGCCAAAACCCATGCCATTGTGTCCACCATAACTACCTATTATGTGGTATTTCCTGCCATTCCAAGTAAATACTTCATGTGCTACCTTTAAACTATTCAAAACTTTATTACTCTTATTTGTGTCAATGTTTTATAGCTCATGAGGAAGTTATGTGGCGTTTCTCTATCACCTTGTCATTTACTCATGACAGACTTTCACCAATGGACTAGTGGCATATACATCCGCTTATCCAATAACTTTGCAAAAAGAGCTGGCAAATGGGGTGCCCAGTCCCAATTAATTACAACTTTAACTGCTTGATTCTCTTCACATGTTTTGCCAATGATTTATCAGAAGCAATTTCAAAATGTTAAACAATATCAAATAGGCACTCCTCCATGGTATGTGATTGTTGGAAGGCACCCGAGGATTCGGTTAGCCATGGCTTGTGTAAGCAAAGGTTGGGAGGAGTGTCATACCAATTTATAAATATGCATGTGTAAACAAAAGAGAAGAGGGATGATCTACCCTTGGGTAGAAATAACGTCCTTCATGGGAGCCGCTCTTGAAAGTCTGGGTGACAAGGGGGATAGAGTGCCCACTGCCATTCGTTGACAACAACAAACACCTCTCAAAAACTTACTTTATGCTCTCTATATGATTTCAAAAACCTAAAAAGCTCTAGCACATGATTTAATCCCTGCTTCCCTCTGCGAAGGGCCTTTCTTTTACTTTATGTTGAGTCAGTTTACCTACTTCTTTCTATCTCAGAAGCAAACACTTGTGTCAACTTTGTGTGCATCAATTCTTATATGCTTACTTATTGCACTTGTTATATTACTTTGTGTTGACAATTATCCATGAGATATACATGTTGAAAGTTGAAAGCAATTGCTGAAACTTAAATCTTCCTATGTGTTGCTTCAATGCCTTTTATTTAGAATCTATTGCTTTATGAGTTAACTCTTATGCAAAGCTTTTTGATGCTTGTCTTGAAAGTACTATTCATGAAAAGTTTTTGCTTATATGATTCAGTTGTTTACTCTTTATCTATTGTTAGCAAACTATAGACCATTGCCTTGAGTCACTTCATTCATGACATGAGCCTTGCAATATTATTTGATCAAGATTGTGTGAAGCATGTCTCCTCAGAAATTATTTTGTTGTTATCGTTTTACCTACTCGAGGACGAGTAGAACTAAGCTTGGGGATGCTTGATACGTCTCAACGTATATAATTTCTGATGTTCCATGTTGATATTATACCAATTGCTACATGTTTTATATACACTTTATATCATTTTTATGCATTTTCTGGGACTAACCTATTAACAAGATGCCACAGTGCCAGTTCCTGTTTTCTGCTGTTTTTGGTTTCAGAAAAGTTGTTCTGGAAATATTCTCGGAATTGGACGAAACAAAAGCCCACGTTCCTATTTTCCCGACACGTACACGGAGTCCAAAGGGGAGAAGGAGGAGGGCCGTGGGCCGCCCTCACCATGCCATGGCGCGGGTGGGCCCTGGGCCGCGCCGCCACGTGGTGAGGGCCACGGGTCCCAACCGACCATCCTTTTGCCTATATATTGCCCCCGACGCGAAAACCCTAAAATAATCAGTCATATTCCACGAAGAGGTCCGCAGCGCCGCCGCCATCCAGAACAAGTTTCGGGGGACAAACTCTCTGTTCCGGTACCTTGCCGGGACGGGGAAGTGCCCCCGGAGCCATCTCCATCGACTCCACCGCCATCTTCATCGCCGTTGCTGCCTCCCATGATGAGGAGGGAGTAGTTCTCCCCCGAGGCTGAGGGCTCTACCGGTAGCTATGTGGTTTATCTCTCTCTCCCATGGTGTGATCTTTATGTGATCATGAGCTTTGTAATCTAGTTGAATAAGTAGAAGTTACTCTTCATCTATTATGCTACTCAAGTGATTTTATTAATGTGATCTCCGGAGTCACCTTGTCCCACGGTGTGAAGATGACAGTGTGTGCACCGTGTGTGGCTCTTAGGCTAAAGTTTGCATAAATACTTATCATGAGTTATAATTTGAGTTGGATGTCTCCATGAAATTGTGGTGTTTGTTTACTCAGACTTTGAGGTGTGCTTTTGCAGCCCTACGCAATGAATTGGTGTTCGTTATCCAACCGAACTGTGGTTCAGAGTAGCATAGTGAAGAGAAGATATTATGTATTCAATTATGATGTCATTGTTGAGAGTGTCCACTAGTGAAAGTATGATCCCTAGGCCTTGTTTCTAGCATTGAAACACCGTTTACAACAAATTATGCTACATGTTTGCTTGCTGCCATTTTTATTTCAGATTGCAATTACTACTTATAATCATCCATATTACTTGTATTTCACTATCTCTTCGCCGAACTAGTGCACCTATACATCTGACAAGTGTATTAGGTGTGTTGAGGACACAAGAGACTTCTTGTATCTTAATTGCAGGGTTGCTTGAGAGGGATATCTTTGACCTCTACCTCCTTGAGTTCGATAAACCTTGGGTGATTCACTTAAGGGAAACTTGCTGTTGTTCTACAAACCTCTGCACTTGGAGGCCCAACACTGTCTACAAGAATCGAAGCGTGCGTAGACATCAGGTACCCGCATTATCAAAAGCTAGCATACTCTGTTTTCATGACATCCAGGAAGTTGTCCCATTACTTTTCGGAGCACCCGATCATGGTGATCAGCAAATCTGCAATCGGGGATGTCCTCACAAACCCCAATGCAACGGGGCGAGTAGCAAAGTGGCTCATCGAGCTAGGGCCACTGGGAATCACGTATGAACACCCGAAGGCCATCAAAACACAAGTCTTACCTGACTTCACAACTGAGTGGATAGAAGCTCAACTGCCAGGAGGTCCTGATGTATCTAACTCCTGAACCATGTACTTTGATCGGTCAAAGAAAAACGAAGACTCAGGAGTAGGAGTCGTACTCATATCACCTAAATGAGACAAACTCTGCTACGTCCTGCAGAAGGACTTCGAGTTCCCGTCCAATAACGAAGCAGAGTACGAATGAATGATTCATGGCATGCGAATGGCAAAGGCATTGGGATGCACTCGACTGATGATCTACATCGACTCTAACCTGGTCGTGCAGCAAACGATGAAAGCTTGTGATGCCATAGCTGACAACATGATTGCATATTGAGACCTCTACAACACATTGGAGGGCGGATTCGATGGATGCGGGCTACGACATATTGGGCGACAAAGTAACGAAGAAGCAGACAAGTTAGCCAACATCGGCTCCACAAAAGCGCAAATTCCAGCAGGTGTCTTCTTGGAGCGCATCCACTACTGCAAAAAGGCTTATAGCCGCCAAGTGATTAGTGACGGGTAAAACTGTGCCCGTCACTAGTAAGTTTACCGGTGACGGGCAGAAATAAGCCCGTCACTGGTATGAAACACTGGTGACGGGCTCGTAAAAATGCCAGTCACTAGTATTCGTTGTGAAAGCCGGCACAAAGGAAAAATTATATAGTGACGGACATATATTAATGCATGTCACTGGTAACCATATGATCACTATCCTTGGCCCGCGTATCTGGAAGAAAATAACCGCACATATGACAGATGTATTGTTGTCTAACCTTATCTCCTAATATTTCTCACGTACATGCACCTTGACCACATCCCCTCGCACTGCGCCTCCAGTCCACGATCTCCACCAACGCGCGTGCAAATTTTTGGCGCAACTTTTTCACTGCTGAGGCCTTTTCGCGCGTGCTGTGCCGCTCGTTGGTCAAAAAACTCAAAATCCCCAAGTCCCAGTTCCAAACTTCCAATCTCCCCGTCCTCGCCACGAATCCACCACAGATCGCGGCGCCGCCTACCTCCCCCTTCCAACGCCCTCGGCCCTCCTCCCTGCTTGGCTCCTCCATCCCTTGCCAAGCTCCTGTCGATCTAGCACAACCTCCCTCCCCGCTTTCACAACGGGGCATCGGCGTTGTAGATCAGGGGCTCCCGCCCTGATCTGAGGTGCCAACTAATCGGGTGTGGAGGCGTGGTGGAAGAGGAACAGCAGGACCAACTGCCCCGACGGGCGGAGCAGAAGAAGGACTTCGAGCAGCAGCGCCGCCATGAATAAGGGCAGGTGATTCCTCTTCTTTTGCCAAAACTGCATCCTCCGTTTCTTGCTCTCGGGCACGGGAGACCGGTCCCGGAAGCACTAGATGTGACAGCATCGGTGGGCTCTAGAAGGCAATTGGTTCTGCGAGGTCGTCTTTGGTCAAGATTCACTGTACATCTTGGACAGCCCTGACCACTTATTACGCTGGAAGGGTACTTTTGTTATATCTATGAAGGAAATCCTGACCATCTTTAGATAGTGACATTTATCATCTCCTGTTCTTTTGTTAGCAGTGATGGCGAGGCATTCATATGCAGATGATTTGTGGAATGGAAGTTGGAAATTAGTAATCGAAGCTTCAGTATTGTTGATGTTTAACCAACAGACATGGAGGATCTCAGGTATTAACTTCCAAATCTAGAAACTCTTAGATGTGCTTACTTAAGGTTTAATTTCTATAGCTATATAGGTTTGAGAACAGAGAAATTTACGTCCTGAACTCGTCTTATTTTTTAACCTGTGGTACTAGATTGAACAACTTACTAGAGGCATGCCATGGTAGGTTTTACTGGTCTATCTAATTGATCTTTTCTTTAATATGTCCGTTGATTTTTGGAGGTAGCAATCTGTTGCATTACAGCTTTCTACTAGTTACATTTTTTTTTCTATGGTCTGTAGAGGTTATAGTTTCTGCGGAGTTCCAGACTTCTCAGTTCTCATTGTAATACACTGGTATACATCAGCTCGAAGGGCTCTATTCGACTTGTGACATACTGACTTGTGGCTCTTTGCGATACTCATTCCAAACAATTAGCTTTCATTTGATACTTGCTTCTTTAATTACACGCATCTAGGACACTTTCTCAAAAATCATCAACACCGAGATCGCCTTGGATTCTGGGCTTTTCTATGGCGGTGATGACTCGCCGGAGGTTCATGAGTCATGCACAAAGGCGGCTGCAACCCAATTGATCAAGCATGCAGGATCACCGAATGAGGTATGGGGCATTATTTGTTCATTACTAAAATAGCAGTATGCTTGTTGGTGTCAATTGCCAATTTAATATAAGTGTGTTGAACAAACAGAAAGTGGTGACTTCATATAGGAATATGTGGTGGGTTCTATGCCTGCTCAACACGAATTCTCAATCATTTGGTTAGGGAAATAGAACTTTCTACCGTGGCACTACCACTGGGGACTAGGGAATGATCCAAATCTCATTCAGCGGGTGTGGGATAAAAAAGTAACAACAATATTTGGTCATTTTCCCATCTAACTCTTCAATAAATTTGGATCGGACAGATTTTACCAGCCATGGTTAATTTGGGTGGGGTGCTTGTAAGCATGGCTTGGAGCAAGATTTCAAGCTTTGTACTGTGATAAGTCTGGTGAAAATTGGTTGGGGCCATGAGCATGTTAAACTACTGGTAAGCAAATGAAGCAAACTACAAACTGTTCCTTTTTTTTTAAGTTGATGTTTTGTCAGGCTGGTTTCAAAAAATTGCTGATACGAGTTAGGCAATGACTTACAGTGGGCTTCTCCTGAGTCCTGACTAATGGTAAAATTATAGTAGATGTCCCATATGTTTTTTTTGCATGGTATCTAGACTTCCTGTTATCATACATGGCAGCAGCCAAGTGTTCTACTACTGAATAAGTGTTCTATTTTCCGCCCCATGCAGATGAATGTTAAAAAGTTCAAGTTGGGTGGTGTTGTGTGTGCGCTGTGATGTGAACTGAACTGTTGATTGGCCGCCGCCAAAGGTCTGCTGGTTTGCTGCCTAAATCGGTGGCTGCTCCATGTCAGTGTTAGTTTGGGATGTAATTTTTCTAGGTAGCAGCTAGAGCTGATGAGTCCTCGGAGGCACATAGTGGAAGCTTTGTCGTTTCCCATGAGTTGGACATATATATTTGAGGTGTTGGTTGTTCTCAAATGATGGATAGTGTACTATCGATGTTAATTCCACTCTGTACTACTTCATATTTTGTTTAACTATGAGTGTTTGATCATATTGTGTTATCGATGTGCGAATGCAATATTTTATTTTATTTGTAAAATATTTTTTATTTCGAAAATATATATCAGTGACGAGCAAACTGTCAAACTAGCAAAAGATCCGTCACTGCTATAATCGCCTCTCTCTATGCCGCTCAGATCCACTTCCTCCTGTCCGCGGCGGCGAACTCCCGTTCCTCCACGGCAGCGTCGGCGGGAGAGGGGTTGCAGACATGGATGAGGCGCGGGCAACTTCTAAAATGCACAGACATAAATCGAGACACCTTCTAGTCATTCTGTCGGGAGTGAGGCATGGGCAACTGAATCCCAGCTTGCCATCGGCATGGTGGATTAGGGGCGGGCAAGCATGAGGAAGGCGTCGGAGTGGTCGACGGCTGCCTGCAGGATGGGTTGGAAGCTTGAATTGAGCGGCCGTAGGACAGCAGGGGGCCGGGATAGAGTGGGGACGGCGCGGCGGCGGTGGAGTTTGGTCGACAGTGCGTTCCTCCACGGTGGCGTCGGCGGGAGCGGAGCTGTAGACGTGGATGCGCTCGCCACGTTGTTGGCACAGTCGTCACACACGTGGCCACTGACCAGTCAACGCTTAGACAGGGTGGCACAATACATAGAAAATACGATACAAAAACAGATACGGTGACCAAAGTGAACCCCCTATGCAAAAAGAGTGACCGTAAACAGGGTATTTGGAAACTCAGTGACGAAAGTGAGACCACGTCTCAACTTCAGTGACTAACGCTGAATTTTTCTCAGATGGATACCACAACGCATCCTCACCACTAGGCCAACAACCAACTTGTGATATAAATCCAACCACGCGTCTATTAACCTAAAGCGCACATTTCCTGGGCTTTGTCCTAGCTCGTCCGGGACTGTTTCGCTCCGCCGGGTGGGCCAACAACCCATGACGCTGCCGTTGCTGGCCGGTGTGGCCACTGGCCCACCCGTTAGTTTGTTGCTAGGGTAGCCCATGTGTTAACTTTTCAGGCTTTTGACAAATTTTAGAAACTGAATAAAATTTTGACAATTCATTTAATATTCTCTGTAAACCATATAATTACAAAAATATGTAAAAATATTCACAAAAATGTAATATAGCTATTTGTATAACATTCATAAATATAGAAATAATTTAAACTAAGAATAGCTTAGAAGAACGAATTAATGGTAAAACGGCTCACATAACCGTTTGCATATAGGGGTTTAATTTGGCAAGAATTTTGGAATATCTCTGATGAAATAGGTACTTTTGTCTCTAAAAATAATTTTTTCAAAAAATCATGAGCAAACTACGAAGCACTCGTAGTTCAAATTTGACCCGCTTACAATTGAATAGGTAGAAATTTGTCTTTTTCACGAGAGGTGGATGGAAACATCTATACACTCAACCATTTCGGTTTTTGTACATTACATGTGGTCTAATATTTGTTTTAAATGTTGTGATCAAATTTTGCAACAAATATTTGGTAGGTACTTCACAAAAACCCCATTTTTTGCACTCCGGAAATAAAAAATGACTTTATGGTGCAAAGAAAATACAAAATTTCTTTGGCAACATTTTTCGCCACTCCAAGGTGCACGCTTGTGCAAAAGATGAGACCATTTAAACAAACTATGCCATGAAAGTGGCCATAACATCCGTCATTCGGCCTGAAAGGTGTGAACCTTCATACATGATAGCTCATTTTTGTGAACACCTTTTTAAAAACATTTGATGTATTCCAAGTTTATATTTTTTTTCTCGAAACTAGGTTACATACAATGACAAATCGTGAAGGATTTTCAATTATTTGATTTTTTTGAATTTGTGGTGCCGATTTCAAAATACGGTCAAAACGACGGACATGACCGTTCATACCTAGGTGTCGAATCCTGCAAGAATTTTGGAATATCTCTGATGAAATAGGTACTTTTGTCTCTAAAAATGATTTTTCAAAAAATCATGAGCAGACTACGAAGCACTTGTAGTTCAAATTTGACCCGCTTCCAATTGAATCGGTAGAAATTTGTCTTTTTCACCAGAGGTGGATGGGAACATCTATACACTCAACCATTTCGTTTTTTGTACGTTACATGTGGTCTAATATTTGTTTTAAATGTTGTGATCCAATTTTGCAACAAATATTTGGTAGGTACTTAACAAAAAAACCATTTTTTGCACTCCGAAAATAAAAAATGACTTTATGGTGCAAAGAAAATAAAAACTTTCTTTGGCAACATTGTTCGCCACTCCAAGGTGCACGCTTGTGCAGAAGATGAGACCATTTAAACAAACTATGCCAAGAAAGTGGCCATAACATCCGTCATTCGGCCTGAAAGGTGTGAACCTTCGTACATGATAGCTCATTTTTGTGAACACCTTTTAAAAAAAATTGATGTATTCTAAGTTTATATTTTTTTCTCGAAACTAGGTCACATACAATGACACATCGCGAAGGATTTTCAGTTATTGATTTTTTTTTGAATTTATGGTGCCGATTTCAAAATACGGTCAAAACGACGGACATGACCGTTCATACCTACGTGTCGAATCCTGCAAGAATTTTGGAATATCTCTGATGAAATAGGTACTTTTGTCTCTAAAAATGATTTTTCAAAAAATCATGAGCAAACTACGAATCACTTGTAGTTCAAATTTGACCCGCTTCCACTTGAATCGGTAGAAATTTGTCTTTTTCACCAGAGGTGGATGGGAACATCTATACACTCAACCATTTCGTTTTTTGTACGTTACATGTGGTCTAATATTTGTTTTAAATGTTTTGATCCAATTTTGCAACAAATATTTGGTAGGTACTTAACAAAAAACCATTTTTTGCACTCCAAAAATAAAAATGACTTTATGGTGCAAAGAAAATAAAAACTTTCTTCGGCAACATTGTTCGCCACTACAAGGTGCACGCTTGTGCAGAAGATGAGACCATTTAAACAAACTATGCCATGAAGTGGCCATAACATCCGTCATTCGGCCTGAAAGGTGTGAACCTTCGTACATGATAGCTCATTTTTGTGAACACTTTTTTAAAAAAATTGATATATTCCAAGTTTATTTTTTTTCTCGAAACTAGGTCACATACAATGACACATCGCGAAGGATTTTCAGTTATTGATTTTTTTGAATTTATGGTGCCGATTTCAAAATACGGTCAAAACGACGGACATGACCGTTCATACCTACGTGTCGAATCCTGCAAGAATTTTAGAATATCTCTAATGAAATAGGTACTTTTGTCTCTAAAAATGATTTTTTCAAAAACTCATGAGCAAACTACAAAGCACTTGTAGTTCAAATTTGACCCGCTTCGAGTTGAATCGACAGAAATTTGTCTTTTTCACGAGAGGTGGATGGGAACATTTATACACTCAACCATTTCGTTTTTTGTCCATCACATGTGGTCTAATATTTGTTTTAAATGTTGTGATCCAATTTTGCAACAAATATTTGGTAGGTACTTAAAAAAACATTTTTTGCACTCCGAAAATAAAAAATGATTTTATGGTGAAAGAAAATAAAAACTTTCTTCGGCAACATTGTTCGCCACTCCAAGGTGCACACTTGTGCAGAAGATGAGACCATTTAAAAAAACTATGCCATGAAAGTGGCCATAACATCCGTCATTCAGCCTGAAAGGTGTGAACCTTCGTACATGATAGCTCACTTTTGTGAACACCTTTAAAAAAAATTGATGTATTCCAAGTTTATATTTTTTTCTCGAAACTAGGTCACATACAATGACACATCGCGAAGGATTTGCAGTTATTTGATTTTTTTTGAATTTATGGTGCCGATTTCAAAATACGGTCATAACGACAGACATGACCGTTCATACCTACGTGTCGAATCCTGCAAGAATTTTAGAATATCTCTGATGAAATAGGTACTTTTGTCCCTAAAAATGATTTTTTTCAAAAAATCATGAGCAAACTACAAAACACTTGTAGTTCAAATTTGACCCGCTTCGAGTTGAATCGGCAGAAATTTATCTTTTTCACGAGAGGTGGATGGGAACATCTATACACTCAACCATTTTGTTTTTTGTACATCAGATGTGGTCTAATATTTGTTTTAAATGTTGTGATCCAATTTTGCAATAAATATTTGGTAGGTACTTCACAAAAAAAAACCATTTTTTCACTCCGAAAATAAAAAATGACTTTATGGTGCAAAGAAAATAAAAACTTTCTTGGGCAACATTGTTCGCCACTCCAAGGTGCACGCTTGTGCAAAAGATGAGACCATTTAAACAAACTATGCCATGAAAGTGGCCATAACATCCGTCATTCGGCCTGAAAGGTGTGAACCTTCATACATGATAGCTCATTTTTGTGAACACCTATTTAAAACATTTGTTGTATTCCAAGTTTATATTTTTTTCTTGAAACTAGGTCACATACAATGACGCATCGCAAATGATTTTCAGTTATTTGTTTTTTTTTTAATTTATGGTGCTGATTTCAAAATATGGTCAAAACGACGGACATGACCGTTCATACCTAGGTGTCGAATCCTGCAAGAATTTTGGAATATCTCTGATGAAATAGGTACTTTTGTCTCTAAAAATGATTTTTTCAAAAAATCATGAGCAAACTACGAATCACTTGTAGTTCAAATTTGACCCGCTTCCGATTGAATCGGTAGAATTTTCTCTTTTTCACGAGAGGTGGATGGAAACATCTATACACTCAACCATTTCGTTTTTGTACATCACATGTGGTCTAATATTTGTTTTAAATGTTGTGATCCAATTTTGCAACAAATATTTGGTAGGTACTTCACAAAAAAAATATCTTTTGCACTCCGAAAATAAAAAATGACTTTATGGTGCAAAGAAAATAATTTTTTGAAAATAGGAGCGTTGAGTCAAAACAATTTGAAAATCAACCCATGGAGTCGATCTTGCCACACCAAACATTTCGTAACCAAAATTTGTAGAGATTTGCTTCAAAAATTTGGAGATTAAAGCCCAAGAAAACGGGCCAATGAGATGCGAAGAACCACACCCACGCGGATTACCCCTTGATCCTATCTGAGCCGTTCATCACTTACCCATCCAACGGTGGTTCTCTCGCATCTACCTATTTTTTGACGTGCAATGACTTGAATACCCTCTGGAATTCGAGCCCACATCACACAACTAGGGGCAAAAGTGTAATCTTCAGAGACAACCAAATAAAAACCCACGCCCCTCCCGTCCTTCCCCGTGTTCGCTAACCCTAGCCACCACCCCGTCCATCCCTCCGCCACCCGAACCCCAGCCGCCACCCGAGCCCTAGCCGCCACCCCGTGCTCGCGGGATCTAGATCCGCCCAACCCTCCGCACCTTCGCCATTCTCCGCCCAGCCTCGCCGCACTTCCGCCCTGGAACCGCCGGTGGCTTGCTCGCCGGAGTGCGCGTGCATCAGTAGAGTGATGCGCGGCGCTCCGTCGAGCTTGCCTGCCCGCTTCCGTGCGCGTGGGAGGGCCACCAAGGAGAGCCAGGGAGGTGGTCGCGACCGAGATGAACGGGATCTGCGTCGATCGAGGGCGCGAGCCAGCGGACCAGGCGGTGACCTTCCACAAGATCTTCTCCTTCGCCGACCGCTGGGACCTGTCGCTCATGTCCAGGGCCATCGGCAGCCTCGACGCACTCGCGCACGACGCCCTCTTCTTATTTTTCTCGCAACAGATTGTTTTGGATCTCACCGGTTCGTTGTGTTTGGTTGCAGGTTGCTAGGGTAGGGCGTCGGCTCTCAGCATCTGCGTCGTCTACTGCTCCGTCAAGGTAATCCCCCGCGCTGCCACTTTTCTGTATGTACCGGTGATGGTGTGTAAGGATTGTGGTGTCGTCTGTGTTCTTAGGGTTCATTGGCGTTCTTATGGTAAGTAGCCCTCAAGGATTCAGATACTGTGGACTGGAATGGCTAGGACGGTGCCTATTCTAGTCTGAAATTAGGCAGCCATAGAGTTTGATTCCCCTGTTTTCCTGACATGGAGCCCTTTGGGCTTTGGTTAGTTGATTGTTGATCAAGTATAAGGTGGAGCTTGCTGTATAGGAATTTAGTCTTGCATCTAGTATTCAACTAGATAAAGTACATTAGTTGTTCGTATCTGCTATCAATAAAATATCCAAGTCATGAATTTCTGAACACGTGTATATATTTGGGAGCTAGTTCACCAAAAAATGGACGAGAGTAGAAAATCTGTTTGCATTCCTTAATTGTCTATATTGCTGATTCATTCTTATTATTTTCCAATAGCACAATTTGAAAAATAAATAGTATATGATTTAGTCTTATACTTCTAATAATGCAAAAATAGTGATTCATATTTCGGGAACCTTCTCTGTTTTAAATAATTTTCTTACTCTGTTTGCTTTCCTTGAGTGCCAATTCTGGGTACTAAATTAGAATATATGACATGTCTCATTCTGAAGATGAATGTTGTTATTATAGTATCTGGCATGTAACATAAAACAAGAGTTTGAAAGCTATTGTTCCTGGCTATAATTATGGATCTGAGTAAAACCGCATCATATTATTAATTGTACTATTTACAATTTGTGTTCACCAAATGATGTTTCACTAATCTAACTTTGAAATTTCAGGAGCAGTACAAGAAGAGTAACAAGAGCAAGCGCTACTGATTCACCCAAGACGGTAGTCCCTTCCACTCCCTTATCTCCTTGTTGATTCACCTAAATGAGCTGCTAGAATTACAGTTTGATAATCAGTTGATTCAGATAGTGTTTATTGATCAATAATGTGGTTGGAGTAGTATTTACATGTTGCTGGCAGTTGCTACGTGCATTCACTTATTTCTATGCCTAGTTAGTTTGGTTGCTTAAACTTCTCTATTCTGCTTATTGACCACACATACAATCAAGACAGAACTTCAAATTATTTTCTTTCACTCTATTCTTTTGCAGGCATGAGTGCGGCTATGCTGGGAACACTCCGTTACCTTCTGATTATCCGTATCTTTTGATATTTATGGGACAGCCTCCTGAAAGTAATGAATCCCTGTATCTTAGCCCAGCAGTTGTGATGTCCCAAGTTTCTTTTCTGTATTAGATTTCATATTCGAAAGAAAAGAATCAAACTCAAGCCATTGTATGTTGACAGATTCAGCTGGTAGAGCTTATTATGCTGTGATCGCCATTATATGTGTGTAATATGATGTAACAGATTAATTCTTCATGTTATTTGAAGTATTATTTGTGTTTTCTATCTGTTTTGATTGAGTTATTTGTTAGTTACGCTGAAAGTTGGGACCCACTAACAGTAATCCTGACAATTAGGACCTGCTAACATAAACCTGACTTTGTGGACCCAAGCCCGAACCAGATAGACTGGACCCACAACCCAGAAACAGACAGCCTGGACCCACAACTCAGAACCTGACAGTTGGGACCCAAGGGTCAGAATCTGACATCTGGGACCCACCTCCAAATAAAAGAAAACAAAGCCCACTGTCCAAAATTTAAAAGGCCAAAATATTGGGCCCGACCCATTTAGTTGACCAAAATTAAAAGTAAAAAGGTTTATATTGTTGGGCCTGGCCCATGTAAACTACCAAACTGGACCAGGCTGATTCTGTTATATGACCAACTAAATTGGTCACAATTTTGCCACGTCAGCCATGCCACGTCGAATCCGACGTGGACAAGCCAGCCAACTAGTGACCAAAACACTTGGTCATTACGCCTATGACCTTTTATTTTAGTCGTAAATGCATATGACCATTACACTCAAAAGGTCACGAACCGCCGTTTGTGACTGCCAGCTTTCGACCAACTGTTTTTTGTCACAAAAAGGTCACAAACGACAATACGTGACCATTCAGTGACCAATATGGAGGGTCACCAGTTAGCATATTTCTTGTAGTGTATGGTTGGACCACTCAAAAAATCCTCGCCTGGAGGACATACTCATCTACTGGTGGCAGTGGACAAATTCACGAAGTGGATTGAAGCAGTCCCCATCACAAGCTCGACTGTTGCTACAGCAGTCAACTTCATAAGATCCATCGTGTATCGCTTCGGCGTCCCGAACAGTATCATCACTGATAACGGCACAAACTTCACAGCCGAAGAGTTTCGTTCCTTCTGCAAAGAGCTGGATATCACGCTCAACTACGCATCAGTGGCACACCCGCAGTCCAATGGACAAGTCGAAAAGGCCAATGGGCTCGTATGCACGGGCATCAAGAAAAGATTGCTGGTGCCACTCAAAAGGGCTGCAGGAGCATGGGTCGATGAGCTTCCCGCTGTACTATGGAGTTTGCGAACAACTCCAAACGCCTCGACACAATTCACACCATTCTTCATGGTCTACGGCGCAGAGGCAGTACTACCACCAGAGGTGAAGTTTAACGCACCCCGAGTCGAAGTATACGATGAAGATGATGCAAACGAGTCACTCGAAGACTCAGTCGACTTACTCGAAGAAGCGCGCAACACGGCGCTCACTCGCGCAACTGTTTACCAGCAAGACCTCCGCAACTACCACAGTCGTCGATTGCGTACAAGATCGTTCATGGTAGGAGATTTGGTACTTCGACTGAAGCATAAGAAGGTGCACAAGCTTGCTTCTCCATGGGAAGGACCCTTCATCATTACGGAGGTCATCGACGGTGGAGCATATCGACTGAAGCACGTGAAGATAGGAGAAATATCAAATAACCCATGGAACGTGGCGCACTTGCGTCGCTTCTATGCTTAGGCTTTCTAGTCGATCAATGTAATAGAGCACAATGTCAAAAGGCCAGCAGGTTTCAGACGCACTATTTCCCTTACCAGGGTACCTAAGGGGACTAGAAGGTTTTTAATGAGGCGGCTTGCTGGCCAATAGTTGGAATAAAGATTAATGTTCCTCTATGAATTATTCGCATATTTTCTTCTTTCTTCACACCCGAAGCCTCAGGGGCTGGATCATAAAATCTTCCTCGCAAAATAATAACAAAATCACATCCCCCACGAGTGCTCGGGGGCTGGGCACTAAATAAACCAACACAAACTTAGTCACGCCCGAGCACTCGGGGGCTGGGTCTCAAACAAAATGTTTACAAAGTTATATTTTCAAACATAATTCGATTACTCGAAATTCAGAAACAAATCAAAGTAATCCAGCACGAAGTCAACCTCACACACCCCACTCGACATGCTCGGGGGCTGGATGATTACGTAAGTCATTAAACACTTACCTCACACCACCCCGCTCGACAGGCTCGGGGGCTGGATAATCGCATAAGTCAATAAAAATTTGTTACATACACCCCACTCGACAGGCTCGGGGGCTGCGGATCTATGTATATTCTACTATACAAAGTATCAAATTTACATTGGCTCATCTTTGATGGGCAGGTTAGAGCCAAGGATTTGGTCATAAAAGCGCTCCACCAGCGTATTGGCCGCATCTATAGTCCCGTCTAAATATAACTGGTCCAGCCGCGAGCCAATCGCAGGAGGAGGAAGCTGCAAAACAGGCCGCTGGCTACGAACGTAGGCTAGGGCAGCATTTGCTCCAAGGACAACACTTTGAGTTATTGCCTCCCGAATAGAATCTGCAGACTGAAATCAACCAAGGCATGAATCCCCTGTGGCTGCGACCCAGTTGGAAACAGGTAGTGGTTAATGCGCAGGAACGCCGCCCTGCATCGTTCGAGTAGGATGGCACCGCGAAATACTCGATCTTTCAGAGTAGCAAGTTTGAAGGCGCGATACCTGTCCAACCAGAAGTGCTGACGACCAGTTGTGGTATCGTCAGTCGCATTATCCAAGCGTTCTTTGACACGCTGCTCTTCTTCTTTGAAGCTACAAAAAAAAACTGCAAGAGGCAACTCGAGTAAGTAAAACAGAGGTGCCACAACTTACGCATTACCATCAAGTTGACTGTTCACAATCTCTATCTCGCCAAGCACATAATCTTCTCGCTGGGTGGCATAAGCGGGCATCCCTTTGAGTATTCTCAACTCAGTTAGGACATTCTTTAGTTCTTGCTCCAGTTTTACCACTCGTTTCTTCACAAAGGGCAACACTTTTATGTCGTTGGCCACTTGCGCCGGCGTTCGAGTGTCAGCGCGAGGATGTGCAGGTTTAGATATTCCACGTTCGGGTGGCTGTTCAAAACATACAACAAAGATTCAGAAGGAGAAAACAAATGTAAAATAACTTGAATACAGATGATTAATTTAGTCATACATAGTATTCATACGCATAACAGAGTAGCAAAAGCACACATGATTTGTGTGAGTTATATTTACAAGCCATAAAGAAGCAGCTAGCCTACACATGGGACACAGACTCCGACCTAGCCCTACGCGACTACGACCGAGCAGCGATCTCAGTTGATCGGCGCTCCATAGTGCGGATGCAAATATCAGACAGTCGCACGGCTGCATCGGTCACACCCTTCAAAGACAACAGCTTCCTGTCTGACTTTTTGGGGAAGTCAGACATGATATTTTTGTAGTCAATTGCTACGTCGTTACCAAGAAGAAGCTTGAGTGTGGACTCTGAGCCGCGTACCGTAAGATCACGGGCAAAGGCTGCCATAGTCGAGGAGCCCGGGCCAAGGACGTCTGCGAAGCCTTGGGCAGTCGAAGGAACTTCACTCGACGGAAGCACCTCCTGGAACACAGCGCCTAGCGTGCTGGTGGAGGTGGCCAGAGAGTTCTTCGCATGCATAATGGCGGCATTTAGCTCCTCGAGTGCGTGATCAAATGACAAATCGTCACTCGCCACATCTGCAGATGCTGCCGCGCCAGCAGCTCCTTCATATGATAAAAAAGAAACATGTTGATTGTTAGCGCAAGAGAAAAAGGGAAAAGCACAGGCAAAGAAGAGGCTTACTAACCTTCCATAGCGCGCGCAAGGCTTGATAACTGCCCAGCATACTCCTTCTCGCGCAAGGTAGCCGAGGTTCGGGCCTCGTCTAGCTCTTTCTTCGAGCTAGTTCGCTGATCGGCGAGCTGTTTCTCCATGTCCCTGAGTTGCTTCTCCAGATCAGCTGCTCGTTTCTTGGCTAAATTCTTGTCGCCTGAGATAGACAACGACCAGTTCAGTCGCAAGACAATGAAAAGCAGGTAAATAACTTCGAATGAGGCTAGAATAACTTACGGCTAAGTTGGTCCAGGTCGGAGCGAAGAGAGTCCTGCTCTTCCTCCATCTGGACATAAGCTTTGCCAGCCGCAACAATGTTACAGAAGACGGGCTGCAAAGCATAGTCGAAACGTGTCAGCTAAGCAAAAAAGGCTTCGAGTATGACGAAGTAAACAAAAGTGCTCACATGCTCAGTCCAGGAAGAAGTCTTGGAAGTAGAAGGCCCCGCATCCAAAGCAGAAGCAGATGCCGTCCTGCCTGCATCAGTCGCTCCAACCACGAGAGTGGTGTCGGCGGCATCTGGGTAGTCTGGGGAGGAACCACGGTGGGTTCTTCTATGACTGGTGGTGAGCGCAGCTGCTCATCACCAGTGCTGCAAAAATAATAACAGTAGGCATAAGAACAGCGTTAGCAGATGCAATGTAGATACATATGGATCACAACGCATACGTGTGCTCGTCCTCATCTGAATCTGGTTCTGCTCCAATGGGTGGGCCTCCAAAGCTCAGAGGTTTATTCACAGTCGGAGGAGGGCATGACGCTAGAGGAGAGATGCTCAGAGGAGCGCCCCTAGCGGGTGGGGAGGTGCCGGAGTCCTCATCATCCTTTTGCTCTGCACCTTTCGAGTGAGAGCTAGAAGCTTCTTGAAGGAGCAGGCGATGGCGCTTCGCTGAAGGCTCAGTCGCAGACTCGCCATCCTTCTGCACCTGGTTTATCTCTTCGCCTTCGGCTTCCTTTGCAGCGGAAGAGTTAGCCGAAGCTGGGGATAAGATGGCTTTCTTCCCCTCATCTAGCAAAGCTACCTCATCGGTAGGATCAGACTCGGGGAGAGGTGGAAGGGTGGAAGCAGTCGAATGTCCCTGGACATAAGTAAAAAACGACACTCAAAAAGGTATAGACACCAGAAGCAAAGGGTAGCAAAACTTGAAAATAAAGCAAAGTATTGCGCAATTACCTCAGGTAGAGCATTTTCCAGACCATATGGAGCGTGGGGAAAGTTGAAGTTGATCGTTTTGTCGGTCTTGATGCTGGTGATTCCCTTCACATGAGAGTCTAGCTCGTTAGGCGACAACTCCACATCGCTCATCCTACTGGCATCGAGTGGACCTTCATATTGCCACATAGGGTTGACTCGGAGACGAAGGGGCCACACTCGCAGCTTGACAAAGGTGCTAATTAATTGAACACCAGTGACGGTGCCAAGTAATTCACTAACTTTCTTCAAAAGAGGCGCAACCTCCTCTTTCTCTTCAGTCGAGAGGGAGTGGTCCCAAGCCTTCGTCTTCAGCAGAGGCTTCCCAATCGAAAATGCGGGGAGCACTTCTTGGTCAACGCTGACGTAGAACCACTTGTTCCTCCAGCCTTGTGCAGAGTCGACTGCCTTCAGATTGAAGTAGTGGCAATCATTCCGCACCTGGACTCCATACCCACCGATAGGGCATGGGCGTCCACCTCTGCCATATGGCATACCTGGAAGATGGACTTCCACAATGCCCAACTCGGGGATACCCCCAAAAAGCACTCGCACAAAACCATGAAGCAGTCAATGTGCAAAATGCTGTTGGGGGTGAGATCATGAATCTGCACCCCGTAGGCGTACAGCAGCCCGCACACGAAATCATGCAGAGGAAGAGAGAAGCCGTGGGGTAGAAACTCCGCAAAGCAAACACGCTCACCGGCGCAGGGTTCAGGAAGTACCTCCCTGTTTGCTGGAGCGTGAGCCGCGAGCTGGTCCGCCGGCGGCAGCAGGCCTTTCTGGCGATACGACGCCAGTTTCTTCTTGGTGACTGTGGATCTTGCCCAGTCACCGGAAACCTTCTTCAGAGCGGCGGCGGGGTTCGCCGGGGCGGTCGCATCTTCCTTTCCCTTATTCCCCGCATCGGTGGCAGAGGAAGGGGCGGTGGCGCTCTGTCTCTTCTTCGGAGCCATGGCAAAGGAACGAATAGCGAGAATCTTGGAAGCAGCAGCAATGGCAGGAAGGGCTCAAGGAGGAAGATGAGATGGAAACAGAGGAGGCAAATGGCAAGGTAAAACAAACCGGCCGGAGGAAATACCCTTATTTACCACAACACGCGAAGAAATCTCAGCCGTTCATGAGAGATCCACGGAACACGTGGCGCGCATAGAGAGAAACCGTTGCAGGCCCGCCGCCCACTATGCACGAAAACACAAGGAAGTTATCATTACGCAGCGAAAATTTCGCCACACCCGGTCAAATCAAAACTAAAGCGGCGTCCTCTGTAGTCAAACAGTGGGCCCCGCGACGATACGTCTTGTCAAAATTCTGCGCGCACGCCAAAGACGTCATGCATGACATCATCCAGCGGGCAAGGAACGTTGGGTAAAAAGAATGGTAGTCCAGTAGTAGTTCGACTGAATCGAAGTCAACAAGATCTCCGTAAGGTTTGTCGACTAAGGTAAACATCATACACTCGACATGATGTCAAGTATAATATGGTACTCCCATCGGGAGCGTATCAAAAATTTCTTTGACTAACATATGCAGAAAAATACGAATATGAGATTATCCTCCATTACAAGTAATAAAGCACAATCTCGGGGGCTACTCCCATCGGGAGCGCTGACGCGCACCCGATAGATTCATAAGCAAAAACTGCAGTCGACTATAGACTCGACTCAGTCGATGGCAAAAAAGCAAAAAGTCAAAGTGAAAGGACATTTTCTAAACCCTTGTGTTTTGTGTGTTAGGCAACAACACTAGTGATATTTTAATATGTAAATTAAGTGGTGCGGGTTTTAGGTGATTAAAACATCTTTGCATCAAATCCAAAAAGTGAGTTGAAAAGAGCAAATCATCCCATGTACTATGTCGGATAATCCGATTCCAGATGAATCGGATTATCCGATCCTCAAGCAAAGCTCAAATACGGCTAAGGAAATCAAGAGATCTTTCCCTGCATTTTGTCGGAATAACCGACGCTGGCTGGGTCGGATTATCCGGTATATTGAAGAGAGCTCAAATTTCGGCTAAGGACTTCGAGCAAAAGCGTCCTGCATTTTGTCGGATTATCCGATGCCAGTTGGGTCGGATTATCCGGTCTCTCGGATAATCCGACACTCACTTTGCTCGGATTATCCGACTGCCCTGTCTCCAACGGGCAGGTTTGGTGGGGTACTATATAAGGGCCTTCTCCTACCTTGAGAAGGGTACCACGACCAGAAATATCTCTCCCACCATTGTTGCAAGCTCAAAACTAGTAGATCTCTCTCCCTACCCACTCAAACACCTTGTCCTTCTAGGATTTGGGAGAGTTGACATAGATCTACACTTCCACCAAAGCGATTTGATTTCCATATCCATTCCTTAGAGGAACTTGTGAATCTTGGGTTCATTGGAGCCCTAGACGGTCGTTGGTCGTTCTTGTGGCTTTGAAAACCGTGGGGACTAGCCGGGAGCCTCCAATTGAGTTGTGGAGACGTGCCCCGGCCTTGTGATTCTTGCGGCTTTGGGAGCCGTGGGAATTTGGTGAGATCCTCCAATTCGGTTGTGGACTGTGCCTCATCCTTGTAAAGGTTTGTTGCCGACCTCGAGGGCATCATATAGTGTCTCGTGGAACTCCTCATCGGAGGATAACACGAGGGATATACGGTGTGCCATATCACGACTATTCGGGGATCACTTGTGACCCTCACCGCTCCAACGAAGACGTAGCTTCCATTGGGAAGTGAACTTCGGGAATCATCTCCGTGTCACCTTGTGCTTGTATTTTTATATACCTTTACTTGTATTGCTAGCTTATCTTGTTTAGTATATCTTGTTAGCTTGTTTATTTGTCGGGGGGCTACCCCCGGGTAGGGTTAGTTGTGGTATAAAGAGCTATGAAAAGTGGACCGGGTCTTGGTCAAACCGGGTCAACCAAGACCCGGAGGGACCGAGACATGGTGTGACTACAAACCGACTCATGGCCACCGGGTCACTTAGGCTGAGTTATGTTAACCGACATACAAATATCGGTCTGCTCTTGTTCTTTCTTATATGCAGGAGAGGGACGAGGAGAATCCGACATACCCCTGCCGGGTTAAGAAGGAAAATAAAGTTTAACTCGGTTAGGAAGTCAATGGCTTTTGTCTTCTGGCCTGGCAGAGGAGCACGCCTGGCCGGAGAACCCGGAGCCTGACAGACCGACGTCCCGGGATGGGACAGCCCGGATAACCTGGGACAAGACAGGAGAAGTCTTGTCATGGCAGAGACGACCCGGAGATCCCGGAGGCGCGGGTCTCCTCCAGGAATCTCGGAGAACTCTGCAGGAGCACATGCTGCCACCGTGGAGGACAGAGCCATTGCTAGCAGGACTGCTATAAGTACCCCTGTACCTCCTCCTGTGCGAGGGACGGAAGAAGAAAGAGCTCACTTGCCCCTTTGTGTTTAGCTTCATCTTCTACCTCGTACCACTGTTCATAGTTTAGCAACACAACTCAAGGAGCAGATCTTGTACTTGTGCTTGTGTTTCACCCATATACATTGAGAGGCAGGCAGGAGTAGGGGTGTTACCTCCTCACGAGGGCCCCGAACCTGGGTAAATCGCGTGTGTGTTCTTATGTGTTCTTGGTTCGATGTCTGTTCGTGCGCGCTTCTCAGCGCGCAATCCCTCCCCAAATCCTCAAGCGTCCCATCGGCCCCAGACTAAGCCTACCCCTAGGCATCTGCGTGATTCCCACCACGACAGTATTGCTCATCATATAGGATTGTTCACCTAGTTGCATATCTAGAGAACTTATATTTGAGCAATTCCTTAACTTGTTGAAAAGAAAATTAAAATTGGTAGTTGCCTATTCACCCCCATCTAGTCAACCTATTCGATCCTTTCACAAAGAATTCCCGAGTTACGTCAATCGCAGACGTTTTGGATGCTGCATACGAGAAATGCAAAGGTAAGACCCGCCGATCAATCGAGCAGGGCTGAGGACCACTCCGGCAGTGCTAAGTCCTTAAAATTTTCCGTGTCAGCAGACATGATGAAAAATCCTGGCGGACGCGCTAGGTAGCAAAATAGAAACTGCAGAACGATTCTGTAAGACCTCAACGGCTTGAGTCAAGTCTGTCCAGTATGTTCCAGATTCGAGCCCAGGGACTCGAGTTTGATTGAAGGCTAGTAAGGTTTTGCCCAAAAGTGCAGTTAACTGGTCTCGATCCGTCGAGAGAACCGGGCCTACTATGTCCTAATCCCTTGACAAATCATAGAGCATAATCAAAAATCAAAAAATGATAATATCGTCATGTATTGTTCGCATACTAATAAGCATAAGAATGAAAGTATGACGTGCACTATCGAGTGAGTCCTTGCCTGATTCTTCGAGTCAGCCATGCACTTGGGGGCTAATGACGAGGTTATATCGAATGGGTACCCTACCATGAGGGTACCTGGTGCACGTGATGGCTAATGGTTGAAGTAACAGAAGCCTAAGAAGCCCATGAAGGGAGGCCCAAGAAGATGGAGTACCTTCCAAGACAGGCGAAGCCATAGTCGGTTAGGACTTTCCTTGTATGTAATCCTAGTCGGTTATGATTTCCCGAGACCCAGCCCCCTATATAAGGGCTGGGAGGGCTGCCGATCAAGGATACACAATACCAGAACCTCCAAACCCTAGCAAGATCAATCCCTTGCTAGACCTTGTAACCGAGCATATTCCGCAATCAATACAGACATGCAGGAAGTAGGGGTGTTACCTCACTCGAGGGCCCTGAACCTGGGTAAATCCCGCTTGTCAGCCGACGATTCTACTAACACTACGCGTTCTCTACCACATAAATCTAACTCTAGGTACTCAACTATGGGTATTGCCGAGGACACCCCTCGTCAGCGACCACACCACGTGGCGGCGTGCCAGCCAGGTGGGCCGCGCCATGGCATGGTATGGGCCCATGGTGGCCCACCTTGGCCTCCTCTTTTGGCTGCCTCCGCCATCTGACAAAATAGGAACTTTGGGATATTTTCTGTGAATTGTTGATCTTCAGAAATATGGTGTCTTGGCGGTCCTTTTTCCAGCAGAATTCTGACTCTGGTGGTTAATTCTCCAATAATCATCAAACATGAAAATAGGTAAAATAACATAAGTATCATCTCTAAATATGAAATATATCAATGAATAACAGTAAATTATGATATAAAATAGTGATGCAAAATGGACGTATCATGGTACCAAAGTGAAGACCGACTACGACTGAAGCATGATTTTAACTATACTGATCGAACGATTGGTGCTCCCTCACGCTTCTAGGCTAGGTGGATGGCCCCTTAAGGGCATTGTTTTCCGGTTTCTTTCCCTGACTACCTTTGAGCCCTCACAGTTCGTTGTTTCCAGCTTTGCTAGTAAACTTTTATATTGTATGGATGTACATAATGTGTGGACCCCTACGTAGGCTGGGTCCTGGGCCTTCCCCTTCTTTCCATGACTCATGGACGACCTTGTGCGCGTGCTGAACGCGGCAGCTACGGTGGGGATGCTTGCGAGCGGTGGCAAGGCGAGCCATAAGGAGGTGGTGGCCGCCGCCTTCACATGCGTTCTACAGGGTATGGTAGAGAGACTTCGGTGAGGTGGTGGGCAACGCTAGGAATGTGCTGATGCACACGTGACTACTTTAGGGAGTGGCGCGTGTTGATGCGTACAGTGCTACGGAAACTTTACCCATCCTAGCCTTCATCCTCCCGTCGGTGGGAGGCCTTGTGGCGACCGACATGGCGGCCATTGGCTTCGCCACCACCGCCGTCACCAACCGCCCATCGGCCGTGCTAGTTATTATTTGTGATTTACTTGGTTTTGCCATTTGCTGCATGTGTTTAGTGGTCTCTCGTGCTTTTTGGAGTAAAAACGCTTGATCTCCTTATGTAGAGTTTGAGCAAGATGTTTGCTACCGCGTGTGTGTGTTTGTGAATTCGAACTACATGGAATAAACATGCAATATGCATTAGGTTAACTTGGGAAGAAAGAAGAAAGGTCACAAGAAGTTTTTGTTGGTCACTTAGCTGCTATCACCAAATTACTACACATAGGATTTATTAATATTTTTCTGCGATATGTGCTTAAGTTGTCTAATGCTACACCTTACGGAAGTCTTACGAGCTGATCAAGGGCATGGGACGTGGAGCGTGGATAGTTTTCTCCCTTGAAAGAAAAATCAATGAGTCCTTGTTAAGAGTCTTGGAGTGTTCTAGGCCGAGCTCTAGGGAGAGCTTGGCGTCCCTACAATTTTGCGCAATTGTTTTCTATCCTTTCAAACCTCCCTAAATCGGAGAGGCGTCTAACATGGGTGTTTTCCGCCGTTCAATCTTGGGCGATGTGGCAAGTGCGCAATAAGAGTGCTATTGAGGCTAAATGTATCAAGCAACCTGCTGACATTATCTACAAAACATCATCTTCTTGCAGACGTGGAGCGCCGCCCTAAAGCCGCAGGACGTGGAGGGAGCAAGACTTGTCGTCAGTGAGCTCTTGAAGGCTCACGCCGAGTTCATGGCTAGTCCATCTTGATCAGTTGCTCGTGTTGTCTATAGCCTCTCCGACGTGAAGCTGTAGGAAGCCGTATTGTATCCCATCTTTACTTTGGCTAAGATGTATGCCGCAGCCCTTTGCTTTACCTTGGCTTAGCTGTAAGCCGCAGCCCTATGTTTTACTTTGGCTAAGCTGTATGCTGCAGCGTTTGTAATAACTTTATGAACTGTTGGCTTTGTTAACTCAAAGCTGGGCAATAAAAGAACTTTTATCTAAAAAAAGTGTATTTTAGGAGATTTGAGGGGATAATTCCGGATCCTGAAACATCCCCAATATTTCGTTTACTAATTCGGTTTTGGAATGGATAATCCCTAAATATATCACCAACCACCTCATTTTTGCTTAAATTGAAAACTCTAAATTGTGCTAGTATTAGTATATTTTGGGGAAGAGTATTTGAAAAAATTGTTTGGATTGTGTGAAAGTAAGAATTATAGGTTTACAAATTTCTTCGCATCCCTAAACCGTTTGGGATAAATACACCACTACTCACTCCATTTTCTAATATAAGATGTTTTACCATTTGTCCATATTCATATGCATATGTATCCAAAGTTTTAGTGTGTATATTTCATTTCAGTATACATCTAGATACCATGAGACACATAAAACATCTTATATTTACGAAAAATATCCCCATTGCTCGGCCTAGCACCATAGTCAACGCTCACCCGGTCTTGCAGCCGTACATTAACGATTAGACGGTCCTGATCGTCTTCAGTAGCACAACAGTCAAACGCAAACCTGCACTACAGTCTACACTGGTGCCCGAGCCACGCTTCCGTTCTCCTGCCGTCTCGGAAAAAACTGGGGTGGGCACCGGGCTCACGGTGCGCCCCCGCCACGTGCGCCGCGGTGAGCCACCTGCGCCGCGGTGAGCCGCACCGCGATGCGGACTCTAGCTTCCCGTGCGATCCCAACTCACCCCAGTTTCTTCCGCCGTCTCCCTCATCAGATCTCTCTCACGTCACCACCACTCCACGTCTCCACCAGATCCACACCCCAAACCTTCCGCGGCAGGCAGCAATGGCGGTACGGCCGAGCCTCGCCTACTTCCCCTCCGACGCCGCGCTCCTCGACTCCTCCGGCCTCCCGTGGGGCGTCGCCGTCACGCCCTTCTCCCCCACCGACGAGCGCGGCTCGCCCCCGGTCACCGGCGAGGAGGGCCACCTCATCCCGCGCTGCGCGTCCTGCTTCGGCTACTTCAGCACCCACTGCTCGCTGCACCGCTGGTCGTGGACGTGCTCCATCTGCTCCGAGGACAACGAGCTCTCCGCCGACGCCGCCGCGCGCTACTCACGCGACGGCACCCACGACCCGCCCGAGCTACGCTCCGCCTTCGTCGACCTCCTCATCCCGGGTGGGTGTGCCTCCCTAAGTTCCGATCCGATGCAATGTGGTGCAGTGAGATGATGGGCTTGTGGTTTTTTTTTGCAGAGGAGGAGGGCGAGGGGGCCGCTGTGACGACGCCCGTGTACGTGGCAGCGGTCGACCTATCCTGTAAGATATGATGATCTCAGAATTTCGTCGCGTCAAGGCATATACATTGGGTTCCAGCTTATTTGTGCCGCTTCTCTTAACTTGTTGTGATCGTCAGTGGGGCTCCAAACAAAAGACTGATAAACTGATAAGGGAAATTGGTTGCCTCCTTAAGTTTTATGCGTGTTAAGCTTGTCCAAATATGAATAAGATGCACACCTACTAAGGGTCTCCATATGAATGATTGAATGGAGAAAACAACGGCCACGCTGTGCACTTGCCTTGAGTTTGGTCCAACAAGTGACTGATATCATTATGGGTTTCCTTTTTGCGGGACTTTGGACGCATGGTTGCTGCGGTTCCTTTGAATTATGGAAGGGAACCATTGCAGCATTACACTGAGCAACTCTACCAATCCAAGATTCTCTTCTGTTGCTGCATTTAATTTTCTTCTAACACGATAAAATGGATTCAGGCCATCCAAAATCATTCCAGTTGAGCCTGAATATCCTGTTAGAAGAATCTTTTGGATTTTAAAACAATAACTTAAAAGAGTAATTTCCCAGTTTCCCTGCCAGAATTTTGAGACCTTTTTCCCTTTCTTTGAAGTTCACTTGTTTGTGTCTTCTCACAAATTATTTCTTCATGCTGTGTTTCAGCTTCTGAGGAGTTTTTGGAGCTAGTCAAAAGTGCTCTTCTGGCAGCTCTTGAAGGTAAGGTCCAGTCCCAACTTTAGGAGCTAATATATTTATATGATTCCGTCATAAAACTCAGAAAATTTTCATACATCTATGTGTACACTGATCTAGTGTTGCCTTGCAGCTCTTTCTCCAGGATCATTATTTGGAATTCTAACATTTAGCAGCAAGATTGGACTATATGATGTTCAAGGTCCGATACCAATTGTGAAGAATGTCTTTATCCCTCCTGATTCCGATGGCACCTTATTTGTGGACCTTAAAGATGTCATGCCATTTCATTCGTTTTTGGCCCCTGTATGTATATTACACTATAAATTACACTTAATCATCTTATTTTTTATTCCTTCACCCCTTTTGTTTATTCTAGCTTTGTTCCTATAGAGTATTCATCTCTCTTGTATATACTTATGTTAATTACATCTTAACAGGTTGACACCTGCAAAGATAGCATTGCTCAAGCACTGGAAACAATTAAACCAATATCTTCATGGGAAATGGCAGCAACTGCATCGCACATTCAAGATCATGCACTGCATCAGACACGTGGTTTTGGGGTAGCAATGGATGCTCTTGTCAACTACCTAAGTGTGGAATATGGAACTACGTTTGAACTTGGTATGTGATTTTTTTTTCTTGCGGGAAAGTTTTTGTGTTATTGTATTAGCTACAGTGTCATTCTATTATAGTAGAAAAGACTTATCTTCTGTTTGAAGGTTTTATTACTACGTTGAACTGTAGTACATGGCCTTACCTTGTCCTAAATACATTCTCCTGTTAATTTTGAAAACAGCTAGGATATTTGTGTTTTTATCTGGACCGCCAAATTATGGGGCTGGCAAACTAGACGCGGGAAGCAATGGAGACCACCATACTGGTAAAGTGGGGGATTCAGATCACACGGTGCTTCCTGAACAGACAAGTTTCTAGAAGAATCTGGTAAGTCTGCATAATATTGGTCAATGCATTATGGAGAATATTGTGGGAGGTATCCTGATTGGCATATCACAGGCTGCTAGTGCTGTTCAAGCAGGTGTCTGCGTGGACCTTTTCGCCATTACAAATGAGTACACAGATCTTACTTCCCTGAAAGTTCTGAGTGTTGAAAGTGGTGGGTCATTGTTTCTGTATTCAAATACAGATGAATCCACACTTCCTCAAGATATGTAAGTTCAGTCGTAATCTGTGCTCTGCATCCTTTTATTCGGCAGTCCAACTGTATTGCTTTAAGTAAAATATATCCTATATCAAGCCACTCTTTGATCTGTGTATACTTTATTCCTTCCTTTGTGTAGGACAGTAAGATTAATAAGATAACTAATTCCCATGTTCTGTAGATAAGTGTGACTCAAGAAATTGGGGCTTGACTGCTTGGAACCCCCATACGATTGGAATCCCGTCAATGGACATTTTGATCTATTTAGTGCTTTTGTTTATAATTTGAGATCCCCCATACAATTATAGGTTTTTTCCTTTAATAGGTATTGTCCTATTGTTCTATTGTGGACAACTGGTCCTAGTACTTCTCACTGTTCGAATCATAGATCATGTCAACTTGCTGATGACATTGCCAAAATTTGAGTGTTGGTCATGCACTGCCCCCAGATGTCCATACTATAAACTGTAGCAGACTGAGTTTTGAAGTTAGTTGGATACGTGGTACAAGGTAGTATAGTCCATATAGCTATAGTAAAATACATGTGCAGAATGTGAGAATCAACAATGTAAATTTCTCCACCATTTTCACTTTTCAACGTTTTGTCCTATCCTGGGCCATTTGATTACTATATAACTAAGAAGCAAATGTAAATTTGTCCACCATTTTCACTTTTCAGATACAAAATGCTAAGCCGTCCATATGCCTTTGGATGTGTACTGCGATTGAGAACATCTTCAGAGTTCAAGATTGCTGATTCTGTAAGTATTCTGAGAGACATTTAAATTTACCTACTGTACTTTGTATATGCTCCTGATTCTGATATTGTTTAATTTATGTCCAACAGTATGGCCATTTCTTTCCGGATCCTCAATACATGCATGTTCAGCACACTAATTGTTGTGATTCGTTTGCGAGCTACACCTATGACTTTGAGTTTGAAAAGGACTCTCGATTTTCGAGGTAAAGGTCATTCTGTTATTTCTAACAGATTGTGTTTGTTACATGTATTAATCAGTTATTACAAATTTGAGCTAATTAGAAGCAATGGAGCAGTTTCTTCCTTTGCTCTGACAAATGGGAACTTTACATTTCCCCAGTTTGACCAAATGGAAACTTCTATTGTTCCATTTGCAGCATTGGTCTTTGATAATAATTAGTTGTGTCAAATTGTCTCCAGATCTTTGTATCAGAGATTTGTTTTTTCCCGGCTGGTAGGGTGCCAATTTGTGGCCAAGACCATACGAGTACACATTATTTCGTAATTGCTAGCTTTAGGTATTCAATACTCTTGCCTGAATCCACCAATTGACCTTTTTTTTAAAATAATACTATATACATGAATCCTATATTTGGCTATTCACAAGTTGACTTTAGGTTATAATATATTTTCTGTCCTTTAGGCTCATGCCTAGTCTGAATAGGGAAGTATATAAGCTAATATGTCGTCATCATATAAAACTTGAATTTAGTTTGTTACTGAACTATGTCAAATGTCAGCATAAACCACATCCATAGCTGAACAAGGAAACTTTAATTCATTCTTGGGAGGATTAGGCTAGGTGTGGTGAACTTACCGCATGAGGGTCATGTAGAAGTGTGCAGCTAGGCCTGGAAGCCCAGGTAGGGCATCTTGCACAAATAGAAGGATAGGTCTAATTCTTTGCTTGATATTTTCATCGCATTGCTAACCCATTATATTGCCTTGCACGGTGTACTCAAATTGCAGCACAATCGGTCTATTAATCTATAAGATCACAAACTGGACAGTTAGTGATTCTTCCATCGCTGCCATAGCAGTAATCCCCCATAAGTAGGAACACTACTCGAACTAAGACTCTTCTCTAATCCAAAGAACTCTTGTTGTACATCGCATTGCAGTAATAACCTGTATTAGATTGACCAAGCTCATCCAAGATTATGTGTATTATTGTACACGCATTTCTCCATTACTATACTTGTTGGACACTTAAACCATCTTGTTGGTTGTGACAATGACTTTTTTTGCACGCTTTTGTTATAAATAGCAATATGCCAATATCTATGACACAGAACACACTAGACTGAAGGTCACTTTGTTACTAAGAGGGGGAACTAACCAGCTTTTATGCGAGAAATCTACCATTTTTTCAAGATGTTGCTACTTCTGACCGAAATCCCAAGTATAATGTTTGTGATTTGCTATTGAAGGGACTCCACAGTAGAATAAGAGGTACACAATGTACAAGGATGTTATCTACCAGGGATATTAATAACCACAAATACATAATATAATACTAAATCATAAGACACATACTAACCATTGTTGAAAGTGAACTTCTTGCTTGAGTACTTTTTTAGTACAAAAATGTAGAAATTCATACTTAAAAAGGAACTGTACTGTCACTTGGAATCAGTATAATAAGTCTTCAGCCAAACAGTTTATACTGCTCCTCAATATTATCTTCAAAATCCTTACTACATCAAATTTGAACCTGCAGGAAGTCAAGACCTCCTATTCTCCAAATCGCATTCAAGTACACGACGATTGTGCACCATGGTGACACATCTGATGGCGTCTCAAATTCTGGTAGCAGGTAATTTTTCATATTGCTTGGCAGAGATTTGTGAATACTGATTAGTTTGTTGATATTTCATTCCTCCAGTGTCTAAGATGTCCAAATTATTTTTGGTAATCCAATGATATGTTGGCTTGCAAGTGTATTAGTTGCTTTCTTTTGTGTATTTGATTGCCATTTTGCTAAGGTTCCATGCTAGCAGCAGTTTTATAGACATTAGTGTTTATTTTTTATAAGTCAAATACACCCTTTCCAGATCTAAGTTCTCGTTGCAAAGGCGGTTAAGGGTGCGGACTATCCAGTACAACACGACTGCCAATATCTGGGACCTGTATGATTTTGTTGATCCAGATGTGGTATTGACCATACTTGTACACCAGGTACATCCTTTTGTTCATATACAGTTTGATACACAAGTTTGTGGTATGAGTCATAGGATAGCAGACCGTACATACTGTGCTGAGATTTTCTTGCTCATAAGGCTTGCTCTAAATTAGGCAGACGGGGTATATGGTTTTGCAGCTCGGGCCCCTAAGTTTGAACCACAATAAATATATACAGTTGACAGCCTAGCAGCATAGGCTGTACCGACAGGATCTAGTTTTACCACCTCTTTAAGTAGCAACTGCTCATATTTTTCTAAACTCTAGACCGATTGATTATTGTAGCTGTTGCAAAATTTCTAGTGCTATATTATACCAGTCGAATGTTGCTACTGCTTCTATAGGACTATAACAACTTACTGTGCAGTTTTACAAAAATTTCTAGTGCTATATATAACAGTCGAGTATTGCAAAAATAATGGGTAGGAACTTTCTCTGGGTACACGCTTAGTATTTTTATTAAACATTAATCCAACTGTTTTATTTGAACATTCAACTAACTTTTATATTTAATATTACTACAGATTGATATAGTATTCTGGGCTTAGGAGTTAGTAGGTCCCTATGTTGGCAGGGCTGGTTTATATTGTTCACTGCAGTTTAGTGTTTGGCCCTAGTTTGGGCCAGTCTGAAGCTACACAATTGCAGACTGCCACTAGTTTCTGGTTTGGTGAAATTGATCCAACCCAACAAATTATGAATTCTTAGTTTCCATAATGATCTGGACATTGTTAATATGCAAGGTTAGCTAAAATTTGACCTCAGTCATTATATGTTATCCATGAATTCAGCATAAAGAATTCTAGCCTGGTTCAGTCATTATATGTTATCCATGAATTCAGCATAAGGAATCCCAGCCTAGTTTAAACCCTAATTCTCTGAATTGGCTTGTTTACTAAATACAGCGCTGAAGCGGCATACTGTATCTTGCAGTAACCTTTGGCATTCTCTACCAATATGTGCCATTTTTGTTATAAATGCTTGCTTGCTGACTGAAAAAACAGGAGAGAAGTGTTCATGATTGTCAAACCTAACGATAACTCTAGAAGAAAATAGTGCTACCAAGAAGATCGAGCAGATGTTCCTTTGAGACTGAAAACAGTTTATTTTCCAGGTTATTTTGGCTTCTCTAATTGATGTGGTAGAAGCAAGGCTATGGCTGCAAGATTGGTTGGCGATTTTCATTGCCCAGTACAACAAGGCGTACATGAGCGTTAGATCCGCCGATGCTGTAGTTTCTGATATTGATGTTGATTTCTCAAACTGCTCACAATTGCAGCCTCTGGCACGCCTTGTATTTGCTTTTCTAGTAAGCCCCTTGCTTCAAGTTCAAGATCAACATATTCATCCAGATTATCAGACTTATTTGCAATGCCTCTTCAGGTAAAGCATATATTTGGATACCATGCAATTTCCAGAATTCTCAGGAAGAAACAATTAAATTCCACATGTTTTCTGTCTGCTATTATCTTTCCAAATTCCAGATTATTTTCTCACTGCTGTAATTTGAGCTATGCTAGTGCTGCTTCATTATAATGGCCAATATTAATTACACTTGTATTATTATTATTTATTTCACAGTGCACTGGAGCCAGCTTCTCTTCGGCAAGCTATATGTCCAACGTTGATTTCATACTCCTCTCCTGATGTAGAAGCAGAAGTTCATCAGTCGCTAAGTCGCAGTGTATTCACCAGCGAGAGACCAATATTCCTTCTTGACGCCTACATTGAACTTTTGGTTTATTACTTGCCTACAGCCAGCACCTCAATCCCCTTTCCTCCTCCGCGTGACTGTGAGTAAAGCACCATTTTGTTTAATATACCACTTAGTTATCCTGAGACTAACAGCCTTCCCTCCTTAAGTCGTAGTAGTTCTGTTCCTTTGACGTTTTGTATTTTGTGCACACATATTGAAGTCGTCATTTAAAGAAGAACGGAGCGAGCGGTATTTATTGTTACTGATGCCTATTTCTGCCAATGCTGCTAACACTCAAATGATGTTTGCAGGTCTGTTGAGATCAACTATCAATAAACTGAAGCAAGAAAGGAATTTAACCCCCAGACGTGTTTTTATTCATGGCGCTCATGATGATACTACAACATTTGAGAAATACCTTATCGAGGATCGTGCTCTGGATGGTACCTATCTGGCTAGCTCCACAGGTTTCAGATCATTTCTTGAGGAAGTTAGAAGCAGAGTAGCTGAGTTTGGCATATAGAAAGCCGTCCACCATGTGTTTTCAGAAATTCTGGTCATCCTAGGCCTTGGCATGCATGGGAGCCGTTGTATTGCTTTGCTTATTTTTGTGGCTGTCTCAGAAATACTTTCTCATCCTCGCTATAGTTGTGGAGGCTATTTATCAGTTATCACGTCAGTTATTGGGGACCAATTGTCATCTGTGCTTGACCAAGACCACTGCAATGATATGATATGAAACCAACAGCACAGGTTGAGACTATGGCTGGGTTGCATACTTCGGAAGTTGAATATGCACGTCTTGAACATGATTATACTTTGTACATTGCCCCAAACATGCTTTGTCAAGTTTAGATTGTATTGTTGTCATGTACTGATGTGTTCCTCGTACATTATTAGCTGTAAGTGTTTGCAAAGCATGATTTTTTTATATAGAAGTGAAATTGGCCAGCGTTATCATGAAATTATGGAACTAGATACTTGGTTTATGCTGGGATTGTGTTTAAAATTCTGAGAACACATGTCCAAAGCAGGGAAAGTACGCCATTCCATGTTATAAAGTGTTCTACATTTTTTTTATGATTAGCATGTATCTAGACGCATTTTAGTTTGTGTTAACTCATTTGTATGTATGTATGTAGCCCCATATTAAACATCTTAAAGTTTGGAACGGAGAGAGTAGCAAAATAACAGGCAGAGCGGTAAAATGTTTCCAAAACGCGGAGCAAGCAGAGATATAAACAGAGAAGACAGCATCGTAGCTTGCAACAACCTCCAGTTCCTGCTTTCTCAACCATGTTTTATTGTTGATGATGCTGTTAACATTGACTACGTACAGCTAACTTCTCGTTTTATGCACCAAGAAAGTCCAGTCTATGCACTTATCATGAATTTGTTGATTCTTTCTTGTGTGCCACTACAGTTTGGATTTTCGACAACCATTTAGGCCTATAGGGAAACATGCTGCTTCCACCGTCTGATTGCTGGCATCATAGGCCACTCATTAATACTGCAAGTGGCTCGACGTCCCCACTGCAGCGCAAGGGAAACAACTTTTCCCTCATAGTATCAAATCTCTCCTAGTTTTGGACTGGGAACCCAAGTGGCCATCTTTGGACAAGAAAGCTGATCTTGTGATCTCTTGCACTTTACCGTCCTCCAGTAAAACAATTCTATCAGCCATGAGGATCATCTCCAACCGATGAGCAATGATGAGAACCTGAAAATAGAAAAAATTATGCGGTGAAATCACTAGAACAGATATGCATGCAAATCTCTGAAGAACGACACTGTATACGCCACTTACAGTGTGATTTGTCATCAAGTTCATCAGTGCTTCTTTCAGTAGCAGCTGAGACCTGCTATCCAAAGCAGACGTTGCTTCATCCAATATCAGTATGGAAGAGTTCTGGTAGATTGCCCTCGCAATAGATAATCTGTGGGTTGAAAATATGAAGGGCAATGGCTTTCGTGAAACATTAAGACAATTTAGTCAAAATTCAAAACTAAAATATATTAGTACTAGATATTGTGCTGGGGAGTATTTTACCTTTGTTTCTGCCCGCCACTTAAACTAGAACCTCTCTGTCCTACATACGAGTCATATCCCTCGGGCAACATCTTAATGAACTCCTCAGCATTGGCAATCTTAGCAGCATTCTCAACTTTTCTCATATTAGTATCTCCCGTAGGGTCTCCATAAGCAATATTTTGAGCGATTGTCCCAGAAAACAACATCTACGAAATAATAAAAATGAACATGCAAGAATGCAATGATAGTGCAAAGGGCAGACAAATTATTTGAATTGTGTGTGTGTGTGTGTGTTGAGATGCCACCTAAACTAAGTTCCATCAAGAGTTGCAAAGGGAAAATAACCAAAATGTCATTTTAAACACCCCAAATGAGATTTTTTGAAACTGCAGTGACACAAAAGGAAATGACCACAGGTACTTACCGGATCCTGTGAAACAAAAGCAATATGTGTTCTCAGACATTGTAGCTGAATGTCTTGAATATCATAGTTGTCCAGAACTATATATCCTAAAAGGAAAGTTTAGCCATAGCCATATTAGAAGCTAATAAAAAGTAACCAACAAAATGGGAATTACGGAAGCCAAACGTAAGCTAAAAGACTCTTCTGATGTTCAGTTCAGTACCATTTTGTGGATGATAAAGACGGAGGAGTAATTTGGCAAGAGTAGTTTTGCCTCCACCAGATGGTCCGACAATAGCAATAGTTTCCCCTGGTCTGATATGAAGATTTACGCCATCTACTATTGGAGGCATACCAGCAGCATATCTAAACGAAACATCATGGAACTTAATATCTCCTTTAACAGAATTCAAATTAACCGCATTCGGTTTATCCCTCACCTACAACACACGAAAGCAGCATGAACTTATGAGTTACAACTTATGATATGCATGATAAGCAACATTAAAAAACCTTGATAACAGCAACTGAATACTAAGAAAATATAACACAAAATTATATTTTCTCACAAGTATATACTATTGAATTCATTTCTCACAAATCCGAATAATAGACTTCTTTCTGCCTTCAAGAAGATTTTAACTTGCAAAATAGAACTAATGCGCTAATATCAAATTCAGAAAAAATAGTATTGCATTTTTGGAAAATTACACATACATTAGAAACCTTGGAAAAAATATACGAGTGACTTGCCCTGTTCAAGAGCATCTTAGAAATTGAAAATAAAAACCAGTCCTTCCAAAGCAAAAAAGGGTGATTACCTCAGGAATGAACCTTGTTAGATCAAATATGCGCTCTAATGCTGGTTCTCCTTGCTTATATTCATTGTATGCCTTCCCAAAATCCTATGCATGGAGTAGATGCCAGTAAGAACTAAATCAAGAATGTTGACGACAAGAAGTGGTGTATGGAAATTAAAGTCATAACTTGATAAAAAGAACATTCGGAACTTCTGAAAAAAACGTTCATTACACAATGTAGGAGCACGGGTAAGTTTAATAATAATAATTATTGTAAATACTCAATGAAAATTTCTTTTTAAAGCATATCTACGGAAATGAAAAACATTAAGTGTTTTTTGATACTCCTACGCAACAAGCACTCCTTGATAATTCCTCTACTGGTGCGAAGAGGCTTGGGAAAAATACAGTATGCATATTCCCATCGAATGGAAAAGAATATGTGCAAGTAATGTTTTCTTGGGAGAAAACTGTGTTATACTCAGACACATAACTCTAAGAACATTATCTTGCAATCTGATGAAGGAAATAATTATCATTCTCGTAAGTTGTAGATGCTTTATACATTTACTTGAACTTGAGTAACATCCATACAGGAAAAATAAGTGACGAGATGGCATATATGAAAGAATTGATTAAAGTTAATGTTGGATGGTAATTGGTACCTGAATAGGTTCAACAAAAAGAGCAAGCGCTGTTAGGAAAGACAGAAACCCCTCGGGATCAAATGTGGTTCCGGAAACTGCTACTGAACCAGCACACAGAACTACCAGGCCTGCAATATATGTAGTTCGAACAGCTTGAGGTATGAGCGCTTTCATCTTCTTCTTACCCAAATTATTCTTCAGATCAACAAAAGCTAACTCATGGAATCTTGATATCTCTTTGCGCTCCCCATTGTTTACCTTCACAGTGAGCATCGATGGCAGTACCTACAAAGGGCACTTAAGTAAGCAACAAACACCGCATGGATGTACATGATTGTTATACATGAAGTAAATAAACCAGACATCATTGAGATAGGCTGCGAGCATGGCGAGGCTAAGATGAGCCTCCTTGGACATTTGACGGAGTCTTTCACCAAGCTTTGCAATGACTACGCACATGCATGGAATTACCTATGGATGTAATTTAGAGAGAAAATTAACAGTACACACATAGAAGTGATCATGAAAGAACAATCCATACTATGAGATTGGTTACCATTGCTGCAACTAATGAGAGCTGAGGATTAATTGCCACCATTTGAGTACCCATTGCTATCAACTGTAAGCTTGTCGGCACAATTGTCTGCATCAAAATTAGAAATAAAGATTAGCAATGCACAATTGCCGGTGCAATAATTTTCAGCGCCAGCAGAAGAGCCTACATCCAAGACCAGAAACCAGTTAACTGTAAACACGATCCACTACTGTAGGCTGTATGCCAATCAAGTATGGGCATTGAGCAATGCTAAAAAAGAAAGAAAAATTAGAGAACATAAGGTAATCAGCAATTTTGCTGCGGGAGCATTTTCCCAAACAGGTTTCCTACGTTTCATCAAACACATCTATCTCACAGGATGCATGAACCTCACATTGAGAACAGAGTACACAGCGTCGGCGACGTCGTCCGCCTCATCTGTGATCCGGTGCGCGATGTCTCCCGCAGCCATCCCCGCTCTGCCATCGAAGAACGCGAGGTCACGCGCAAGCAAACGCTCGAAGGCGCGCTCCCGCAGGCGCGCCACCGCCCGCAGCGCCGCCTCCCAGAGCAACGCCTGCTGCACGTACGACGCGGCGGCGCGCGCGGAGGCTAGCGCCGCGAGCGCGACGACGCCCCTCGAGACCTCCGCCGATACGGCCCCGCCTGCGCCGGCGGCGAGCGCGCGCGGAAGGCACCCCGCGGCGGGCACCGTGCGCGAGAGGCAGTACACGGCGGCGGCGGCGCACGCCCACCCCTTCGCGATGGTCCGCCACTCGGCGGCGACGTAGGGGAGAACCTCATAGAGCGGATGCGACGGTTGCGAGCCGTCTTTGGTCGCCCGTACGCGGAGGCGGATGGAGCACGCAGGTGTCGCGGCTAGAGCTAGGGCTCGGGAGTGAGATGTACGTCTGCAGCTTCGCACTGAGATGTGTGGGGTCAATGTTCGTGATTGCGAGGAGAAGGTTGGAGGAGGTGCAGGATTCGCCATCGTCATGGCCATGGTCCATGCCGATGCCTCGCGGCGGGGCGGGCGATATGCGGAAACTACGAAGCGTGGGACGCGATGCGAAATGTGCGGGAAGAAGAGGTTGTGCAGAACGAACTGGACATGAACCCCGAAAATCATGTTACTGGTTCAAAAACTTTAAATAACATAATTACCTCTTGTACGATTATCCTGAATTGGGTCTAGAACTGAAGGAATCAAATTGGACCATAGACGGGAGTATTTGGATCTCGCAAGAATTGAAATTGTAAATTTCAATCCCAATTCGGGTGATCTTTTTAATACAAGACTCAACACAAAACAGGTGAAACATTGTCACAATACCCATGCTAACCGATAAGAAACATAACATTTGCGAGGGCATACACAAGAAACACACCGGCAAGTAGTCTTGTAAACCGCTTGTATCAAACCTTTACCATTTTTTCGCCAGATTCGGAACAGAGTGGATAATGACCGGTTTCAAATTTGAATACGGATATATCAAACCGTGAATTCAAAAGGAAACATAGCGGATTTGGGGCCTCTTTGATTCAAAGGATTTGCACAGAAATTTTGGAGGATTGGAAATACGTAGAATTTTTTTCCTATGATGGTTGTTTGATTTGTAGAATTAAATCCTATAGGAATTTTTCCTACGGAATTCTTCGCACTAGATTCTATAGGAAATCTAACATCCACTCATACCTATTTTCAAAATCCTTTGCTTTCCTATGACTTATTCAAACAAAATTTGGTGATGACATTGCAATCATGCATTTTTCATGTTCATGCATTTTTAGAATCATGCGAATCAAAGAGTCCCTCAAGGCAGAAACAAAATAATGAATATATACGCGCATAAGTACATCACTAATTTATACAACCAAAAATAATTTCAACAAAACAGTTCCAAGGTAAATAATGGAGACATGGTAGAATAAATAAATATAACATGACCACACGAATAAAATAAGATCGATATGGATGTAATACCGCAAACGTAAAGGCTAAGCTATCACACACACATAATTCAATAGCCTAGCAACCTAAGAAATTTGTATCCCATAGTCAGTAAATGACTATGTAATTGAGTTGTTTAACAAAGGGAGTCGGCAACTCACTAAGATCTAACTATTCTATACTGGCTTAGCCTTTTCGGTTGAAAATCAGATTATTTAGTCAAATCATCGGATACCCCTAACTAAATTTTGGATAATCCATATAAGAATGTTATTTTACATATCATATCCTATACCTTATTCAGGAGCCGGTTCGGAATCGGATATCCTTATCTGTCAGATTTCTTAATATCGAATATGGATTCTTTAAAACGGATTCAAAAGTGGATTTGGCGTGGAAATTATCTGACTGCTTAATCCCTACCATAAAGGTTCAAGTAAGGACTACGACTTCATAGAAAATGACCATCGATTAAGCCTCAGCGCAACAAACCTCGTGAAGCCAAGCTAAAGGTCTTCCAAATAATCGGGTACACACGCCGACACCAAGGTAACTCCGATTTTGAAGGCGAGCTGCGAAGAGAAAATATGCAAATTTGACGCCAGCCAAAGCGTTGGAGTAGGATTAGATATAGAGTTCGAAGGACATAAAGTCTCGAGTCACCCCAAGATCCACCCTCTTTGAGCTAGGAAACTAAGTTCACATTATTAGGGGTTGCAAACTTGTTGACCCCTTCAAAAAACCAAATAGACTTCCAAGTGACATCTAGGCTACTAGGAGATGCACACCCTCCAAAAGGTAGCAACAATTTTACTATCACTTGGGTCTTGAGATCTTGCAAATTATTTCAAAGAAATAAGGAGAGTAGGACAAAGGATAGAAGTTCAAAACTCTAAGCTCAAGAAGGTTCCCTATTATTTTATATCATTTTCCATGGCATGCATGGGTTGGGGTATATATAAGCAAAGATAGAAAAATCGACCGTTAGAAGAAAAGTAACACGCCTAGATGTTCTCGAGAATTCACCAAGAAGTACTATACCAACTAAAATGTGAATGATCTGGTGGAAAAAACACTTCCATTGAGGTACCGACATGACTACAACACCTCAAGACCACACCACCTCGGAGGTACCAGAAAAGAACACTAGGAAGTTCTTGAGAATGAATAAGTTGTTTTCCTAGGCAAAGATACATTGCTCGGTAGTACCTCGAAAAATCCACTCAGAAGTGGTCTTGTACAAAACTGATAAGTCCAGCTCAGAGATTCTTGGAAATATTCACTAGGAAGTTCCATACTTATACCGGTGACTCCCTGGTCAAGGACAAATCATGTCCTTGGAGGTTCCGTGAATTCTTCCACTCAGAAGTTCTGGATGAAACAAAATTGTGTGAAAATATTTTTCCTACTAGTAAATATTCATTGGTCTAAAGGTTCCCAAGAAGGTCTTTCCGGTGGTTTTAGAGAGGTTGATTTATTGGAGAATTGAAAATTATTTGGATTTGTGAGGAATTCTTTGAATTTTTTTTGGAATGGATAATTTCCCTCTTACTAGCCAAGTGTTCCCTTTTAAGTGTGTCGTACCTATAACGGTATAACTCAGATAATACGTTATTATGAGCTTCATGGGAGCCATATCCTTTATCAAATTTTAGGAGTCATCAGTGACTTTATCCAACTACCCTATGAATTAAAATCTGCAATACTTAATAAGATGGCTAGTTCCTCAATTTCCTTGGCATTAATCATCCAAAATATCATATGAATCTTAGATGCATTTCAACATTTATTCATCACCACCTTGTTTTCGTTGATTTTATTGAGTTTGTTTTATACGGACATGTGTTTTAAATTATAATCACTAATTTTTTACGAAGACTGCGCGCACAAGCCTTTGGGCTGCACAAGCCTTTGGGCCTCAGCTATCTTCATGGTGTTGTCGTAATATGCACAGTTTCTCCTTTATCCACAAAGTTACCTCTAAAGATTTCAGGTGATTTCACGAAATGCGAATGCAATGCTGACTTTATCCAAATTTTTACGAAAGCTTTTGAGTTTGCGTAACCTATGTGCAACGTTTTTCCTTGAGAATAAGCACTAAGTATCTCATCCGCACATACATGTGACTAATGCATGCCTGATAAGTCCTAGGCGATTTCAATAAAAAATCATAATGAAAACACGCTGTATCCATTTGGACTCTTTCTTTCACCAATAAGCCCAAATTTGCTTAGCTCCTCTGCAGGTGGACAATGCCCATCAATTCATTGGTTCTTCTTGAGTAAATTTATTGTGTATGCGAGGCTGAAAATTTTAATACCCAAAAGTTCACAAAATAAGTAACTTCCGTTTCCACGTGAAAACAAACGCAGATATTACAAAGAATCTGATGGAATAAAATTATTACTCTATTCTATTATGATTTTGAGTCTAATTAATACGGAGAAGGATATCTGCATTTTTGTATGGTTTGCTCTGTACTTGTGTTTCAGGTGGTTGAAGTGTACTCTATGCAGTATTTAAGTTTTATTTCCAGGGACCTGATTGCTTTTTTTAAAAGTCAGGCCTGGCTCAGATCATACATGCTACCAAACATGGTCTCAACTCAGCACAGCTCAGATTATACAACCTACCAAACAAACACACTAAAACGAATTTGTATGTAGTCAGCCTAGCTAGATTGGACATGTATGGGTTGAGATAGCCCATACAGGCTACCAAACACACCCTCAGTTCACATGCAACGAAACATATCAATCAAAAGACATTTGAACACGTGGGAGATGATTTTTTCAGCCATGCATGTATTGATCATATAGGAAGGCAAGAATGCAATATGGTCATCAACAATGCTGAAGCAGGGAACAGAGGAAGAACAAGAACTCGAGTCCTGTCACGCAGGAACTAAATTACATAACAGTCTGGTCCATCAGCCCCGTCGCAAGGTGCTTCCCTTTCCCTAGTCCTGCGACGCGGCGCGTGATCCGGCACCGGCGACGACGCACCGGCCGCCGGCCTCCGGGTGCATGAGCAGCTTGAACCTCCCGTCCTCCCTGCACGGCTAGAGCAACTCCTGGGACGGCAGCCGCATCTCCCTCGGGCGAATAGCTCCTGTGCGACGTTTTACTTCGTCAATTGATGGGCAGCGACGTCGTTCGCTGGAATAGCTCTGCTGCGACATCGTTGTTTGCGCAAATTGCTCTGCTACGACTTGGCCCTTAAGGGAAGTCTGTTAGTTAGGATTAGGATTATGGGGAGCCGGCGGGTGGGACCCACAACTTATCCACGTCAAATTGGTGGGACCTAGACAACAACGACGACCGTTATATCCTCCTCCCCTGCGCGCGCATTCTCCCTTGCTTGCCTGTCTTCTTCTTCTCCGGCGACGAAGCGCCGCAACGCCGACGAGGTTGTCTGAACTGAACTGGATTCATTTGCGCAATTTCTGAAGTGAAGCCGTAAGCAGAACTGGATTTCAACTGAAATTTAACTTAACATATACTCAAATTCGGGAGATTACATAGCTTAGTTCGTGGCGATCATCGGATCAAAAGCCACACACGCGGGCAGAAGCTCGATTACATAGTTAGCCTAGCTAATTGGGCATCGACGCTGCTCTACCCCTAAACGCAGATCCAAAATTGGGCTTCGGAGCCCCGGGGGTGCGGCGGCGATGAGGCGGCGACGCCGCTCAGTCGGACAAGTCGGAGAAGTCGAGCTCCTCCTCGTCGGAGCTGATGTCGATGATGGGGTGGAGGGAAGCCTCGATACCTCTCTCGAGGCGGAGTTTGTTGAGCTCCTCGATCTCCTGATGGCGCACCTCGACCTCCTGCTGCTGCTGCTGGCTGCGCTGGATCACCTCCTCGGTGATCCAGTCCAGGTCCTCATCGGCGGTGAAGTCTCCAGGCAGCAGGCCGCGGCGTGGTGGGCGGTCCTGCTGCTCCTCCTCCTCCCTCTTCGGCGGCGGCAGCTGTGGCGTCCTTGCCGCCATGCGGGAGCTCCCCGCGCCGGAGGAGCTCCCGTGCTCGTAGCGGCGGCCGCGCGCCGCCACGGCGAGGTCGAACTCCTCCACCTCACAGCGCTGGTACGTTGGCGGCGGCGTCAGGCCCATGTTGAGCCACTTGTACGCGCCGCGCTTCCGACCGACGTCGGAATGAACCCGCCTCGCGCGTTCCGGGTCAGCCGGCCGCTTCTGCGACTTGCGGGCATCGCCGGAGCGATTTCCACCGCCGGAATGGCCACCGCGGGAGTTGGAGCCCCCGGAACCTCCACGCCTAAACATCTTCGTGCGGTGGCGCTGGATCTGTAGGTGGCGGTGGCGGTTTCTCGTGGATTTGGTCGCCGGCGGCGAGTGAGTGTGGGGAGCTGCGGCAGATCTCAGAAATTGCTAGGGTACGACGCGGGGCTGAGTGGATAAGTAGGGGAACGGGAAAAAACAAGGTGGGCTGTGGCACGGGAGGTGGGCTGGGCCGTGGGGAAAGCGAACGCGAGGTGGACCGTGCCACGGGAGGTGGGCCGTGTATTGAGCATAACTATGGGGAAAAAACTATGCGTGAAATGAGCATAACTATGAGCCGTGAAATGAGGTGGCCCGTAATTTGGTTGGCACTTATCTTATGCGTGGCTGAAAAAAACTTTGCCCAATTTCAAATGAGCATAACTAATTCAAAAAATATCATAAAAACATGAAACCTTCATTAATTTAAAAAATAGCGAGACTGTAGAATGACACTATATAGATAGAAAAAAGTCTAGGAATTTGTTTTGAGTGATTAAGACAAGGTGAAAAAGACACTTGCTTAGGTTGAATTTTGAATTTTGCTCATCTGAATTTTGACAAAACAAATAATCAAAATTTCAAAAAAAAAAAATTTTTTGCCCCAGTGCAGCATCTTCGTGGTTGGGGCAACTCATTATTATAGATTTTTAACAATTAACAAAATTGTCCAAATGCAATATCTAACTTAAGAGCTCATTTGAAAATTCAAAAAAATTGTACCAGTGCAATATCTTAATGGATGGGACAACTCACTATTATAGATTTTTCTATAATAGTGAGATGCCAGACCCACTAAGCTATTAGACTAGAACAGGAAATGCAACACCCAAATTGCGAGCATGGAGGGCTCGAACTTGGGTGGGCAATGGGAGGCATCAACCCTTACCACTAGGCTATGCCAATGTTTGCGACAAATCTATCATCGAAAAAGTGTTTGTTTTAACTTGTCATCAATCCAAGCCTTCATCGAAAAAGTGCTAGAAAGTAGCTCCAAAGGTAGGGTAAACGATCTCATTTCTAAGCAAGCGATTTTCGACCTTGTCTAAATCAGCAAAAAACTGTTCTACCAATCTACTATGTATATAAGAAGACCATGTGGACTGTTTTTTTTTTTTGATTTTTTTGGAATTATTTATACTCATTTCAAATTTGGCCAAATTTAAAATTGAAAATGAAAAATTCCACATGGTCTTCTTATAGACATAACACAATTTGCAACGATTTCCAAACTATAAACGTGTTTCTTCTAACTTGGTCGTCAATCCGAGCCTTCATGGAAGAAGTGCTAGAAAGGAGCTCCAAGGTAGGGTAAACGGCCCCATTTCTAAGCAATTTTTTTTTCGACCTTGTCTAAATAAGCCAAAAAGATTTCCTAGACATCCATTCTACATATTAAGTGTCATTCCAAAGTCTCACAATTTATTGAATTAATCTTCATATTATTTATTTATTTTTACATAATAATGGTTTAATTGCAAATCCTAAATAAATAAAGTTCAAAACATGAAAATGAAAAAGTAAGCTCAGATCTATCTTAGTCCCTCCAAAATGAAGCTGTGGTGAGGTGTTCACAACTTTATATTTTCAAAAACATTGAAATCACTTGAAACCATACTCTCTACTTTGAAATCCATACTAGTCTGTTCAAGATTTCACATTTGAGTGAAGGCATTTTCGTGCAAATGTATGTACACCATGTTTATATTTTTTTCTCGTTACTATATGACATAAGACACACATGTGCACTAGTTTTTTCATTTTTTGATTTTTTTAAAATTCATTATGCTCACTTGAAACCATACTCTATACTTTGAAATCCATACTAGTCTATTCAAGATTTCACATTTGAGTGAAACCATTTTCGTGCAAATGTATGTACACCATGTTTATATTTTTTTTTCTCGTTACTATATGACATAAGACACACATGTGCGCTGGTTTTTTCATTTTTTTGATTTTTTTTAAATTAGTTATGCTCATTTGAAAGTGTTAGGGATCTCTCACTTGATTTAACGATTTTCCGTAAAAATGTATATAAACCATACTTATATTTTTTTCTCGTTACTATATGACATTACAAGACCATGTGCGGTGGTTTCTTGTTTATTTTTATTTTTATTTTTTTGAATTAGTTATGCTCATTTGAAAGTTCTGTCAAATCTAGGTCAAACCTTCTAGATGAACACCTGTTGGCCGTTGGATCGACGAGAATCTAGCGATGACGGTTGAAATCCGTTGAGCCAGGGCGATCCGCGAGACTAGCGTTCTACGCTCTGATTGGCCGACCTCTTTTTTCCACCCAAACACGCACGGTTTGATTCACTGATATGTGGAGCCAACCTACTGTGGGGTCCGCATGTCAGTAGCTGGTTTGCGAACGTGTGGGCCTGCCATGCGCGGGGAACGACGGCGTTTGCTTTCTTGACTCAGAGATTCAGAGATTCAGACATTCAGACATTGCCGCGGCGATATTAGAAAAAGATGTATTTGGGTTAATTTTATCCCTAGTTTTATTTCTCAATGTTTGCAGAATGATGGTAAGCCCGATGAAGTTTAAGTAATGGAAGTATTATTTCATGTTTTCTGCGTTTTTTTTCTTTGACATGTCGTGTCCCTGAACACTAAAAGGCAAAAGTGGCTCAAATAAAAAAATAAAAAAGAAAAAGTGGCTGAAATGACTCCTACACTTACTGGGCCTAATTGGATGGAGTTGGCCCATTCATCTAGCCCACAGTGAAACTTTTTCATTTTTCTCGAAAAAAAAGATCTGCACACGGCTGCGTCCTCTACAGCAATATTCCGAAGAAGTAAATCATTCTGGTAAGTCTAAATAAAGAAGTAAAACATTGTTTCTACAGATGACACGATAATTTATATTTTTTACAAGGTTTAACCCAACGGAACGTGCGAATGACAACATCGGGATGTCCAGAGCACGCCCCAGGGTGTTCGACAGAATGCAGTCCACATGCCCAGTTCACAAAATTACGGGCGCCCCAAAATTACTCCCCCACACGCACCCAGCGCTGAACAAACATTGCCTGAACTTTCAGGCACCTACCAAAATTCACTACACTTCCTATCTACATAATGTAGCTCAAGCTTCCAGCTCCATCTAGCAACTCTGTAGCTGATTCTTCATCTCGCATAGGATCAAAGCTACTTCGATGTCCAGGCTCGATGAACTAGCTGAACTCCTGCTCGATGTGGTACCCCTGCTCGATGAACTCCTGCTCGATGTGGTACCCCTGCTCGATGAGCTCCAGCCCGAGCTGCTCTGGTCGCCCGCATCAAGTTTTCGCATCGATGCATACCTCTGTCTCGTCATCGGCGGTGATTGACCGCCGAGCGAAAAACCCTTACCGTCGATTCCGTAGCGCTTCCACGCCAGCTTCAAGACCCGATTCACCGAAATCCGGTAGGGTCGCTTGCCGCTGCACGAGTCCCTCGCCGCTGCACGAGTCACAAATAGGGCCGCCGGTCGCCTCCGCGACCGGCGACCTGCACCACCCCAACCTCCATCCACCCTCGACGCCCTTACCTTGCATTGCGACCGCAAGCCCTGCGTGCCCGTCGCCGCCCGCCGCTCGAATCGCCGCTTCTTTTCTTGCGCCGCCGCTCGAATCGGCCGCTCCATCTACCGCCGTCGCAGGGATGATCTCCTCCAGCCCAGAGAAGCCGAGACGGCAGGACAGGAGTGAGCTCCGAGGGACGCCGGCGCGTGGCAGAGTTTGTTCCCCCACGATGAACAGATGCAGCTGTCGCATCGGAGCTATTATCACCGCTTCAGAGCACGCACGCGTGAGGTCCCACTTGTCATGAACTTATCCATTGAACGGTCAAACGGGGTTTACCGCGTGGGATAATAAATTAATGACCATATCGTACCTGGGGTATTTCTGCACAAAGGCATGTCGCACCACAGCTATTGTTACGAAAGATGTAGCATCGCAGATAATTCCCCACAAAGACGTCGCATAGGAGCTATTCGCCCCATCTCCCGCAGCACGAGCCGGCCGTCCTCCCGGTGCGCCTGGAGAGTCAGCCATGGCCGCCCGCCCTTGCCGATCACCGAAATTGGTGGAGGGAACGCCCTCCCGCTCCTCGTCCGCCTCGGCATCACGAACCCTTGGTCGGCGTCGGCGTCGGCGTCGTCATGCTGCTCCCTTTTGCAAGGCGGGTTCTGGGCCTCGACCGCGGCGACGCCGTCCATGGCGACGTCGTCAGGGTCTAAGCTCTCGGCCCCGAGCGCCTCGGTGAGCAGGTCGGAGGAGGGGTGGACCGGTGGTGGGGGCCTCAATCGAAGGGGCGCGAGAAGGGCCAGGTGGGGGCTAAGTAGGGCGGGAGGTGGAGCGGTGGGGGCGCCATGGACGGACGAACGGGCGTCGCGCGCGCTGGGAGGTGGTGGTCGGTGGCAGTGTGCGTGGTGGGTGCGGGTGCGGCAGCTGTGCCCGGCCGCCGGCTATATATCTGTGATCGCGAGAGAGAGTGCAGTGAGGGGAGGGGAGCTCGAGAGCGGGTCTCCGTGGGGGCGGATGGTGCGCGCCTCGGCGTTTGCACTAGAACGAGTGCATGCATGGCGATATGGCATGTTTCGAACGCGACCGGTAAGGGCTGGTATCAGCTGGGAGTTGCCCCCCTCTCGGTTTGCTATCCGATGAAACAGTCGTTGTTGAATGTTGATAAGCTGATCCGATTACAAACCTCACGCATACTTTTTACATATCCGTCCCGCGTGGCATAATTTTTTGGGTTGGACTTGGGTCTGCTATTTTGAGGAGTTGGGAGATAAAATTATTATTTTTTCTTTTGAAAAGAAAGCTTGAGACTTGAGACCCCGGCTTCTGCATGGAGAGATAGAGTTGTTCCACAACCTTTACCGACGAGTCCCGTCCATACGCAACGAATAATCACAGAATCCGGAAAAGTTAATAGGCACAAAAGAAATAGGGAGGTAGGAGGAGCATTCGTGATTGATACTCTCTTAATAAAATGTGATGGCAACGTACGACCTGAAATGGGTGAATCTACACACTAAAACGTCTCTAGATACATGATAATCGGTAAAATGCTAAAACATTTTATAATTCTGAATGTAGCTGGTATTTATGTAGTATGTTTGGAATGGTTGCTCCTCTATATATAGGAATAGGGTGGATAAACTAATCTAGAGGGAAAACTTGCCCCCAAATGGTGGCACCGCACCGTTCGAACATATTAATTGTCGCACCTAAAAAAGTGGTTAAGTCATGATTAGGCAGCAATATGAAAACACTGAGAACATGTTGGTCATTGATTTGTTAACGTTTATTTTATTAATAAAAGATGGTCCATTTATATATGCAAGTTAGGCTTCGTTTGGTAGGTCAATAGTTTCTAAACTGAAGTATTTAACTAAAGTATTCCAACGCTTGACAAATAAATACTATAGTTTTGCGCCTATTAATTTTTTTAAAGATGGTCATACCTCTTTCTCCAATAATGAAAAAAACTATAGTTATGAAAAATACTTCAGTTTAAAACCACAATATTTATTTGATCGAAACAACTTCAATATTTTAAATTTGATGCCAAACTAGGCCTAAGAGTCCTGGCGCAAACTTTTCTAGCCTTACTTATTTCCTCTATCTAGAAGTATAAGAACAAGAAGATTGAATTGCACTCTAAAGCTATGCAAACATTATCAAATAGCTTAGAGATGTAGACGTATGCTAATTGCTAACACGTGTGTGGATTGCAGGTTAGTTTATTGGTATCCTCAACTCGACGCCTGAGTGCATAAACATTAACTTGTTATTGCCAAAAAAAGAATCAATATCTTAGATTTTTCGTTAAGAATGTTGTATAACCCTTTTGTTATTTCCTAGCAACAAAAATGATACACAGAATTATCAAAGTTCCTCCTTTGAATGCGTCCATGTCTAAAATACCAAGTATTTTCAATAGAGGTAAATTATGTAAAAAATCATAATGCAAAAATAAAATATATAATGCTTTGATATATTACATATGATGATTCACATTCGCGGCGGCGGGCGTGTTAGCTTAAATAGTTTCTAACGTAGAAGAGATAGAATATGATAGAGAATAAAATTAACTCCTCTTCCGGATAAGTGAGGCTCTTAGCTAAGAGTTGAATAATAGTTAACTAAAAGTCGGCATCGTCACCTTTGTAGACTGTCAAACGTAATGCCTTTGAACATTCGTCCATTTTATACTTTTAAATATAATTTGTCGGATTTGTTTAGATTTTTTCAGATTTTTTTTTGAAACTTATAAATACAATTTTTGATTTTTTTAAAATAAAAAGATGACTGGAGTCCAGGAGTGAGAAATCTTTATTCGTAGAGATGTAGACCTATGCTAACGCACGTGTGGATTGACGATTAGTTTGATGGGTGTCCTCAACTTGACGTCTGAGTGTATAAACATGAAAAAATAATCACTATCTTAGATTTGTCGTTAAGAATGTTTTAGCCTTTTTCTTATTTCCTAGCAACAAATTAAAGAATCAAAGTTCCTCCTCCTTTATGAATGTGTCCATTCTGTAATACCTTGTATTTCCAATGAAGAGGTAAATTATGTTAAATATTTGCATAAAAAATAGGATATTTGATGCTTTTTTACATTACATATGATTCGCATTTGCGATGGCGGGTGTGCTAGCTTAAATAATTTCTAACGCAGAAGAGATAGAATAGAATAGAGAATAAAATTGACTCCTCTTCCGGATAAGCGAGAATCTTAGCTAAGAGCTGAATAAGAGTTAACTAAAAGTCAACCTCGTCACCTTTGTGGACCTTCACATTTAATGCCTTTGATCATTCCTCCATTTGATACTTTAGGTGTCAATTTGAGACACAACCATTATTACTCCCTTCATCCATGAAAGGATGTCTCAACTTTCTCTACATATTTGAATATATCTATAAATTAAATCATGTCTACATAGATGTAAATTTAGACAAAGTTGAGACATTATTTTATGCACGGAGGTGTACGAGTTTCTTGTTTTATTACTAACTCGAATTGGATCCTTCGCAAAGACCTACGGTCGCACAAATTGAAATGTTGTTGTAGAGGTAAAAAAAAAATAGCCGCGGAAGGCCTTTGGGCTTTTGGGTGGCATAGCTTTTGGTTAAGATTCAGCCTATTTCCATATGCTGCAACGGACATCCTTTTCCTTTCATTCTTCGGGCCGAGCAGAGGCCCTTATATCACAAAAGAGACCACCCGAATTTAAACTTCCTTGCCCAGCTCCGGGAGCCCTTTCTGCTATATATAAAAAAACTCCCGGAACCCCTATTTACCGACCTAGGCGGGAGCGCCTTGTTCCCGCCTGCAGCATCGACATGGGCTGTGCCCACCACGCGCATCGTCTTCTTACACATCGTTTTCTTCTCCTGCATCACGCCTACTTCATGTCGCCCCCTCGCTGGTCGAAACCGTCTGCTGCCGTCACCTATGCCCGGTGCCGCTCCCACGTCGCCTCAGCGCCCTGCCTTGCTCGAACCAGGGCCGCCGTCGGTCCACCGCTTCCCCGGCTTCCCTCTAAATCCCCACACGCCTTGTTTTTTCTCCGACGCCGGCCACCGCACCCGCACCCCACCCGTTAAGTCTCTTCCTCACCTCCACCTACGCCGCGAGCCACGTCATCGCCTCGCCGGGGACGTAGCAGCCAGCCGCACTCCCCGTCTCCAGCGAAGTGGGTCTCTCCTACACTCGTCTCTGTCTTCTCCGGTGGCCGGTGCCCATCAGCTATGCTTCATCTTCCTCTTCTCTGGATGCTCGTCGCTCCAAACGGGCTCGGCTCAAAATGCTCTGGAGGGTACGCAGAGAGGTGTCGCTTCCGCGTGCCCCATCCCACGAAACGAACCTTTCGTATCAAGGTGAGCGTGACCACGCACTGATGCCAACGATCAGGTTCGACATGCCATTTTGGTGTGGAGCACTGTTGTGCGCACGACACGAACCGTTCGTCCTACAATTAATAGAAGCTGCGCGCGGTGCAAAGCGAACCCAAAAACTTGTCACAATCCAATCCACACGCGGCAGAAACGGCAACCGCAACGACGAATGCCGTGGGAGTTGGCGACTGGTTCGGCCGGATAATGTGACGAGAACGTGCGCAGTGGGAGCTAGAGTTAGTCCAAAACGAGCGGACACGGGCTGAAAGTTAAACCGTATAATTGATGGCACCCGTCCAAACAGTAACATGTCAAGTTGACGCACGGCCGGCGTCGGTGCGTGCCTTCGAAAGTTCCCCGTCATTGACACTGAGCAAGCACCGCTTGCTTGTGGTCTTGTGGAGAGTCGTCGTAGCAGCACGTACGCTTTAGCCGCCTGCCTAATCAGTTCACCTTGATCCGGTAACATTTCCTTGCTAGTAGTGGTACATAGTTAGGACCACCTCCAACGGGGTGGAGCAAACGGACACCCCAAAGTGTCCCTTTTGATCCGTTTGGGGGTGGACAGAGGACACATTTTGAGCCTTTGTCCGTTTGGGGTGGGGTGTCCCCAACGGCCTGGCGCAAAATGGGCCAACAAAAAATATTGGAACATTCAAATGACTCAAATTGGCCTCAATCCAAATAGTTTGAAATTCAAATAGTTCAAAATACAAATTATTCGAAATTTAAATAGTTCAACACATAATAAATAGAAATAAATAGGACATCACATGTCCTCGCGCTCACGGATCATCTTTTGCCTCTTGAGAATCCATGCCTTTTGCTCCGGGTCCATGATGGTCAAGTCGACCATCATGATCCGGTTATCTTCGGCGAGCAACGCAAGCCTCACGCGATTCTCCTCCGCCTTGGCCTCGAGCATGAGCCGGGTCTCCTCAGCTTTGATCTTCTCTTGCTCGATCTCGAGCTTCTTCCTTGTCATCTCCACATACCTTGCCATGGCTTCCTCCTTGTCCTTGCGTTTCTCCACGTACCTAGCGGCGGTGGACTCCTCCTTGCCGGCGATCAACGTCTTCAGGGTCTCCTCCAATTGTGCTTGTGCTGCCTCACGCTTCACGTCTTGCGCCGAAGACTTGTGTCCTCTCGGCCGCACAGCTCGGCCATCCGAGCTTTGGCCGGGATTCACAACATCATTGGGGTCATCGTTGCCCCTCTTCTTCGAGCCTTCAATGCCCCCTTTCTTCATGGCATTGTAGATCTCTTGCCATTTTGGACAACCCTTGATCATGTCCCAACAATGGCCCAAGGTGAACTTGGTCTTGAAGGCCACCTTGAAGTACTCTGAAGCTTGATTCATCTTGTCCTCAACCCCGTAGCCGCTCACCGGCCGGTTCTTCACATGCTCGTAGGCCGCTTGGAATTTGCAACACTCGGCCGAGATGTGTTGCCACCTCTTTGTGAGTGAGCCCTCATTGCGATCACTCTCAACCCGGTAGGGCGGCAATTTCCTTTGCTCATGGAAATGCTTGTGCACCCTAAACCAAAATGCGATGCCCCTTTGTTGGGCACCCCATTTTGCATTTTGCCCACAAGTCATCCATGACTCGCATAGCACCCTGTCTTCCTTGTCCGTGTACGAGGCCATGCGGATGTTCTTCCGCTTGAGGCTCGCCGCGATTAGGGCGTGCTCCTCGTCGACATCGAGTGGCTCTTCCTCAATGTCGACCACATCGGCCTCCGTCTCGGGCATGGTCGCGTCGGGGTCTTGTGTGTCGAGGTCGGCCGGGTCGAAGTAGGTGTTGGCCTCTTGTGTCTCGGCCTCGGCAGGATTGTAACAGCCCAAACCTGTAAACCAAAATTTGTGTACCAAATTTTCACTTTTGTGTCCTAAAGTGCATCATGGCATCTTTGCATTAAGTGTAACAATTGGAACCTTTAACTTGTCACTAGGATTTTGGTGCTAGGGAAGTGTTGATGTTGCTAGGGAATTGTGGAGGTGTGACAACATCTAAAAAAAAACCAAATGGCCCAATGGCTTCAACCAATTTCCAAACAACAAAGGCACTCAATCCTGCAAATAAAATTACTTGACATCTCCTATTTGTCAAGGAAGTTCCAAAAGCTCCAAAACAATATTTTGCACTTGCTCCAAATTGTTAAAGGAGCAACACTTTTGGATTTTAGGAAAATGCCCATTTCACCTTTCTAAACAAAAGTGGTCCAAACAATTTTATTTTGAGACGCCAATTTTTGTGGTGCTTCTCTACCATATGGGGAGGCTACCAGATTTATTTCATATTTTCTGAAAATGTTTTGGTGCCTAAATTAAATCACGGAAGCTGCTGGTTTTAAACGGTTTTATAAGTTTAAAAGGGAAAAGGACCTGGTTGTGATGGAATCAAAACTTCCAGGGGGTTATCTGTAAACCCGTCATCTCCTCTCTCCTCCCTCCATTTCCCGCGCCACCGTGGCGTGCTCGCAGCGCACGCCGTGCCCAGGGCCCCCTTCCCCCTGCGCTGCCCTCTCCTGCGAGGAAGACAAGCACCCCGGGGCCCCCTCTGCTCCCCTTTCCCCTCGCTCTCCTGCTCCCGTGCCCCATCTTCTCCTCTCCCCGAGCTCACCACCGCCGCGCCATGGCCGTCGTCGCCGCCGTCGATTGAGCTTACCCCACGCGAAACCGAGACCACCCATCGCTCCACCGCGCCGCCTTCCCCCTTTCCACCGACGGAATCGAGCCGGGCTGGCCGGAATCGACCGCGCCGTCCGCTTCCTCCGCCGACCACCGCGCCGCTTCGCCGGCCGATTCCACCGCCGCCGAGCCGTCCCCGACCGCGCCGTTTGCTCAAACGAGCTCATGGTGAGCTGCCTCACCTTCCTAGGCACTCTGTTCTTTCCTTTTCCCTCGCGTTCACCGCATCACCGCCGGCAGCCGTGCGCCGCCGTGCGCACCCTGTTCCGCTCGGAATTTCCGGTTGAAGAACATATCGGATTATCCGGTTAAGTGCAGTACGCGTATGATTTAGGTCCTTAGCCGTTTTTCTCTCCTCTTGGAAGCATCGGATTTTCCGATCTTTGAAAGAATCGGATCTTCCGATTGAGGTCAGTGCCACTTTTTCCTAGTCCTTAGCAGAAATTCGAAAGTGAGTTCGATCGGATTATCCGATTTAATTAAATTCGGATATTCCGATGTTGTGCAGTACACAATATTTCTCCTGTTCAAATTTATTTCTTCCTTTTTGATTCTATTAGTTGTTTCGGGTTGGATTCAACTTAGAACCATGGCAGATTTAAAAGAAGAACCAAAATAATGAAAAGGACTTATTTAAAATGGTTAAGTTATAAAAGTAATAACTTTTTACCGGTGCATCCGAAAACTGCGAGCGAGGTACCGCAACGCTCCGAACAACGAGAGCTACCCGAAATCATCATCATCATGCATTTTGCTCACATTTCTAACAATGTACTCCTAGGAGTATCGAAATCACTAAGTTAAATATGGGGTGTCTTCCCTAGTTGAGGTACTACTCCCGCACCCCATTTAATATTGCTAGATAGCTCATGACAAGTTCCGTGTATCTTAAATTGTCATACCATCATGTGTTTGCGCATTGCATTGGTGAAGCATGTGTGGTGATTGATTGTTTTTCCCGTGTGTTGTGTTTCGATAGATCAAGCAACCGGGGTCACTCCTCAATACCCCGAGGAGCCGTACTACCCGTATCCCGAACAAGGCAAGCGTAATCCCCCCTCTAAGCATATCTTATCCTATTTTCCGCAAATATATTTTCTCCACTATATTATTGCATGCGGTTCTAAATGTCTTTTGCCTGGTTTAGAGTATCCTACTAGTTGCATTAGAATCCTGTTGCCAATACCTGTTTTACCTTCCTATTTACCCTAGGTTTGTATCTTTGGCCATGGAATACTTACTATGTTATGCAAGTGCTTAGCCATGCTTAGCGAAATGCCTAGTGGTACTAGGGCTGGTGGATGCTGGAAACAGGTGTTAACTTGTGACAGTGATGTTGATGGTGGAGAATTGCGGAGATGGATAATAAAATGCTAAGAAGGTGTGGATGAGAGGCCACATGGGATGTGGTGGGTTGTCTCGTTCTCGCCGCCTAGATGCGAGTTCTCGCCTACGAGCCAAGTTGAGCGTGCAACCATGCGTGGGGTATATGGAGCCCTCGTCGACCGACTAACTTGAGCGGGACTAGCCAGGGTCCTCTAGTTTGAGCTTCCATTTGCGTGTGCGTGAAGATGGTGGCCAAGGCTGGGATGAGGATGGTTGTGTTAGGAAAATGAGTGGCCACGGGGCAGGGTGCTGGGAGCACTGAACTTGTCCCGTCCTCACTGATGATCCTGGGTTAGTCCTCAACAAGGTAAAGGTTGTAACCGTTCCCACTCAGCCGGCTTTCCCCGGAAGAGAGCTACGTGTAGGCAATGAGCCGGACGGTACGCGTGGATAAGAAGCTGGGAGGTCCCTCGCGGAACCTGGCGACTTTCACATTGTACACCCCTGCAGGGATAAATCTTTTCGAAAAGCCGTGTCCGCGGTTATGGACGACTTGGTGACGGATTCTGAGATCATAGAATAACTTTAACGGAATGATTAAAAACTGGGTACTAAGGTACCACTCACGATTGCAAGGTGAGCTTCCTCGAGGGTGATTCGGGGAGGTGCCTTTGATGAACAGGTGCAATGGTTGATGTTGAGTAAGGTGAGGAAAGAAAGAGTTACTTCTTACCTCTTTTGAAAATACTCTGAATAGTCGTTGCCTTTGAGTTATGTTTTCATAAATAAAATCAGCTTTATGCAAAGCAGCCATATAACTTTGAAAGCCTCATCGAGCATATATTAGCTCCTAATCTTGCGAGTTCGTCGAACTCAACGTCTTTGCTTTTGTTTCAGAGGAGGACTTCACCGACTCGAAGGTGGGTTCTTTGTGGACGTCGACGAGTAGTCTGGGGTTCCCAGGTGGCAGCTTGGGACATCCTGGAACAGCTGGCGCTGTGATGTTTATTTAGGCCTCTTAGGCCATATTTGGTTCTTGTTGTTTAGAACAACCTAATTCGCTTCCGCTTGATGTAATGTTGGGTCTGTGACCTCTGGTTGTCATTTGCTATCTTTCTCTGTATAAGAGTTGAACTATATGTGATTTTGTGTCGTAGAGTCTGTGATGTGCCAGTTGTTCCACAAGTCTTGATCTTACTATTATGCTTTGATAGTTGTGCCTGTGTTGAGGCATCAATCGGGGTGTTGCGTTGTCTGGAGTGAGGTGTACCCAGCAACGCCTGCCAAAGGTTTTGGCCGGGGATTGGTAAACCCGTAACCTCCGGTTGTATCGCTTAACCGGTGACACACAGCATCACTGTATAGCAGTCGGGTCAGGGCGCCACAAGTTGGTATCAGAGCAGTACTGCCTGTAGGAAACCCTTCTACTGGTCGATGTTGAGTCTAGTGTTTGTGAAAATATTTAACCTAAAAATGAGTTGTGAAAACCATCTTAGGATTCTTTTTACTCCTTATCTGGTTACCCTCTAATCTCGGAGCAATCTTACCTCAATTTGACTTAAAGGTTTTACTTCTCACCTGTTACTTCAAAATGATTAGAAACGGGGTGGGTTCGACCTTTAGTGTTATGTGTCACGTTGCTCCCGCTGCGTTGCAATCCCAAATCAACTCAGATGTTTCTACCAAATCAAATCTTTTGATCCTTTCTTTGGGTTTTAACCCATGGACTTGAACATAAGGTCCCGGATTGTGCCAACTAGAGTGTGTTAAGTTGTGATTTCTTAACTCTCACTAGTAGCACATGATGCTGATCTTCGACCCAAGTTCTATCTTGTTGTTTTCCTTCTCGCAAAGTATTATCGTCCCTAGTCTGTGTACTTGTGTAGACGCTAATGCTATTGTTCGACCATTCGGAGAAGATACTAACCGTGTCATTGTCAAATCTCCAGAATGGCTCGAGGAGGTCGTGGAGGCCGTGGTGGTCGCGGTAACCACAATGATGATGAGGATGATCTGCCGCCACCACCCACAATGGCTCAAGTCTTGATGGCCATTGAGGAGAACCGTGGGCGCAATGAGCGTTTGCTTGAGCAGTTGGTGCAGCAGAATGCACGGAGGAACGAGTGCAACACTCTCACTGAGTTCCTGCGCTCACAGCCACCCACCTTTGCTGATGCTAAGGAGCCACTGGAAGCTGATGATTGGCTTCGTGCTTTGGAGCGCAAGTTCTCCGCGCTGCATGTCCCATTGGCTGAACAAGTCAACTTTGCCACCTATCTCTTGGTTGGTGCTGCTGGCTGTTGGTGGGAAAGCCATGTGGCTTGTTTCCAGCCAACCATGTCTTCACCTGGGCTGATTCCGCACTGCCTTCCGTGCGGAGTACATTCCCCAGCCGATCATGGACTTGAAGAGGAGGGAGTTCCTGGACTTGCAACAGGGACGGATGGACCTCCGCACTTATGGTCGAGAGTTCAACCATCTCTCTCGTTACGCCCCAAGGGACGTGACAATGATGCTGACAAGCAAGAGCTGTTCCGCAAGGGTCTGAATCCGCAGCTCGCTATGAGTTGCTTCCCTTCAGGTTCCAGACCTATCAGGAGCTGTTCAACCAGGCTTTCACCCTTGAGCAAGGAAGAAAGAACTTGAAGCTTCCAAGAGGCCCGCACATGGGGATCACCAGAGTTCCTCGGGTTCTGAGAGCAAGAAGCGCAGGGTGTTTGTCCCCTACAGCGCCGTACCTCGTGCTCCCTTCATGCCGAGGGCAGCAGGATACAGACCACCTCCTCCGCGCCCCACTACTTCGACACTTGGGTAGGCGGAAGTGGGTACCGTCCTATGCTACCTGCTCCACCTGGGCTCACGTGCTTCACCTGTGGCCAGGCTGGCCACTACTCTAGGGAGTGCCCCCAGAAGGCACCTCTCGCTATAACTCCTGCACGAGCCCCTGCCACTCCAACTGGCAAGGCTGGACCTTTGGTGCGTGGTCGCCTGAACCACGTCTCTGCTGAAGAAGCTGAAGAGGATCCTGGCGTTCTTATGGGTGAGCTTCGAATCAACAACCATCTTGCTACCGTTTTGTTTGATTCTGGAGCATCGCATTCATTCATCTCTATTGCGTTTGCAAAAGAGCACAAAATACCGTTCGAGAAAATGAGACGACCTTGGAGATCTCTACTCCTGGTTCCAAATGGCAAACCGATGGCGTTACTCCTGAGGTCCAGATTATCATAGCATCCCTGTCCTTCCCTTTCCCGTTGATAGCCTTGAGGTCGAAGGGCCTTGATGCCATACTGGGCATGGACTGGTTAGCAAGATACCATGCTAATCTCGACTGTGCTGCTAAGTCCATCACCGTGACCCACCCTTCCGGTTACGATGTGCAGTTTTGGGCTACATATTCAGGACCTCCATCATCAGACAATCCCCTCTCCCCGGAGATCACCCTATGTTTCATGGAAGGCTTGTCCCCTCCTGAAATCCAGGACATACACGTGGTGTGTGACTTCCCGGATGTGTTCCCAGAAGAATTGCCTGGCATGCCACCTGATCGAAGTGTGGAGTTTGTCATAGACTTGCTTCCCGGTACTGCCCAATTTCCAAGAAGCCCTACCGCATGCCGGTGGAAGAGTTGGCTCTGTTGAAGGAGCAAATTGATCAGCTGTTAGCTAAGGAGTTCATCCAGCCTAGCAGTTCACCATGGGGTTGTCCGGTACTCTTTGTCAAGAAGAGGGATTCTACCGTGCCTCGTCTAGTCTCTGACTATCGACCGTTGAATGCGGTGACAATCAAGAACAAGTATCCTATTCCTCGCATCAATGATCTGTTGGATCAGTTAGCTGGTGCAAGAGTATTCTCCAAGATGGATCTGAGGTCTGGGTACCATCAAATAAAGATCAGAAAGGAGGATATCCCAAAGACGGCATTTGTTACTCGCTATGGCTCATATGAGTATACCGTCATGTCCTTTGGTCTCACAAATGCTCCAGCTACTTTCATGAGGCTCATGAATTCCATTTTCATGGATTATCTTGATAAGTTTGTCGTCATTTACATCGATGACATCCTCATCTATTCTAAAACCGACGAAGAGCATGATGAACACCTTCGGTTGGTTCTGACACGGCTTCGTGAACACCGCTCTATGCCAAGTTCTCCAAGTGTGAGTTTTGGTTGGATAAACTTGTCTTCCTTGGACATGTAATATCTGCCAATGGTGTGGAAGTCATCCCCGACAAAATTCAAGCTATTCTAGACTGGAAAACTCCAATGTCAGTCAAGGACATTCGTAGCTTTCTCGGATTGGCGGGTTACTACCGCCGATTCATCGAAGCTTTCTCCAAATAGCCAAGGCATTGACTGACCTTCTCAAGAAGGATAAAAGTTTGTATGGTCGGCCGAAGCTGAAGAGAGCTTCCAAACACTGAAAGCCAAGCTCACGTCCGCTCCTGTGCTTGTCCTGCCGGACACAAGCAAGGATTTCGTCGTCTTCTGTGACGCCTCTCTACAAGGCTTGGGTTGTGTATTGATGCAAGATGGCCATGTGGTGGCATATGCTTCTCGCCAATTGAAGCCGCATGAGCTCAACTACCCAACTCATGATCTAGAACTTGCCGCTGTGGTCTATGCTTTGAAGCAATGGAGACCATACCTGTTTGGTAACCGTTGCGAGATCTTCTCGGATCACAAGAGTCTGAAATACCTCTTCACCCAGCCGGATTTAAATCTCAGGCAAAGGCGTTGGTTGGAGTTAATCACGGACTACAATGTGAGTCTGAACTATCAACCCGGCAAAGCAAACGTCGTGGCTGACGCGCTAAGTCGGAAGTCCTATTGCAACAATCTGATGATTGAGAAGGCCCAACCCGCTCTTCATGAAGAGTTTGCCCGTTTGAACCTGGAAATTGTTCCCTCCGGCTACCTTGCAAATCTGGAGATCAAAGCTACTCTTGTAGACCAGATTAAGGATGCTCAGAAGCTGGATGAGGGTATCCTGAACATCAAGAGGAACATTGCTAGTGGCAAGGCAAACTGTTTCTCAGAAGATGAATCCGGAGTTGTTTATTTTGGTGACCGTCTAGTGGTGCCAAAGAACCGGAATTTGAGGGAGCTCATTCTCCAAGAAGCTCATGAATCACCTCTCTCTATCCATCCCGGTAGTACCAAAATGTACCAAGACCTTCGGCCACAATTCTGGTGGACTCGTATGAAACGAGAAATCGCCAAGTATGTTGCTGAATGCGACACCTGTCGACGGGTAAAGGCTGAACATCAAAGACCTGCCGGCACTCTCCGCCCTATTGCAGTTCCCGAGTGGAAATGGGATGAAATTGGTATGGACTTCATTACCGGATTTCCCCGATCTCCTAAGGGCAATAATGCAATTTGGGTAATCATTGATCGTCTGTCTAAGGTTGCTCACTTCCTACCAGTCCGTGAGGAGATACATGCTAGTCAACTAGCTGACCTGTATTTGGCTCGTATTGTTCCATTACATGGGGTCCCTCTGAGGATCATATCGGACCGTGGAAGTATCTTTGTATCCAAGTTCTGGCAGAGTTTCCAAACTGCTATGGGTTCCCGTCTTAACTTCAGTACCGCTTACCATCCTCAAACTGATGGTCAGACCGAAAGAGTGAACCAAGTGTTGGAAGACATGCTTAGGGCATGTGTAATCTCTTTGGCAAGGGTTGGGAAAAGTATCTCCCTTTCGCGGAGTTCTCCTACAACAATAGCTATCAAGCTAGTCTGGGTATGGCTCCATTTGAGGTTCTCTATGGAAGAAAATGCCGCACTCCTCTAAATTGGTCCGAGACTGGAGAGAGAGCACTCTTTGGTCCGGATGTGATCAATGAAGCTGAGGAGAAGGTTCGAATCATACGAGAAAATCTGAAGATTGCCCAGTCTAGGCAGAAGAGCTACTATGACAAGCATCATCAGGAAATTCACTATGAAATTGGTGATAAAGCTTATCTCCGAGTCTCTCCCCTTCGTGGCGTTCGCCGCTTCGGAATCAAAGGGAAGTTGGCACCTCGCTATGTGGGTCCTTTCACCGTTCTGGAAAAGCGAGGAGATCTTTCTTATAAGTTGGAATTACCGGTCAAATTTCCAAATGTGCATGATGTGTTCCATGTATCTCAACTTCGCCGGTGTTTCAAAGATCCTATCCATGGGTCAATCATGAGGAGCTAGATCTACAAGAAGACCTCACTTATCGTGAGCATCCTACCCGTGTCCTGGATGAAGCTGAAAGAAAGACTCGTAACAAGACCACCAAGTTTCTTAAAATTCAGTGGTCTCATCATTCTGAGGAAGAAGCTACGTGGGAACGAGAGTCTAGTCTACGTGAGGAGTATCCCGACTTTTTCTCGCAAACTTAGAATCTCGGGACGAGATTCCTGTAAGGAGGGTAGAGTTGTAACAGCCCAAACCTGTAAACCAAAATTTGTGTACCAAATTTTCACTTTTGTGTCCTAAAGTGCATCATGGCATCTTTGCATTAAGTGTAACAATTGGAACCTTTAACTTGTCACTAGGATTTTGGTGCTAGGGAAGTGTTGATGTTGCTAGGAATTGTGGAGGTGTGACAACATCTAAAAAAAAACCAAATGGCCCAATGGCTTCAACCAATTTCCAAACAACAAAGGCACTCAATCCTGCAAATAAAATTACTTGACATCTCCTATTTGTCAAGGAAGTTCCAAAAGCTCCAAAACAATATTTTGCACTTGCTCCAAATTGTTAAAGGAGCAACACTTTTGGATTTTAGAAAATGCCCATTTCACCTTTCTAAACAAAAGTGGTCCAAACAATTTTATTTTGAGACGCCAATTTTTGTGGTGCTTCTCTACCATATGGGGAGGCTACCAGATTTATTTCATATTTTCTGAAAATGTTTTGGTGCCTAAATTAAATCACGGAAGCTGCTGGTTTTAAACGGTTTTATAAGTTTAAAAGGGAAAAGGACCTGGTTGTGATGGAATCAAAACTTCCAGGGGGTTATCTGTAAACCCGTCATCTCCTCTCTCCTCCCTCCATTTCCCGCGCCACCGTGGCGTGCTCGCAGCGCACGCCGTGCCCAGGGCCCCCTTCCCCCTGCGCTGCCCTCTCCTGCGAGGAAGACAAGCACCCCGGGGCCCCCTCTGCTCCCCTTTCCCCTCGCTCTCCTGCTCCCGTGCCCCATCTTCTCCTCTCCCCGAGCTCACCACCGCCGCGCCATGGCCGTCGTCGCCGCCGTCGATTGAGCTTACCCCACGCGAAACCGAGACCACCCATCGCTCCACCGCGCCGCCTTCCCCCTTTCCACCGACGGAATCGAGCCGGGCTGGCCGGAATCGACCGCGCCGTCCGCTTCCTCCGCCGACCACCGCGCCGCTTCGCCGGCCGATTCCACCGCCGCCGAGCCGTCCCCGACCGCGCCGTTTGCTCAAACGAGCTCAGGGTGAGCTGCCTCACCTTCCTAGGCACTCTGTTCTTTCCTTTTCCCTCGCGTTCGCCGCATCACCGCCGGCAGCCGTGCGCCGCCGTGCGCACCCTGTTCCGCTCGGAATTTCCGGTTGAAGAACATATCGGATTATCCGGTTAAGTGCAGTACGCGTATGATTTAGGTCCTTAGCCGTTTTTCTCTCCTTTGGAAGCATCGGATTTTCCGATCTTTGAAAGAATCGGATCTTCCGATTGAGGTCAGTGCCACTTTTTCCTAGTCCTTAGCAGAAATTCGAAAGTGAGTTCGATCGGATTATCCGATTTAATTAAATTCGGATATTCCGATGTTGTGCAGTACACAATATTTCTCCTGTTCAAATTTATTTCTTCCTTTTTGATTCTATTAGTTGTTTCGGGTTGGATTCAACTTAGAACCATGGCAGATTTAAAAGAAGAACCAAAATAATGAAAAGGACTTATTTAAAATGGTTAAGTTATAAAAGTAATAACTTTTTACCGGTGCATCCGAAAACTGCGAGCGAGGTACCGCAACGCTCCGAACAACGAGAGCTACCCGAAATCATCATCATCATGCATTTTGCTCACATTTCTAACAATGTACTCCTAGGAGTATCGAAATCACTAAGTTAAATATGGGGTGTCTTCCCTAGTTGAGGTACTACTCCCGCACCCCATTTAATATTGCTAGATAGCTCATGACAAGTTCCGTGTATCTTAAATTGTCATACCATCATGTGTTTGCGCATTGCATTGGTGAAGCATGTGTGGTGATTGATTGTTTTTCCCGTGTGTTGTGTTTCGATAGATCAAGCAACCGGGGTCACTCCTCAATACCCCGAGGAGCCGTACTACCCGTATCCCGAACAAGGCAAGCGTAATCCCCCCTCTAAGCATATCTTATCCTATTTTCCGCAAATATATTTTCTCCACTATATTATTGCATGCGGTTCTAAATGTCTTTTGCCTGGTTTAGAGTATCCTACTAGTTGCATTAGAATCCTGTTGCCAATACCTGTTTTACCTTCCTATTTACCCTAGGTTTGTATCTTTGGCTATGGAATACTTACTATGTTATGCAAGTGCTTAGCCATGCTTAGCGAAATGCCTAGTGGTACTAGGGCTGGTGGATGCTGGAAACAGGTGTTAACTTGTGACAGTGATGTTGATGGTGGAGAATTGCGGAGATGGATAATAAAATGCTAAGAAGGTGTGGATGAGAGGCCACATGGGATGTGGTGGGTTGTCTCGTTCTCGCCGCCTAGATGCGAGTTCTCGCCTACGAGCCAAGTTGAGCGTGCAACCATGCGTGGGGTATATGGAGCCCTCGTCGACCGACTAACTTGAGCGGGACTAGCCAGGGTCCTCTAGTTTGAGCTTCCATTTGCGTGTGCGTGAAGATGGTGGCCAAGGCTGGGATGAGGATGGTTGTGTTAGGAAAATGAGTGGCCACGGGGCAGGGTGCTGGGAGCACTGAACTTGTCCCGTCCTCACTGATGATCCTGGGTTAGTCCTCAACAAGGTAAATGTTGTAACCGTTCCCACTCAGCCGGCTTTCCCTGGAAGAGAGCTACGTGTAGGCAATGAGCCGGACGGTACGCGTGGATAAGAAGCTGGGAGGTCCCTCGCGGAACCTGGCGACTTTCACATTGTACACCCCTGCAGGGATAAATCTTTTCGAAAAGCCGTGTCCGCGGTTATGGACGACTTGGTGACGGATTCTGAGATCATAGAATAACTTTAACGGAATGATTAAAAAATGGGTACTCAAGGTACCACCTCACGATTGCAAGGTGAGCTTCCTCGAGGGTGATTCGGGGAGGTGCCTTTGATGAACAGGTGCAATGGTTGATGTTGAGTAAGGTGAGGAAAGAAAGAGTTACTTCTTACCTCTTTTGAAAATACTCTGAATAGTCGTTGCCTTTGAGTTATGTTTTCATAAATAAAATCAGCTTTATGCAAAGCAGCCATATAACTTTGAAAGCCTCATCGAGCATATATTAGCTCCTAATCTTGCGAGTTCATCGAACTCAACGTCTTTGCTTTTGTTTCAGAGGAGGACTTCACCGACTTCGAAGGTGGGTTCTTTGTGGACGTCGACGAGTAGTCTGGGGTTCCCAGGTGGCAGCTTGGGATATCCTGGAACAGCTGGCGCTGTGATGTTTATTTGCAGGCCTCTTAGGCCCTAATTTGGTTCTTGTTGTTTAGAACAACCTAATTCGCTTCCGCTTGATGTAATGTTGGGTCTGTGACCTTTGGTTGTCATTTGCTATCTTTCTCTGTATAAGAGTTGAGCTATATGTGATTTTGTGTCGTAGAGTCTGTGATGTGCCAGTTGTTCCACAAGTCTTGATCTTACTATTATGCTTTGATAGTTGTGCCTGTGTTGAGGCATCAATCGGGGTGTTGCGTTGTCTGGAGTGAGGTGTACCCAGCAACGCCTGCCAAAGGTTTTGGCCGGGATTGGTAAACCCGTAACCTCCGGTTGTATCGCTTAACCGGTGACACACAGCATCACTGTATAGCAGTCGGGTCAGGGCGCCACAAGGATCGAAGTAGGTGCGGCCATTGATCATGTCGTTCATGACATCCTCTGTGAAGTAGGCCGGGTTGGCAGGCGTCGTCGGCGGGAACTCGCTCCTGTCGAACATGAGGGCACGGGCCTCGGGCATGGTCATCCTGCCACCCGCCGTGGTCTTTGATTTGGCACGGGGCCGCCCGTCGCCGGCACTCAGGGTCACGTTGAGGTCGAGTGACTTCGGCTCGACCGGGACCGACGAAATCTTCGGCGAGTCCTCGCGGGAACCCAGCCGCGACACTGGGTGATGGGCGGCGGCCGGCGACGGCGTCGAGAGGCCGAGGGACGAGGATTTAGGCGGCTTCGCTTTGGCGGAGGAGACCGAGCTTCCGGCCGACGGAACCGTGTCGGGGGAGAGGCCGGTGGCAGCAACGTAGGCCCCTGCAAAAACCTCCCCTTTGAGGAGAAGGACAGCTCGGGCGGCGGCCTGGGCGGCGATGAGGTCGGAGTTGGCCTGATGCGCGATGGCGGCGAGCCTCTCCTTCTCCTTGGCCACTTCGAGGGCGGCCTTCTCCTCTGCCTTCTTCTCCCGAGTCCTCTCCCTCCGGACTTGTCGCTTGACCGAGGCCGGCTTCGGCTCCTTCTTCACCGCGAGCAGGGCGGCGCCGGTAGCGGCCGTGGCTTTGGACAGCCTGTCCTCCATGAACGGCGACGGCGGCGAGGGTGGCTGGAGGCGACGGCGGCGAGGTCGGCTGGGGGCGGCATCGGCGAGGTCGGCTGGGGGCGGCTAGGAGGGAATGGGCGGCCGAACGAGGGTTTGGGAGGGGATTCTGTGGCTGGACCTTGGGCCCGACGCGGACAGGGAGGACAAAGAGGAGAACCGAGAGGCTGTCCGTCCCGCCCCAAAGCCGCCCCAAAGTTGGGCCGCGTTTGGGTCGAAAACTGGTGTCCGGGCGGACACCAGTCCGGATGCGCCAGCCCGTTGGAGAAGGGCATTTGTCGGTTTGGACAAAAGCGGACTGGGCTGGTCCGTATGCGCCAGCTCGTTGGAGGTGCCCTTAGGGGCGAGGTGCACATCACTTTCACCTACATGCCGCAGAATTGTTAGCCTACATGTAACGTGAACTACTACTCACTCTGATCCTGTCCCACCATACACATGCTACTTGTACCTTGTACAGTACTAGTTGAGTTGAAATCCCACGACACTTAATGTGGATCGGAGGGAGTACAATTTTTTTAGAGGAAAAGGGTCACGCCCCAGTTCCATTCATAGAACGAAACCATACCAACTCATACTGGTTTTGATCCTAGCTTATAACAGGCTTGCGGGGTCAGCTGACTCAAACACCCCAACAGATGCAAAAGAGCATCCATCAAAGAGCATCCGTATCAAAATATAAGATGTTTTAACATTTTTGGACTCATATTTATCTAGACATGTTCATAGGCAAAAAAATGTTGAAACATCAAAAATGTTACTCCCTCTGACCCGAATTAATGGGCGGGAGTGTGTGTATTTCATTTTTTACAAAAAACCCCCTGCCAGTTCAAAATCTTTACAACTAGGTCCCCAGTTCGAAATCACAGTCTTCCTCGCGGCGGACGGGCGGATCGCCGCCGTCCTCAGCTCGCCGGAGAGAGCGAGTCCGCGGCGGCTCCGCCCGCAGTTGGGAGGCTCCCTCGGAGGGCTCCCACCGCCGGTCGATTCCCCTTGACATCGCCGCGCCCGCGCGATGCCTCCGCCAGGACGACGGGCCTAGACGCCGCCGCGGGGACTGCGCCACCACCTGCCTGTGGGGACTGCGCCGACGCCTTCTGCCGCCCCGACCGTGCCCTCGCCGCTCTGGTCCGGGACCATGCCCGCGGAGGTGGCACAGGAGCCGTCTAGGCCTCCCGCGGTGGACGCGCGCGGCCAGCTCGCCGAGTCCGCCTTGCTCGTCATCCAGAAGCAGGAGTCCGCTACTGTTGTAAGTAAAGCTCTGCCCGTCCCTGCAGCTGGAGTTCACCACTGGATGCTGCACCAGCGCCATTGCTGTCATTGTCCCCTTTGCCTTAATCTGCAAATAGTTCACTCCTTAATTCAGTCATCCCACAGCATACTCCTAGCATAAGGGTGGTAGAATACTGAAGAGAAAAGTAGATGCGCACTTTCTTGTAGAGCTGGTCGAAATTCAGTCATCCCACAGCACACTTGTTTGTTTATTTCTTGTTTGATTCCTGCTGAAGTGGATTTGTGTGACCAAAAACATGGAAACATCATATTACAACAGTATATGCCAATGAGCTCACCAATTTTGCATTAGAATACTGAAGCAGGTCACTAGCTTCTTGTCACTGAAAATAGATGATAACATACCCTTCGAACAGAATATCGTTCACCAGGAAAACAATGTGCAGCTGCCTCTCTGAATCCTCCAGAGCAACTCTGCCTCATACCTTCAGCCAGAGAAGGAAAACAAAAAAGGATGCCACTGCAGAATTATCTAAAAAATACAGAATAAATTGACCTTCAAGCATGGGAACATGAAGTTTCTTTTGATGCTGCAAATTATTTCCGAGTTTTGATGAATCTAGTTTGCAAACATGAAAAAATCTTTAACTAGTCTTGTATGGTGCAAATTGTAGACAGAATATTTAAGTGGGAGCAAATTCAGTTTTACTGATGCAAGCAAACAAAGCAAATTCAGTTTTACTGATGCAAGCAAACAAAGCAAATTCAGTTTTACTGATACAAGCAAACAAAGCAAATTCAGCACAGGGACAACAGAGGCAAGTAAACTAGGTAAGTAAAAACTGGGTAACATCATAATTCAGCCAACAACAAACAAACCTGTGTGAGCATTTGTTTGCTGCTGGAAGCACATCCCTTGCTGTACTCCCTGTGCTGTAACATATGAATGGTCCAGAAAAACTATCCTTGCTTGCCCTTGTTACTGAAGTCAATATAGCACACGGTTTTTCCAGCGTACAACCTAGAACTAAGTAATATTGTCTACAACACCAAATATATGGAGGAAGCAGAACTATATAACAGCTCTTTCAGTAATAAAAAAAGTAATGTCACACATATAGTTTCCTTTCCAGGTGAAGTAATACTCACCTAGCTTTTTTGCACTGTCCCAGTAGCTGTTCTTTGATACCATCTCTGTTTCACAAAAAATACATCAGAGAACAACCAAATATGAGCAAATGAATGCGATTGTTGTATAGTAAACTAAAAGATTACTGCAAAAGCAAACCATTTCATACAGTTAGCCTGGGTATACTATTGTTACAAACTAGGAAGGATTCATCCTCCAAAGCAAATATAGTGTACATTTTACACATTGCTATACTTTTACTGATATGTATTGTGGTTATGCTGCCTGTATCAATTTCAGAGAAACTAAATACTCCTCAATTGTTTTTCTGCAGGTTGCCCAGTCCACCATAGGACAAGATGGTCCTCTTTGATATCAACTTAACTCCTCCACAAGAGCTGGATCTCAACTTCAGTCCAAATACTCCACAAGAACAAGAACAAGAACAAGAACAAGCTGCTCATGTTCAAGAAGAAGAAGAACAAGAACATGCTGCCGAGGCAGACAACATTCAAGAAGAAGAAGACCAAGAACATGCTGTGCAGAGGCACCATAATGATGTGCCGGAGAGTTCTAAATTTGCAGCATATATTGCACTCAAAGCTCTAGGAAAAGATAGACCAGTGGTGAAGACGGATAAAGAAGTTGTGGCTCAACTTTTGGAAATAAGCCTTAGATCTGTCGAGAAGATATGGAAGAAGGCCATAGATCAAGAGGGTAGAAACGAAGCGCTTGATTTCTCAAATAAGCGGAAGGGCAGGTGCGGAAGAAAGAGGAGAGAGCTTAATCTCGATGAAAGGGTGCCTCAAGTTCCCTTGAACAAAAGGGGTACATTGAGGGCGCTAGCAAAGTCCCTTGATATCCCTTTCACAACACTGCAAAGGAGGTTGGAATGGGGCGATTTAAGGCGCCATACCAATAGCCTGAAAACACATCTATCTTTGGAAAACAGATTAAGAAGGCTCCTATATTGCATCTCAATGATCGATGAAACAACAATAGTACAAGCAAAGCTTTGGTTCAAAAAGATGGGGAACACAATGCATATGGATGAAAAATTGTTTAATATGACTAAGCGAGATCGAACCTACTACCTATCACGAGAAGAACCAGAACCAGTTCGTACTATCCATAACAAAAACAACATCGGCAAGGTCATGTTCTTAACCATAGTTGCTAGACCTAGACATGATGAGCAAGGAAATGTAGAAGTGTGGCCTGATGATGGATATGCGGAAACAATATGGATACAGCAAGACAATGCTAGAACGCATGTTTAGCCTGATGATCCTGTATTTCTGGCCGCCGTAAAAGCTTCAGGACTGGATATTAGGTTGACTTTCCAACCTCCAAACTCGCCGGATGTGAATGTGTTGGACCTTTGCTTCTTCAGCTCCATCCAATCCTTGGCATTTGAGAGTGCACCTAACACTCTCAAAGATTTGATAGAATCAGTCGAGCAAGCTTATGATGCATATGACATGCAGACACTTGCCAAAGTGTATATCACCTTGCAGTCTGTCTTGTTGGAGATTATGAAAGACCAAGGCGGAAACACATATAAGCCACCCACATGGGTAAGGACAAGCTAATAAAAGAGGGAAAGCTGCCTAACATACTAGAGGTTGATAGCACACTGTATGAAGATACCTTAAAGCTAATAGCCGACTATGAGAAACAACTAGTGGAGCAAGAGGAGGAGAAGATGAAGGATAAACAAGCAAAGAAAGCATCAAAGTTTTATTGCTTGTAATTATCTGTTTTAAGATGTGTCAATGTTTTATGATGACACAATTTTATGTTTACTATTTGCAGAAACTTGAAGTCATCCGGGAAACACAAATAGGCGAATTTGAAGCTGCAATACAACCAAGAATAGAAGAAGAGAAGCCTAAGCAGGAGAAGAGGAAGGGAAAACAACCAATAATAGAAGAAGAGAAGCCTAAGAAAAAGAAGAGGAGGAGAAGAAGAAGGGTCTGGTTCACATGAGGACTGAAGCAAACAACACAAAGCAAACAAAGAAGCACTGAGCTAGTTGTGATGTAGCAGAGGCAAACAACATGTTCAGTTGCAGCAAACAACAGTGCCTACTACTTGCACACGCAGTGATGAACATATGCCCTACCATAACCAGACCATGAACTCAACAGGTGGACAGAGAGCAACGTGACACCGTAGGATCAGATAATAGCCTAATTTATGCAGCAACAACTGCAGCCTATAAGATTGAAGAAAGGGGTCATAACAAACTATACTGCTTCACTGATTTGACTGAAAATAAACAACAGCTATTTTACCTTATAAACACAATTGGTTCGTGCTTCACAAATCATAGGTACGGAGTACTAGTTGGTACCACGAGCCTTACCAGGCGCCGGAGAGGGAGAGCTCGCCGAGGTGGCCGGCGAACATGACGGAGACCACCTGCACTCTGTACTGCAGCAGGCTGCACACCACCAGCGGCGCCGCGAGCTCCACTTGCCGCCACACCTCGTCCCGCGCCGCCGGCGCGGGGCGCGAGGGAGGAGTAGAGGCGTCGAGGACGCTGCCATGGCTGCCGCGCTCGCTCGCGGCGCGTCGCCTCATCCGCCGCCCATTCCTCTCCTCCCCATCCCTCTTCTTCGCCTCCCGCCGCCTCGCCACCCCGTCCTACCACCTCCGCGCCACAGTTCCGAGGAGATTCGCGGCGTCCGTGGACTCCCTGGTCGTGGCCACCACCGCGGTCGAGATCCTCCACGGAAAAGTTAGGATCTTGGGTATCTTGGAGGGGCGGAGCAGGCGGCGCGGCTAGAGCTGGGACGGAGCAGGCGGCGCCGTCCGGGGAGGAGCCGAGACGGGGGAGAGTTTGGGGGAAGGACGTTTGACTTCAGGTGAAAACAAGCAAGGGTTTTTTTTCGCAAAATTACCACTGCGAATGTTATTTCGGGTCAGAGGGAGTAAAATATCTTACATTTCGGTACATAGGGAGTATAGTGTAAAGGACTCCCAGATATTACAAAGGAAATTTATTCTACAGCTAAGGATTTGAGAATTTTGTATGTACATTGGCAAATAAAAAGGACTGTAGATATAACGAACACCGACACCTCTTCGCTCTCGTTCCCCTCTCCACAGTAAAAGGCGACCGGGAAGCGATCCTCGTTCCGCCGGCGATTCCGCCGCCCTCCTCCTTCCCGCCGGCCTTGGTGCCGTCGGAAGGAGGTGGGGGGTTGAATCGTCGGACGGATCTGTGTGCTCGTAGTCTAGGGTAGGCTAGGTAGCATAGTTTCCTGCCGTCGGCGTTCGTGGCGGCGGCGGTGAATAAATTTGCTTCGGATCGACGGCCGGTTGCTTGCTTCGCGACGGCTGGTGGTGGATCTGTGAGCCCTTGGCCAAGCATGGAGGTCAGTCCGGCGGTGACCCCCATGTGGTGGATTTTGTGCTTGGCCCTCGCTGGCACGGCGACGAGGACTCCGACGTCGTCGCGAGGGCATGGAGCTTGTACAGGAGCAGCTTCTCTGGGTTCTCGGGGTTCTTCGCCGGCTTCTGGTGCGTTCTTCAGGCTTCTCCGGCTGGCCATGGTGGCTTGGGGAGGTATGGCTCTGTTGGCGTGCTCTGCTTCTTCTTCCTCGAGTTGCTTCTTCTTCTCCGGCCGGCCGTGGTGGCGAGGGGTGAAGATGGAATCAACGTGGGGTTTCGGCGGTGGCTCCGGCAAGTCGTGCTTGAGCTCAGTGCAGGGTTGGTTGGAAGATGGGCTGGCTGTGGGACGGAGGCGCCATGGCTGTGGGACGGAGGCGCCATGGCCGTGCGCGTTCAGCGTTCTTCGGCTCCGTCGCTTGCGGCGGACGGATTCTGCGGTCCTCTACATGTGTGGGGTGTTTCCTCCCCAAGGTGCGCGGCGGCCTGGGGTCTCCTCCTCCGGCGGTGCTCGGCGTTGGAGTTTTCTTCAGGCTTTGTGGTGGTTCAGCACTCGTTGCTGTTGTTCTGTGCTCTTCGGTTTGCTACGACTGCGTTCTCTGTTACTTGTTGTGTAATTTGCTTTGATTTCGCAGTTGTAAGATCCCTTCAAAAAAAAAAAAAAACTGTAGATACTTCTACTTCGTTTGCTAGTATCCGTGAGAAAAACGCATATACATGGGATTCCAGAAACTTTTGGACTATCTGGCTATTAGAAGTTCTCGCTGGCTCCTGGCCTACTGGGTCCCGTATGATTGACAAGTTTATAATTGTTTTTTTTCTCCACAGTATCAAGCTTATATTACACTTGGTCTCCACAATAACACGACACCCACATTATATATTATAAGGGGAAAAGGAAAAACGAGAAGCAATGATCCACGGTGCACTACCAAAATTTGCCGGTGTTGCTGTGTGACAAGTCATTTGGCGAAGAGCAAAAACATTCGGCATAGATATATATGCCGAGTGCCGCAATCGCCATAAAGATTTCGACACAGGATTGGTCGGCAACCTGTTTGCCGAGTGCTTTGAGTGTGTTTTCATGCACTCAGACACACCCGGCAAAACAATTTTTTTTGAGGAAAACGGTCATTTGATGACTCCCATTGGTTTGTCGAGTGGCGTTACACTTGGCAAACAAGTCCACAACATTGAGCAAGAGACGAGGGTGGCCGGTAGCAAGCCACATGGCAGTCGTATGTTGAGTGTGGCACCCGGCATACAACCAGGAGCTATGCCGAGTGCCACACTCGACATATCTCACGCCGCGTGGCTCGCTCCGGCGCCCCTGGCTGCGCTATATGCTGAGTGTGGCACTGGCATAGCTCACGAGGGAAACACTAGCATATAGCCTTTCACATGGCGTAATCTGGTGGCATCTCGGGCGGCGATTCACACTACAATGTGCCACCACTGCAGCCACTACGTACTCTCGCGATACCGGTGGCCGTCTACCTTCAACCGTGGCCACCAGTGCGCGACTATGCCACGCCTCCTGCAGCCTAAGTATGCTGGAAGTGCGGCTCAACACGCAGTAACCTATTAGGATGGAGATCCGGCTCACCGCATATGGAAATCCCCTACAAGAACACTTTCGACTTTCCATGCTAAGAGGCCGAGGGACTCGGCGAGAGAATAGGTGTAACTGAAATGAATAGTTTGGGTTTGCTGGTTGGGGCATTTTTATGCTCACCCTCCATCGATTTTTTCCACCAAAATTTTCCGCTTTTTTTTTCGCCAAAATTTTCCCGTGGAAAATATATTAGGCGCAGGAGAAAAAACACAGGAAAAGAAAAATATAAATTATTTTTAAAAGATAAAGAAAAAACGTAAAAATATGTTTGTCCAGTGCCATGTCAGTGTGCACTCGACAAACAACATGACGTCAGTTTTCTGAGTGCACCTCATGTGGCGCTCGGCATATACCCCTGTTTGTCACGACGTTAGGTGCCACGTGACACTGACTTGTTGTCGGGTGTCTGCGCTTTGTCGACTGCCTCACTCGGCATACTTTTTCCTATGTCAGGTGCAATTATTTGTCAAAACACTCGGCATAGCACCCTAGTTGCGGAGTGTTTTTTCGGGCGCGGCTTAGGCCCTGGTGTTGCCGAGTCTGATATTGCACTCAGCAAATTATCTGTCACTGGGTAAGTAGGCCGTTTTCGGTAGTGGTGAGCATCAAACATTGGTAACTGCATAACACTTAGATTAGGATAATGATTCTTTGAAAGAAAAACTTTAGGAAGAAAACGACACATAAGCGCCGTTGTTGCCAAAGCATACCAGTTAAGGTTCAATCGTGGGTTTAACTTACGGACATTGTGCTATGGTTTTTAACGAACTTTTAAAATCAGACAAGTAAACTAGAAAATGTTTTCAAAATGAGTTTAATTCCAAATAAAACATTTCAATTGGGGAAATATAGGAATACTCCACCAAAATGCATCAAAAGTGATGTTTTTCTTATTGAAGTGTTGATGAATTTTCCCAATTATGATGGGTTTTTGCAATTTACTCAACAGTGATTGATTCGGTTCATCACCCAACTCAAAGCTGAATTATGCCTTACCATATTTTAGACATTTTTTGTCGTCTCCACATCAGTCTATATCAAGTGTGCTGGCCAATCATTAGACGTGATATGCTCGATATATATGTTCCACGTCAGGCTATATGCGAGCGGTATGTGTGAATCCAGCACTGTCAAAATGAAATGATCGCTCGGTGTCGACAGGCAGAAGAGCGGAACGTCGACCGCTATGTCGACCGAAAACAGAAGAAGCTTGGCCGTGGGTAAGAGCAATGCTAATCGCTTCATCGCTTGTCATGTCGATCGATCGGTTATGGGCGCGTTTGGTAGGCTGTAGATAGGGTGGCCCGGCCCGCTAGATGCGAGGTTCTGACGTTTGGTTATCCGTTTTTCCTTTTGGGTCTGCATAGCACGGTCCTCAAAGCACCCTCGGGCCAGGCCCTGCGGGAACGGCCGAATCGGCCGTTTTCTTGGGGCCATGCCGAGTGGAGTGCAAGCGGTGGCAGCAGGTCGCACACGGGAGACGCCGCGTCCCTTCGGGGACACGCGCCATTTATTCCCCTCACCGCCCACTCTCCCACTCCCAACTGCACTCGCTCTCCTCTCACCTCTCTCTCTTCGACGGCGGTTGATTCACCGGCGGCACATCGGCGGCCATTTTCGGCGGGATAAGAAGGCAGACCATCGTCGACTCGTCCGTGGCCAAAGCGGAGCTTCGTTGTCCCATCGCCAGCCCCGAGTCCTCTCGAGTTCGTCGAGTTCTTCGTCAATGGCGGTATGATGATTTGGACTCTTTCTATCTATCTTTCGCAGCATAGATCTGTAGATCCGGCTTGATTTACTCCGGTATTATGACATGCACCGTAGATCTACGCTGTTTTAGGGTTCATTACAGATCTGTGCTTGCACTGAAAGAAGGTTCCATTTTATTTGGTGTGTTCTTCATTTTGCTGTGTTCTGGTCATTTTGGGGTGTTCTTCATACTTGATCCATGGTTTTACAGTATGTTACAAAGTCCGATCTATTTTTTTCTGGCCTATGATGAATCTGCAGCTACCAAACGCGCCCTTCCTGATAGAGGTTGTGGTACTGAATCTTGTGCAACTTACGATTAATGGATTATGATGTGTTCTTGATTCAGTAGTATCACCTCTTTCAAACGTACCATGTCATAATGCAAGTCTGAGGCCTATATTTGTAGCAACTTTTCATAATCTTCGTGAGTAATTTCCATGGTAGCCGATGATTAAACTGAAGGCATCCTAGTTGCAAGAGTATTGCCTACAGAACCAAGGGTAATGGCAATCAGAGTGCTATTATTTGTACTTCGTTCTTGTAGGCACTCTTTTGGCCCACTGATACCTTCACATATGAGGCTTGAATATAGATTTTTGCGCCAATGATGAATGGTTTTGCATTAAGGAGTCAGATAATGCATTGCAACCACAAGGCAGCCACCAAAATTGAGCAGCATGCACAATTCCACTTGTGTGTTCTGCTCGGTTTTGTTGGTTGTCATGCGGTTCTTATTTTGATTCTAGAGCTCAATGTAGTAGCTAACTGAGGCATGTTGACGCAATTTAGGTCCATGATGAAATGTGTTAGAGCTGTCGTCTGCTGACTACCAGCAAAAGTTATAAACAGCCACCATCTTATGTGGCTGTTTTTTTTCTTTTGCTAGCTAGTCAGTAGGCGCTTACCTGGTTCTACATGTGCTGAGATCAAGCAACACTTTTTGTGCATTCGATTTTGAGTTGCAGCTATGATTTTCGTGTAAGTCTTAAGGCCAATGATGTAAGGGCTGGGACACAACCATCACCACCAGACGTCCAACAAAAATGAGAATCAGTCACAGATCGTTGTGGCTTCTACTTGCTTTTGTTGGCTAGTCTGGTGGGAAATTTGTCTCAACCATCTCTTCAAACTGAGGCCACCCACTACAATCTCCATTACAATGATGAAACTGGGGATTACACAAAGTGTTATAACCCATACCATTATCTTTGTAGTAGACTTCGAACATGACAATGACCACGGATGACATTGACACCGTATTCAAAAGAAGGAAGGCAACTTATGGATGGATCAAGGACACAACCTCCCCTAACCATTTCTGCAAAGTGGTGCTAGCACCCGGACTTGACCTCCTCCCAGTTCCTACCGCCTTCAGGCCCTACTTGGGTGAGGTGCCTGGTGATATCACTGTCAAGACGAACACTGGGTGCATGTGGACTATCAACGTTGCTGATGTCAATGGAAGAGCTTGCCTCGTCAAAGGTTGGCCAGCATTTGCCATAGCACACGGCTTAGATCTTGGTTATCTGGTCATGTTCAAGAAGCTCGGTCGAATGGAGTACAAGGTGATCGTCTTTGACAACTCTGGCTGTGAGGTGGTGAGACAGTGCCCTGAGCACCCACTGAACTTCAAGAAAGACGAAAATTGTTGAATGTTCGTCCTAGGTAGATCAGACTAAGTTTCTGCGAGGCTACTTCTGTATGTCGATTATGGTACTTGGTTAAAACTATCGTACTTCTATGCTATGTTGATCATGTTCATTTGTGTGCATTTCATAGTCTGGTAACCTCACCATAGGCTGCAAGAGGTTACCGTAGCAGCAGCATTGCATAGAACCAAACACATGTCTGATTGCATTTGAGCATGCAGTCGACGTAACCAAACACGCAGTCAGAGTGGCTAAGCCCATGCGACGTTCTTTGCTGCAGGCTACCAAACAACTAGCCCAACATGGCACAGAGTCCGTTTTAGCTCAGCACTGCCCTCTCCAGCCTGCCCCGTCGCAGATGAGAAAAGGCTGCAGGCTACCAAACGCGCCCTATATGCATGGCTAGCGCTCCCCGGAATGTCAAATGCAAAATCACCTAACGTAAGAATGTCAAATGCAAAATCAAATACGACAGAGAGATGTCGTCCCCACGTCAACAGTGAATGCAAGAGTGCATGACGTGTTCCCCGCAAAAACAAAAAGGTGATTGACGTGTACGGTAGTGGATAATAAAATGTTTCACGTGGCAGATTGCTCTTGCATGCTTTCACACGTCAGCAGTACAAACTTGAAACGTTTATTTTATTCACATTCTACGAAATTTGTTCATGTGATCATGTTTTTTTTTAAGGGAGCTCGTGTACAAGATCAAGAACAGAACGAACAACACACACGAACCGAAGCAAGATCCACACCACGCACGGCAAACACGGATCCACCACACACACCACGCACCCAAGCAGACGCCTCAGACCAACCTTGTTGAAATGCCGCTTGATCCATCCGACGCAAGCGCCAGAATCTTGGCGCTGAACGAACATCGGCTCCGAGCCGTCGCCAGAGCACCGTCGCCGTCTCACGCCGGAGACAAGAACGACAGCGCCAACCTTCTTCCGCCAAGCCCACCGCATCCACCGACGAAGAAGCACATCTCGCCTACAAACTCCCAGAAAATCTTAGCAAAAGCACCACCTTGCATCGAGATGCAAGGCACAGGACCCCAAGGACAAGAGCTGACGCCGCCAGCAGCTCGAGGGAAGCACGCCGCGGCCCCGGAGAGCAGCGGACGCACCAGCAACAACGGATCTACCCCGGGCGTCCACCGGAGCGCCGAGGACAGAGGAGAGGGCCGCCGCCACCAAAAGCCTCTCCGGCCGCACCGCCACCTCCACAGCGCCGCCGGTAAGCAACCCACGCACCCCTAAACTATGTACACGCCGGGATCCGTCGATTCCCCGTCCTCCCGCCGCCGGAGCGGCCGCGGAGGGCGAGGAATCGGTCGGATCGCCGGCGGCGAGCTGGTTCGCGTGGGTGTCGCCCAAAAATCGCCTCCTTGTTCACTGTAGGTGGGAAACGAGGGAGAGGTCCAGACGCTTCGCGATCATGGTTTTATTTTTAACGAGAGGATCTACAAAATGTAGAAATATCGCTGGTACGCTGTAGTCGCTGTGGACTGAATCATCACAGGCCACCGAGTATTATCGAGCAGGCTAGCTAGGGCTAGGTAAGCGTTCCACGTCGCGACTAAGCATCACCGCATACAGTAGCCCGGGGGGAGTGACGACGCGTCCAAGAGCCGCTCTCACCATCCAACAAAAGAATGCGGACGGGAGCGGCTTGGAGCTTGCCGACCACGGGTGACTGCGGAGGCGGCCAAATTATGGCGCGGTCGTAGCATTATGCGTCGATCGTACTCGAGGAGACCTCGCCGTACGTAGATGATGTGATGCGCGGATGGATGATTGAGAGATTCATTGTTTCGCTGCACCGGCACCCTTCAACTGTCCGGTCCGATCCAAAATCTGTCCAGCGTTCTCACTATCCCCTAACTTTAGAGGCATTCTCAGGGGATGCCAGACAGTGGCCGAATATGCACTCCGACAAGCGGAACCCACCTGCCATAGACACATAACGGTTTGGTGCCATCGTGATTCGTGCAAGAGACCGTTGCGGCGTAATGGCGCCCACTGCACCGGGAGGTTTCTCGGGCAACGCGACTGGCCGCGAAGCGATGGGACGACGTTGCGTCTTCCCCACGCGTCAGATTTACGCCGGCGCCAGCGCTAGCCAGTCACACGTGTCGGCGTTGCGCCTCCTCCATGCATACCATTTACGCCGGCGCACCGCCCCTCGGCCATTCCTGGTGTATAAAGCCGGGCTTCCTCGCGGCAGCCCTCCCACACAATTCTACCCCTTCTCCATTGTCCTACCTCGCCGCCGGCGTAGCTTTTCTGCACCTCCATGTCGCACAACGCCGAGACCGGGCAGTTCGAGGGAGGCCGCAACCTCACCCAGGAGCAGGCGCGCCTCTTCCACCACTACGGGCCTGCCTAAGGGGTGGGTGGTTAGCGTGGGTGGCCTCGCCATGCCGCCCATCCCAACCACCCCTGAGGCCGTAAACCTCGCCGTCCTCGCGACGGAACGAGATGACGGAGGCGCAACGTCTCTCCCCAGAGCGCCATCGACAACTGGGCCGCCTGGAGCGAGGGGTTCCAACATGAGCGCAATGCTGAGCTTACAAGGTACGATGACGCGTTGAGGCCGTCGCGGTACAAGTCGCCGGCCGACACTTATGGTGGGACGCCACACAACACATGGTGGCCAGCGCCATTGCGCCTGCTCGGGCGCACGCCGCAACCGGGAGTGACATCCCATTCTGGCTGATGCCACCGGTGCGGCGCGTCTTTCCCAGGGCGCGAGCAGCCGCCTATCACCGGGTCAAGGAGGAGCGCCACTCCGCGCCACACGGAGGAGGTGGATGTGGTGTCGTCATCCGCGACACGCCATGAGGTGGCCCGGTGATCCGCGACTTCGGTCCGCCGAGGCGCGATGTCTCTACTAGACCCCTCCCTGCGGTCGCATGTACGTACGCCGACCAGAGCCACTCCCGGTGGAGGTTGTGCCGCGGGTACCACGTGCCATCGCCATTGCACGACAAAACACAAGACGACGAGTGCCTTGGCTTCGGCGACCGAGCTCGAGGGGAGTTGCCGGCCTCATGAAGACCATCGAGCTGGCGGTGCAACAGGTCTCCTCCGGCAGCGGCAGCTATGGGGATTCCACTTCAAGCACTGGACCTCGAGATGCCGCATTCACCTCCCGGGCAGCCTCCTACTCCACCCTTTTTTACATCGACGACGACGATGACGACGAGGACGGCGGCCACGACGAAGACATCATCGACTGGGATAGCCTCGGTTTGGAGTAGGTTAGGGTACTGACGCCGGCGAGGCCGACTTTGTTTAAGTTTCATTTCAACCTTGTAAAATATAACGAAGTTTGAATGAAATTTTAAACATTTGCATTCCTGTGTTTTTTTGGGGTAGTTTGGGGGTGCCAGTGGGGGAGGCTACCTTGGCCGGACTGGTGTTCGGCGCCACCCAAATGGTGTCCGTTTTGGGTGGTGTCAGACCATATTTAGGTGCTGCCGGTGGAGATGCTCTAAGGACTTTTTCACTGAACATGGGCCACACGTCGAGCACGGTGAAAAACCAAAACATGGACGATGATGCACACAGGAAATAAGCCAAGCACAGGACGACCGACATCAACAGCTGGAAAGCGACTGAAAAAAGAGGCAACCCCTACCGCTCCTATGCGGCCGTGCCTGGCCGCACCGGGGCGTCCACCACCGGCGAGCACGCGGCCGACGATCTCTCCTTCCCCTCCACTCGCTGCCGCCGAAGACATCTCCGGGCAAAGCCCGTGTGGCACGGCAGTGGCGTGGCTCCTTAGCTCGTGATCTGGAGTATGGCGGCGATGCTCCTTCCCTCTCCTTCGTCGCGCGGTGGCCATGCGGTGACCTGAGTGCGGTCAGGCGAGTCTGCCTCTGCATGCGGCGGTAGCGGCTAGCGCAGCTGCGCGCCCGATTAGATCTGGATGGGTATGGCAGGCCGCGGCTGTGTGTGGCTGCCCCTTGCCAACGCAGCTCGGGTACACCAGGCGACTGGCCATGCAGCACGTGGACGTCGGGCGGATTCGAGGCAAGACGGTTGGTCGTCGAAAGGCAGGCTCCGATTCGGGGGCCGATGATGGCCGCGCCCACGAGCGTCGTTACCTTCCTGAAGGTCTCGTCGCTGTGAAGTCTAGCCTCTCGCCTTGTTGCTCCTGGTGAAACCTCAGATCTGAGTCTCCCAGATCGGACGATGGCGACACTTTTGGTGTCGTTCTCCCTATTTGGGGCATCGTTTTGGAGCACATCCTGACTGGAGGGGTCTGGAAGTGGAGCAGTGTTGCATTTACTGCATCAAAGACGGTGAGTCTCGGTGGCACGGTGAAGCGGAGTTTTGGCGTCGAACGTGGGATATTGCACACGTGCAGGACAGTGGCGCTATCTGGCATCATGGTGGCGTCGATGGTAGGCTTGAGAAAGTCATTGCATGGATCTTTCTTGAAGATGTCTTGGCGGAAGGTGGCGGTAGCGACTTCTGAGTGCTCACATGTGGCGTGCACTGAGAGTCTGCTGGACCGGTTTGTACTCCCTGCTTGCTATTGGGCGGCTTGGTGGAGGCCTCTTGATTTAGATGATGTGCATATGTGTGTTAGGTCAGAGCAGTTGGCTCCGATCAGTCCTTCCCCTTCATCAAGCTTGTAGGTGTACCGACTTTTTTCGTCGGATAGGTGGCTTCTGGGTGATTGATGTATTTCTTTGTAAGACATTGTGGTTTCTTCTGTTTTGATGCATCATTTTGATGCAGAGGCCGGGTTGCAGCCTCCATTTCAAAAAACAACAACGAAGATTTACGTACCACCACACATTGGAGCCCTTTTTTTTTTGTCGAAGCCATTGGAACCAGATTTGGCCACATGTATTCTAGGCGGCCTGTTTTCGATGTGAACCACATTGGCGCCGGACATTTTTATTTACCCATGTCCAATTTGTGCAGCCCAAAAGCCTATCGACCCGGTCTTCTATACATGACACTTTCACGTATTGTTCTACTGCCACTTCCTCCCCTAGCCACCACTTCTCTCACTCCCACTCCTTCTAACACTAACCTGTTTGAATGAGTCTACCAACCTTTCCAGACTCCTCTCCCTTTTCAAAACCCATGGGAGTATGTTGGAAAGAATTCTTCAAAAAACGATGTTCAAAAGCCGGGGACAGAGATCCGGTGCCTCGCTCACAGCAAGGCACGCTGTGCCTCGAGGCCTACCATCCACCGTCCAAACTCATCCAACGGCCAGCAGTGGTCAGCACGAAAAAGACTTGGTCGTTTCCTCTGTTCCTCACGCGCGCGAGGCAGGGAAACAGAGCTTCGTTACAGAACGAGCAGATGCAGGGAAACAGCGGGCGGAGCTCGCCGCAGCCACTCCGATGGGAACCTCCGGGTAGCCGGCGGAGAAAACAGAGCCGGAAATCTGGACTCCTCACCGCAGCCGCGACGGCGCTCTCCGCCTCCACTCCGACGGCTCCCTCCGTCCCGTGTGACGCCCCTCTCCCCCATACAGCGGCCACCTCCAAAGTCCTCCTCTTTCCCCCTCCGATGGTCTCCTCCGACGCACACAGCGTCCAGCAGCTGGTAGCCCGCGAGTGCTGTGTTTCAATTCAGCAAAGCAACATATAATTCAACCAAAATCGGAACCTGGTAGCAACAGATAATTCAAGGAAAATACCTGTCATTTAGGACATGAAACACATCAATCAATTGCAGATTAATTCACGATAATAAGACGCAATAACAAGCTGTAATTTTCAGCACATCAATCAATCAACTCCAGCCCAATTTTCAGTATTAACAAGCTGCAATCAATCTGGAAATAACAACACCAAAGTATACATATACAGGGGTAACATAGAACTGAGCGGAGTGCACAACGGGGATGAGGAGGAGTCGCAGGGGTGCGGAGCGGGTCGACGGAGCTGAGCGGAGGGCGCCGTCGGAGCTGCGCGGAAACGGGGATGAGGACAGCGTTGAAACGGGGTTGGGGAGAGAAGAAGCCAGTGGGACGAAGGGATTGCGGGCACCGTTTATCCGGTGGCCTCCGCCTGAGCTCGCAGGGCTCCCATCCCCACGGCGGCGATTGCGGCAGAGCTCCCGCCCGCAAGATTTTCCTTCCGGCACTGCTTGTTTGCCTCGCGCGTGAGGACTGAGGAGGAAGGAGCTGGTCTAATTTTGCGTTGACTTCTGTGGGCCGTTGGATAGGGGTTGGATGGTGGATGGTAGGCCTCGAGGCACCGCGTGCCTTGCTGTGAGCGAGGCACCGGATCTCTGTCCAAAAGCCGGATCCCTTCAAGGTAAGCGAAAATCGAGACTCTGACCCACCGCTTATCTCGATTTCTCACTATGATTCTTGCCCCCGATGCGCTATCCTGGTCATGCCATCTCATCAGTGGGTCCGTAGCTGCGTTGGCTCCGCTGCCCCTCCCACCTGCCAGAGGACAACGATAGGAGGAACACAATTAATAGGGGACACTTGTGGACATAGCCCTCTCCTTGGTCTCGGCCAAAGCCGAGTCCTCCACGTACTTGTTAGAGTTTTGGTTTGCATGTAAAGTATTTTTTAAGAGTTTTCTTGTTTACTATATACAGAAATATAGTTTGGGTACCATTTTTTTAGAATTTTCTTAGAATGTTTGGATTTAAATTTACAAGAATCTTATGCAGAAAACATGCAAACTTGTAAAGGATACATAACACAAACATGTCCTTTAATCAATCTTATGTAAAGGAAACATGCAAAACTTGTAAATAAAAAAAGCTGCTTCATGTAATCAATCTTGCAATTAGTACTCTCTCCGTTCTAAATTAGATGACTTTCATTTGTCTAAATGTGGATGTATCTACACTTTTAACATGTCTAGATACATTCACACGTGGACAAATGTAAGTTATCTAATTTGGAACGGAGCGAATATTTTTTACCTAGCACAGACAAGCCTATGAATCCTCGACTATGCTTAGGATAGCAACTGCACGTCGGCAAACGGAGAAACAGCATCTCCTGGCAGGAGGAGTCACGTAGAAAATTAAATAATATACAGCGAATTCAGACGTCAGCCCCACAGCAACAGGGATTACGTGGGCATTGTTATGGAACAAGATAAAAAATTGTTTGTTCTCAGCGGTACACACATTTTCGTGGGATGCTGAATCAATGGAAACGGTTCTTGCTAGCAGTACGTAGACTTTCGTGCAGTGCATATATTGTTTCTGCCCGAAAAGCAACAGGAAAAAAAGAACCTAAATACAGATGCCAAGATGTTTTTTCGCAGCAAGATGCCAAGATGTTTGTGCATGTAGCAGATCACTGCACCTAAATAGATGGATCTGATCATCAAGGGAGGAAGATCGAGATCAGCAAACGCAACAGTCAACGGGAACCCGTGGCAATGTCCTCTTGTACAGCACGCTGGGTGGCCATTAACGCGCGGGGCCCTAGTTAAGCATCGTCACAAATAGCCGCGGGTCTACTCTCCACTCCACTGTCCCAGGCACAGCGTATGCCAAATGGTAGTTCCAAATTGAGTTTTTGGGTTTTGAAACTAGTTCCATCATTGTAAGAGTATCTCTGGTAGATCTCGCAAAACGCAAACCGTAAAATTAGTATCGGGTACCCTCAAACTCAGTTGAGGTACAGAATTAGCAACGACAGAACATATACACTAAACTCGTACTGAAATTTTTTAAAAAAAAACTCGCTAAATCTTCATCGTTTTTATCAGAAAACAAAAGAGCACACAAACATTTTAGGTCTAGATTTTGATCGGCAAATCCTAATCTAACCCTAAACTAACAAAAGAGGCCACAAGTAGGGTTTTGAAGCTGCGTCTGAGCCGCACAGGATGAGACGCTGGCAGCGCTCCTCCTTCTTCCACTGACGCACGCGCGCTCAATGCTCGACGTCTTGCGTAGGCCGCGTGCGAGCTGTTCCGCGTTCACCGCGTCAAACAGCCAGGCGGTCCAATGGTGTCGCTTTTCTGAGCGCAACTCGGAGCGCACTGCCGGATGCGCCCCAACATCTTGCCTTCGTTGGTGATGGTGCTGAGCTCCTTGGCATCGTCGGAGGAGTAGGAGTTGAGGGAGGACTTGTCTCGTCGTCGTCAGAGGAGTAGTCTACATCGTGGCCGATAGAAGGAGGCGCACCTCCGAGGCCACCGTCACCCGTCCTCCATTTTGCGGCAGATGTGGTCGAGAAATCTCTCACCAAAGTGGATGGATTCCGCGGCGGTGGGGAACGATTCGCGGCGGAGGGGACCCCTCCCCCCCCCCCCCCTTCTGGTACCCTTTGATATAGTGACGGAGGGATTCGATATGCGGTTTCCCTAAAAAAATCCGGCTGGGTCGATATGCGGTGCGGGCGATAAAAAGACCTAAACGACATATCCTTGCCCTTAATTTTCCAAGGCATGGGCGTTTTTTAAGGTATCTGCTAGAGTTCAAAATTATACAGAGTAGAAAAGAGGTAAGCCGACAGGAGGGATGAGAAGAGAGAAATGTTGAAGGAAAAAAATATACATCTCCGTCGCCGCCAAACGGTGCGGCCGGACGAGTACGAGTCGGGGGCGTGGTGCGGCTCCTAGACACCACGGCGTGGCGGCTCTCCGGCGTGGTGCGGCCGTCGAGATCCTCTTGGCGTGCGGCGGCGCGTTAGTCTCTCCTGGATGGGATGGCGGAAAATGATGGCAGCGTGCGCTGAGGATCGGCTGGACCGGTTTCTGTTTCTGGCGCGCTATTGGGCGGCCTGATTGAACCCTCCAGATTTAGTTGATATGCGTAGGTGTGTGAGGTCAGCGCATTGGCTCCGATTGGTCCACCCCTTTATCAAGTCTGTAGGTGTAGCGAGTTTTCGCCTAGACGGTGGCTTCGAGTTGATCGATGTATCTCTTTATAAGGTTCGGTGATTTATGTTTTCTCTTATTATTAATAAAAACGGTTTTGTGCATCCAATACAGAGGAGGCTGGGTACACCCTCCATTTAAAAGAAAAAAGAAAACCGAGCGCGTGTTACATGCATGCGGCTGCCTCTAATCGACAATCCTCCGTGGCTCCGTTGATTCGGTGCATCTCGCCGGGACCGGCCGGCTACATGTCCGTCCGCGCGTGACGAGCCTGTAGCGTGACCCACCGGAGCGTACCGCCGCCGACACCATGACAGCGAGCGAGTTGCCAAGTTGGCACGGGTGCTTCATCCGTAGCCAGCAACTTGCGCGACAGGGGGTAATAATCAAGGTGAAACCTCTAGCTGGAGCGCGCCGCTGCTTGCTTCTGCTTCTGCTTCTGCAAGTTGGGCGTGCGTGATGCAAATGGCAGCCTCCTATCTGAAGATCTTGGTGGAAACCTGAATCAGAGCAAGCGTCGTCTCGAGGAAATTGCAGATTCCACCACCCTCATGCCATTTCGTTGCGGAAACCACCAGGTTTACAGATTTGTTGCACTCTCCACCAGGTTTACGTCCAATCCATTGTAACCTAGTCTAAACACACTATTAATATGAAAATTTGACACTAACCACCCATCAACATGAGTATAAACTACATCACACTTTTTCGGCATGACAATTTGTTTTTGACATGGATAAAATGACAACTGAGAAGACGATATTATTTTAAACGAGACAAAAGATTTGTCATTTTCATTAATTAAGAATAAAAAAGCGTTGACTGATTAATTAGCAGAAAGCCGACCAAAAGACGGAAGAAACACTTTCGCCCACAATCATGGAGTACGACTATCGCGAGGGCACACACAGCCAGCGGCTCTTAGTTCCGGTGACCCATGCACGTGGCCCGACACACTCGCCAACGCCCGCACCCTCCCCTCCGAAACCAGGATGGCGTTCGCCTAGCCAGACAAGCCGTCGCAATGAATCCTATGTAGGCCACCGCCTTCACTACACCAGAGGGGTCAGTCAACGTTTTTTATTCTTAATTAATGAAAATGACAAATCTTTTGTCTCGTTTAAAAAAAATCTACACCAGAGCGCTCCGTGATGTTTGGAAAAATTTGTCTATACAACCAGGACATTATCTGACTCCTGTATCTACCCCCAACCTTGCAGCTTGATTCCACCTTCCTGAGGGCCTTGCAAGCAGTGCGGATAATGTTACTCGAAGGATTCAACAAGAGCGCGATCTTTGTGAACACTCCATGTCCACAGCCACCACAAATGTTGAATAGACCAAAACAATCTGATCTAGAAAGCGCGGAGATTCCCACTGAAGTGTAAATTAGTTTGTTCAGGTTAGAATCACTAGGGGTAGCTGTAGAAAGCACAAAAGATATATGTAGTATCACAAATCGAAAATTCATTATTTTTACACCTACAACTGAAGGCATAGTAAAAAAAAACTGTAGAATTGCATTCTGCGTCATTATTCCCTAGAGTAGATAGTGCTCAATCAAGGCCTTTGCTTTCTGCTTGTTCTTGATTTTAGCATGAGTGATATATGCAATTAACACATTCTGGTCACCGTTTTGGTCTTCTCTTTTATATGTACTCTTTTGTTGTCAATTAATCGCAATATAATGTTTATTGTCTGATCAATAATCCATACAAGGCTGCACCGTGCCATTTTTTTCATGCCCATAAAGTGTGCTGAACTTTCTTACTGCTGGGTTAGAGCTAATTATTGATGTCAATGGGTATTTAAATATGGTTACAAAGGATTAGGTATCAACCTGGTGGAGACTGCAAAAATTCTGAAAAAGTGGTGGTTTGTGCAACGAAGCGTCCTGTACCTGGTGGAATCTGCAATTCCCTCCGTCGTCTCCCAATCCGGGAGTTCGGCATCATGGTTCTACTGAACATCAGATCCCTGGATATCTTAACTGTACATTCTACTATATATAAAAGGGGAAGAATCCCTGCCCTCTCCAGCCCTCCACGTCACCCCAAACCCTGGCCGTCCGATCCGCGCGACGGACGGCCGGGATCAGGCCACATCGCCCGAATTCCCCCGGACACTATTCATCTTGATTTTAGACCAATCACAGTCCGCCACGTGTACCGGTTACCCGCCGGTCACCGCGCGCCCAGCCGGTCGCCCACCCGGTCGCCACCCCATCTTGCAAGAAAACCCCTTCGTTTTTTGAAATTCGCATGAATTCCACGTTCGCCACTGCGATTGGACCTAAATGCAAAACGTGTAAAGTTGCGGGGGCTCCGTGCAAAACCGTCACGGGACCGTCCCCGTCCTCTCTCTCGCGCGCGCCGGCCGAGTTTGCCGGCGCCACCGACGCCGCGCTCGCCGTCTCCACCCCTCCCCGCACGAATCTGACCCTCCGCCGACCTTCCCCGTCCTCCCATCTCCCTCCTCGCTCACGGATTTCATCCGAGACGCCGCGAGGCCGCCGGATTTGACTCCGCCGCGCCCGCCGTCCTCCGCCGCTTCCCCGCGCCGGCGCGGCCGCTCCGGCGACCAAACCCGGGCGGCGCCGCCACGTACGGGTCGGCCGCGAGCCGCCGCGTCGGATGCGGGCAGTTTCGCATGCCAAAACACACCGGCGCGTCGCCGGCGAGGCCGCCGCCGTTCCGGGCGGCTCCGACCAGATCTGGCCCCTGTGACGTCATTATGACATCACAGTGAGGCCAGCCTGCCTTTTTTTTGGAATTTTTTTAAAAAAAGCCCTAAATTTTCCTTACAATTTAAAAAAAAGAAAATAAAAACTTTAAACATGTACACCCAAAAACAAATATGGAAACTAATTACTTACGTCATAATGCAAACATATTTGAATATTTTAATACGGTAAATATTTGAAGAAACTCCAAAATCATTTCAGAAAACGAATACAAATGCAAAATTAACAATTTTTAAAAAACAAAAATAAAAAACTTCAAATACATACATCCAAAAAAAAAGGAAATATATCAAATTGATCACGTGGAAAAAAAACTAATTACTTACGACATAGTGTAACCAAAATTAAATATTTCAACACGGTAAATATTTGAAAGAACTCCAAATTCATTCCATAAAATGATTAAAAATGCAAAATTAATATCTTCGAAAATATCCATCCAAATAATATGGAAAAATAATATGATTGCAAAATAAAATAAAACATTGAAAAATTCTAAATAATGCAAACTAAAAAAATTCAAATATGGCCACCAAAGAAAATAAATATGATTTCCACATAATTTCAAATAATGCAACCTGCTAATTCCAAATATGTTCACACAAAAAAAATGACAAACATGCCAACTTTCCATGTGATTTGAAATAATCCCAAATAATGCAAAGTAAAAATGTCAAACATGGCCACAAAAGAAAATAAATAGATCCAAATTTCCATACAATTTCGCAAACACTCTAAATAATCCCAAAAAAATGTAAAAAATGCCAAAATGATCACACACAAAAAAAAACTAACTACTTACGGCATAGTTCAAACATATTTGAATATTTCAACACGGTAAATATTTCAACGAACTCCAAATTCATTCAATAAAATGATTAAAAATGTAAAATTAATATCTTTGAAAATATCCATCCAAATAATATGGAAAAATAATATGATCGCAAAACAAAACTAATTGCTTATCCAATTTTCCATACGATACTGAAAAATTCTAAATAATGCAACCTAAAAAATTCAAATATGGCCACTAAAGAAAATAAATATGATTTCCACATAATTTCAAATAATGCAACCTGACAATTCCAAATATGTTCACAAAAAAAAATGACAAATATGCCAACTTTCCATGTGATTTGAAATAATCCCAAATAATGCAAAGTAAAAATTTCAAACATGGCCACAAAAGAAAATAATTAGATCCAAATTTCCATATAATTTCGCAAAAACTCTAAATAATGCAAGCCAAAAAATTTCAACTATACCCACAAAATAAAATGACAAATATACCAAATTTCCATAGGGAAAGGAAAATAAATATGCATGACAAAAATTCAAATTTCAAATTTCCACGGGCCTTCCAAATTTGCATATTTCGTAGACGCCAAAAGGAACTCAAATATGTTAAACTATACGAAAACAGGAATAATTTCCGAAATGCAGACGGTTTATCCACTTCAGCAGTTTTGCAAACGAAAAATTCAAAAAAAAATTAGCCCACGGGCGCGGCAAAGCCGCGCTTAGTCCCCTAGTATACGTAACGGCGGTGCGATTTATCTCTGGCACTGAATGACATTCAGATTCCGCCAAGTAGTGGTGCAGCTAGCATTGCCGCAGGACGCAGGTGGCCACGTTTTCCCACAGGTGGAGGAGAGCCGAGGTCAACTAACACGAAATTTGGATTGTTGTTGAATTGCTCTCAGAAGCGACCAGTTTTTTTTGACAATCAGAAGCGACCAGTTAAGTAAGCAACTTGCACTTCTTTACTCCTTTGAAAGAAGAAGAAAGCAAAAACTAATAATACTAAGCCACGGTAACTTACCGACCAGATCGACCAGACAGAGACGGCCATGTTGCGCGTCAGACGTTTTTCACAGAGTACAATATCACACCTAACTAAAGCCAGATCTCTGTGCATCAGAGAAGCTACCTGATGAAGTCCTACATAAACAAATAAAAATAGCCCGGGAATTCCTGATGTTTCCCTATCAGATGATGTGAATTCTCCGATTCTCTCTCTGCTCAATATTCTCCTGGGAACAATCTTTTGTTTTCATTTCTGAATCCAAGAAACAGTGACCTTTTGTCTCCTGCGCGAACTTCAAACTTTCAGCAAATAGCCTCTGCCCCTCGCACGCCCAGCGCCACGGCCTCACAGTATAAATAGGACCCCTCCCTCCTCTGCTTCTGCACATCCATCTCTGCCTGTTCTTGCCATCACCGGCCCTTGTGCCCAAGTAGTGCGAGAGAGCAATGGGAGTTCGAGTAGCTTGGGCATGCCCGGCGGTGCTGCTGCTTCTGTTGCAGCTCGCCGGGGCGTCGCATGTCGTCTACGAGACCAGCCTCCTCGAGGCCGAGGCTGCGGCGGCCACCGTGCCGGCTTCCATTTTTGAGCTTGACACTGGGTACCACTTCCGGCCTCAGAAGAACTGGATTAACGGTATATCTGTTAACCAACCCATGCATCTCTACATCTTGTTCGAGCTAGCTAGACTGAAACTTATAGGCAGACACCCGTATATGTGACAAAAGGAACGAGCAGTGTAAGTTCTGCTCTCACAGAGCATGCATGACATACTACATAAGATCAAGCTGTTCTTTGGACAATCTCACAAACCATGCATGACCTAGTGCCGTTTTACATTGAGCAACAAGTCAAGAACATGCATGCTTAATGCTTTACAAGGTTTCAGGGCTCTTCCTGTGCCCAAGCTAGATTGCACTAGTGGCCAGAGTGGTATCATCAGTAACAATCGATCATTAACTATGTCGTTATCCTAATTTAACAGTTTAATTCCATAACGATGCTTTCTGCAAAGGTTTAACTGGTTCTAACTTGCGACTTTTCTTATCCTTTTGGTTGCTACTCCGCTCTCCGGTTGCCACCACAGATCCGAACGGTACGTCGTCCTTCTCCCTCGTCCGTTTTGATATCCCATCACGCATTTCTGTCTCGTGATGAATCATGAATTTGATGCTATCTGCTAGAATCCCTGTGTGCTGCAACTTGCAAACCCATTGAACAGTAACGCCTTTTGGCGGGGAATAAAGAACACATATATGCATGCATGCATGCTTGAACTTACATGCAAACTTAATCACTCTCATAGAGAAAACATTATGTTTAATTGTATGAGAAATTGAGATATTGCTGTTCATTAACTTTACTGTTGGAGATCATTACCTATCAAAAACTTCCCTGTGAATGTGGGGTGGGGTTTTGGTATATGATGAAATTTCCCTCCGAATAATATGGGTTGGAGTTTTGGTTTGATTAAATTTCGTGCACATATATATTCATGCAGCGCCGTTATACTACAAGGGGTGGTACCATCTGTTCTACCAGTACAACCCCAAGGGTGCCGTGTGGGGCAACATCGTGTGGGCGCACTCGGTGTCGCGCGACCTCATCAACTGGGTGGCCCTGGAGACGGCCCTCGAGCCCAGCATCGAGGCGGACAAGCACGGCTGCTGGTCGGGCTCCGCAACCATCCTGCCCGACGGCACGCCGGTGATCATGTACACCGGCGTCAGCAGCCCGGACATCAGTTACGAGGTCCAGAACGTGGCCTACCCCAAGAACAAGTCGGATCCTCTTCTCCGCGAGTGGGTGAAGCCCGCGTACAACCCGGTGATCGTCCCGGAGGGCGGCGTGAACGCGACGCAGTTCCGGGACGCGACCACCGCGTGGTACGCCGACGGGCACTGGCGGCTGCTCATCGGCGCCCTGGAGGGTGCGTCCCGGGGCGTGGCGTACATGTACCGGAGCCGCGACTTCAAGCGGTGGACGCGGGCGAGGAAGCCGCTGCACTCGGCACCCACGGGGATGTGGGAGTGCCCGGACCTGTATCCGGTCACCGTGGACGGCCGGCAGAACGGGGTGGACACGTCGGTGATGAACAGCCCGCGGGTGAAGCACGTGCTGAAGAACAGCCTCGACCTGCGCCGGTACGACTACTACACCGTCGGCACCTACGACCGGACCACCGACCGGTACGTGCCGGACATGTTGAGAATCGGTCTCTCATTGTAAACGTACAAGTACATGTAATCCTGCCGTATATAAATAGAAGAGGTGGAGGCACGTTGCCTACCACGGAACCCTAAATCTTAACTTGGTATCAGAGCCACGAGCTCTTCCTACCCTAGCCGCCACCGCCGCACCTGTCCGCTGCCGCCGCCGCGTTTTCTCGCTGCCGCCGCCGCGATGTCGTTCACATCTTCCGCCCTCGCGCTCACCGCGTCTCCCTCCACCCCCGCTGCGCCCACCATCGTGCCACTCTCGGCCTCGGCGGCCATCCCTGTTGTTCCGCCCATCGCGGTCCGTCTGGACCGTAGCAACTACATCTTGTGGAGGGCGCTTGCTCTCCCCAACTTCGCCGGAGCGCGCCTCCACGGATTTCTCGACGGCTCGGCGAAGGCGCCGGCTCAGACCGTGACGACAGGAACCGGCGACGCTGCCCGCATCGTGTCCAACCCGGACTACGAGCACTGGTGGACCCTCGACAAGAAGGTTCTCGGGCTACTCCTTGGATCGATGCACGAGAAGATCTCGTCCCAGTTGATCGGCTGCACCACGGCTGCTGCTGCATGGGCGGCGGTGCAGGCCATGTTCAGCGCGGAAAATAGCGCTGGTGTTCGCAACCTCCGGCGTCAAATTCAGGCGCTGAGGAAGGGAGACAAGCCCGCTGGCGAGTATATGCAGAAGGTGACAGCACTAGCTGACGCCATGGCCGCCGCCGGCTCCCCCCTTCGCGATGACGAGATCATCGATTACATGCTCACCGGCCTTGGCTCGGCGTTTAACCCCATTGCTGCCTCGATGAACTTCGCGGGGACGGTCACGCTCTCCGCGTTCTACTCGAGTGTTTTACACTACGAAGCCCTCCAGCAGCAGCAGTCGGAGCTCGAGGATTGGACACCCTCCGCCAACGTTGCGTCACGCCCGGGCTACATCGCCACTCCGGGCCGCGGCAACGACTCTGACCGTCCTAGTGACGGCCGTCCCGCTGGTGATTATACACAGCAGGGGCAGATCAGCCATGGCCAAGGTGGTCACGGCCAGGGCAGTCAAGGTCGTCCTGGCGGTAACGGCGGCAATGGCCGCAATGGAGGAGGAGGGAACGGAGGCGGCAATGGCCGCAACCGAAAGTGGTGCCCCAAGTGCCAACTCTGCAGGAACTGGGGGCACGAGGCAGGAGACTGTCGTAACTTCCGCGCCGGCAACTCGGCGTCTACCTCCACTCATGAGCCGCCCCACTCGATCATGGATTCCGGGGCGACGGACCATCTCACAAGTGATCTAGAGCGCCTTCAAGTTCACGAGCGCTATGGCGGGAAGGATCAGGTGCAAGTGGCCAACGGTGCAGGTTTGTCAATTTCGCATATTGGTCGACAATTCACCAACGTCTCGGTCACCAGCGTCTCGGTCATCCCACCAATAATGTAGTTCAAATCATTGTTAGGAATAATGGTTTAGTGTGTTCGTCCGATATTCAGACTTCAGTTTGTGATGCTTGTCAGCGTGCTAAGAGTCGACAATTGCCATATAATTTATCTCATCGTATTTCTACTATGCCTCTCGAGTTAATTCATTCTGATGTTTGGGGGCCAACGATTGCCTCCTCGGGAGGGTATAAGTATTATGTTAGCTTTGTCGATGATTACTCTCGTTTTTGTTGGATATATCTTCTCAAGCATAAGCCTGATGTTGAGCAAGTGTTCTATGCTTTTCAAGCCCACGTTGAACATCTCCTTCACACCAAAATCATAGTTGTCCAGTCGGATTGGGGTGGTGAGTATCACAAGTTGCATCACTATTTTCAGCCTACCGGGATTTTCCATCGTGTGTCCTGTCCACACACATCACAACAGAACGGGGTTGCTGAACGCAAACACCGTCATCTTGTTGAAACGGGTCTTGCTTTGCTAGCTCATTCCTCCTTAACTTTGCGGTTTTGGGATGAAGCTTTTGTGGCTGCTTGTTATCTCATTAACCGAATACCCACACCTGTCATTCACCAGGACACGCCTGTGCACCGTCTTCTTCAGGTAAAACCAGACTATTCTTTCCTTCGCACTTTTGGATGCGCGTGCTGGCCCAGTTTGCGCAAGTATAACGCACATAAGCTTGCTTTTCGCTCTACTATGTGTGTCTTTCTAGGGTACAGCCCAATGCATAAGGGGTACAAGTGCTTAGATCGTTCCACGGGACGTATATATATCTCTCGTGATGTTGTTTTTGATGAGTCTGTGTTTCCATACTCCACACCTGGTGTTACGGTTGACATCTCCACACTTGCGAATATGATTTCTTTTCCTTCCGATGAACCGGCTATGGGTGATAATATGCGAAAATATGACCTGTCTTATTTGTCCACTGACCAGCCTGCCCCAGGTCATGTATCTCATGTGCAGGATTTTTCGGTCGAGCGAGATGCCCCTCCGCCGCCTGAGATCGACACCCGCCAGCCGGTGATCGACGTGCCCACCTGTCCTGTACGTCCCGCGCTGGAGATCGACGTGCATGGCGCATGCACGCCTCCCGGCCCCAGCTCTCCCTCGGCCTCGTCACCCGGCCCATCATCGGCTTCGCCGCCCGGCCCATCGTCGACTTCGCCGCCCGGGCGAGGCTGTGCCCAACCAACGCCGAGTCCCTCTGGGCCGGCTGACTCGGCCCAGTCCGCGTCGCCCCTCACTGGTTCTTCGCCAATCTCGACGCCTTCGACTGCGCCTGCCCCGCCACCGCCGTCTACGACGGCTGCTGCGCCTGGTCACACTATGACCACTCGTCTCCGTGACGGCACCCGTCATGAGAAGAAGCTCACCGATGGCACCGTGCGATATGATCCCCGTCGCCGCGCTTTCTTCGCTGCCCCTGTCTCCCATCGGGAGGCGCTTCGAGAGCCTGCTTGGCGGGCTGCTATGTCCGATGAGTTTGCCGCACTCCGTCAGACTGATACGTGGAGGCTTGTTCCGCGTCCTCCCGGTGTTAACTTGGTCAGCTGCAAGTGGATCTTCAAGACCAAGCATCGCGCTGATGGCTCCATTGATAAGCACAAGGCCAGACTCGTTGCTCGTGGTTTCTCTCAACAGCATGTCATTGACTACAGTGACACGTTTAGCCCTGTTGTCAAGCCCGCCACAGTTCGATTGGTTCTCTCTTTGGCCGTATCTCGTGGCTGGACGCTTCGTCAGGTTGATGTGAGCAACGCCTTCCTTCATGGCTTTCTGACAGAGGATGTTTATATGCAGCAACCTCCCGGCTTTGAAGACCCTCAGTTCCTGTTAGCACCCATTTTTAGCAGATTGCCAGTTTCAGGTTCAAGGAGGATTTGGCGGCTTAAAGAAGGCAACAAAGAAGGCTAAAATGGTGATCTGGGAAGCTTTCCAGGAAAAGATGGCCGGAAGAAGGCTGCCAATAATCCGGCAACCGGAACAAGGCGGAAGCTGGATTCGGGAGTGCGAAGTTGCCTGAAGACATAGCGAGCTAAGTCAAAGGAAGCAATAAAGGTGGCTGAAAAGAAGCCAACTTTGTCAACACAAGGTGGCAAAAAGGAAGTCAATGTTGTCAAGACAAGGTGGCAGAAAAGAAGTTAACATTGTCAAGACAAGACGGCATAAAGCCAACTTTGTCAAATACAAGCCGGCAAGTCAACTTTCCACCGATCAAGGCAGAAAAATAGAAGACAACTTTCAAGGTCAAGATCAAGGCGGAAAACGAGAAGACAACTTTCTAAGATCAAGGCTGGAAAATGGGAGGCAACTTTCTAAAAGAAGCCGGACAGAAATCCGGGTCTAATACGAAGCCGATCAAGATATCTCGTCTCTAAGAAAGAAGGCAAGTTTGAAGCCAATACGGAAGGGAAAAAGGCAACTTTCCAGTAGCCAGCAAGTTGGAAGCCTGTACGGAAGGCAAAAGGCAACTTTCCGAAGTAGCCAACAAGTTTGAAGCCAACGTTGCCGGCCAAAAGTTGCCTATTTTAGAGATAGATTCGACTTAGACTATGATTTGTAAGCCTTGTAGAAGTCCATTACTTGTACGGGAAGTCCAGCCGCCTCATATATATGTGAGAGGTGACGGCCGATTGAAATTAAGCAAACAATCGACAACCTATCAATACAACCTACTTTTATCTCCTCAAACCCTTGTTTATGCTTCCCTTGTTCGGCGACTTCATCTAGATTTCGCCGGGTATCGAAAACCGAGCTGAGAGCGGCCAAGTCCGGCTTAGTTCAGCCAATCGTCGCCGGCTTCCTCAGACGGGGCTTCCCGAGGGGCTGGGGCGTCTGGTCTAAAAAGCGCCTGCTTGCTGTCTTGCGTATCGCGCTGGAAGCAGGCCTCCCGCGGGGCGAGTTGCGGAGTATCTCCCCCGGCACCGCGGGTACACGAGGACGTGTTCGTGTGACGCGTTTCGAGCGCAACAGTTCCCCACTCATGTCTGCAAGCTGCAGCGTGCTCTCTATGGTCTTAAACAGTCTCCTCGTGCCTGGTATGCTCGTTTAAGTGCTCGGCTAATCGAGCTTGGTTTTACTTCCTCCAAGGCCGACACTTCGTTGTTTATCTTCTCTCATGGAGCTGTTCAGATTTACATGCTGGTGTATGTCGATGACATTGTTATTGCCGGGTCCACTCCTGCTGCCGTTGATCGTCTGGTACACTCTCTCGCAGACAGTTTTCCTATCAAGGACCTTGGCCCACTGGAGTATTTTCTTGGATTAGAAGCATCTTACAATTCCGGGGGGCTAAGTGTGACACAGCGCAAGTATGCACTTGATCTTCTTCATCGTGTCAGCATGGAGAATTGTAAGCCTACTCCTACTCCGCTTGATACCTCCGAGAAGTTAGCCCGTGCTGGAGGACATCCACTCGATGTTGATGATGTTTTTCGATACCGTAGTGTGGTTGGGGGTCCTCAGTATTTAACCCTCACTCGGCCAGACATTTCCTTTGCTGTCAACAAGGTGTGTCAATTTCTCTCCCAGCCGACTGAGATACACTGGGAAGCCGTGAAGCGCATATTGCCCTACGTCAAGGGCACCATTAGCATCGGTCTCCTCTTTCGAAGGTCTCCATCTACCGGTGTTAGTATTTTTACGGATGCGGATTGGGCAGGATGTGTTGATGATCGACGCTCCACCGGAGGCTTTGCCATCTTTGTAGGTCCGAACTTCATCTCGTGGAGTTCGAAGAAGCAGCCTACCGTCTCGAGGTCTAGTACTGAGGCGGAGTACAAAGCATTGGCAAATGGGGCTGCTGAGGCCATGTGGGTCGAGTCATTGCTCAAGGAGCTCGGCGTCATACAGCAGCGCACACCGATCCTGTGGTGTGACAATTTAGGGGCTACATACCTGATAGCTAACCCAGTGTTTCATGCTCGGACCAAGCACATTGAGATTGACTTCCATTTTGTGCATGAGCGAGTAGCCGCTGGAGATCTCCAAGTCAGGTTTATCTCTTCTAATGATCAGTTGGCTGATGTCTTTACTAAGCCAGCCACACGGCAGATGCTAGACCGATTTAGAACCAATCTAAACCTTGTATGTAGTAGTAGTTTAGATTGAGGGGACGTGTTGAGAATCGGTCCCTGCGCGACGCTCTCGCGGCTAGGGTTCCGCCCCCCAGCCGCCGCCGCCAGCTCGCCGCCGGCCACCCCATCCTCCTCCACCACCCCCTCCCCTCTCCCCTCCCCCCGTGTCGCACCCAGGCGACACCGGGGGCCCCTCCTCGCGCCGCCAGGGTCCTCCCCTCCACCGCGCCTCGCCGCCGCTGCCGTCGCCGGCCCTCGCGCCGCGGCGGTGGCGGCCTCCCCGTCGCCACACAACTGGCGGACGGGGGTGGTTCCTCTTCAGCTCTCTCGCGCGCGCGGGGCGCTCGTCGGACCCGCCTGGGACGGGGACGGAGTGCTGCCGTCGCTGGCATGCCGGAGTGGCGGCTCCGGGGGCGCCGTTCGTCGGCGTGGTGGCGGATCCAGGGGCCCTCGCGCCCGGATTTGAGGGGGACGTGCCTTGTCTGGCCGTGAGGGCGGCAGGCCGGGGCGTCGGCCGTGGCGACAGGTCGAGGTCGTCGGCGGCGGGACGCCGGAGCGGCGGCTCCGGAGGCCGTGGTTCTGCGACGGCAGGGCAGATCGGGGGCCCTCGTGCCCGGGTCTGATGGGGGCGGCCGGGGCCTGGCCGTGTGGACGGCGGGTCGGGGTCGCCGGTGCGCGAGGTCGGAGGGGTGTGGAGCGGTGGCTCCGGGGAGAGGAAGCCGGGGCGGGCGGCGGTCCCGGATCGATGGCGCCACGCGAGGACGAGGCCTGGGCGCATCGGTGCGGTCGGGGCTGCCCCGGCCGTGTGGCCGGCATGAGGTGGCCGTGCTGCATCTCCGGGTGTGGGTTCGTCGTCCAGTCGGAGGAGAGGATGCTGGGGCAGCGGCTCCGGGTTTGGTCGGCGCGGCGCCGTCGTGGTGTGGGGTGCCATGGTGGCTGCGGCATGCGCTGATGGTGGACTGGCCGGTCCTTGATGGGCGGTTTGTGAGGTTTGCGACACATCGCCGGGTGAAAGCCCTGCCCTGGTTGTCGGCCAGGGCCGATGACGGCGACGCCCTTGGGCGCCGCGTCCTTCTTGAAGGCGTCATCGAGGTGGTTCTGTTGCCTCTTCACGCTGGGTTCTCCGGGGGAAACCCCAGATCCCTCGGGATCGGGCGAGGGCGGCGCTCCTGCGTCGTTTGCCTCTTGGGGCCTCGTCTTGGATGTTCCACCGGCCAGGGGGACCAGTGGATTCAGATGGTGGTTGGTGGCGGTGACCTTTTGTCTTCGACTAGGGGATGCGCGGCAATCGGTCCGGTGTGGATGTCGGAGCGGCGGCTCCAGATTTTGTCTTGCGTTGAGTTCGTCTCCGCCGTGTCGGCTGTTGGCTGTGGTCGCTAGGGCGACATGGTCGTCGGCTGGGTTTGGGGCGTGGCCTTGGGGCCGGTGTGGATGTCGGAGCGGCGGCTCCGGGTTGGCGTTGAGTTTGCCTCCGCCGTGTTTGTGTCGTCTTTGGTTCGCTAGGGCGACTTAGTCGTCGACTCGTTTTAGGGGGCGTGGCCTTCGGGCCGGTGTGGTGCGTTGTGTTGTACGGTTTTCGGCCGGTTTCCCTCATAAACTGTCCAACTCTTTTCGACTTTATCAATCAAAGGCATTGCCGAGGTTCGAAAAAAAGATTGTAAACGTACAAGTACATGTAATCCTGCCGTATATAAATAAAAGAGGTGGAGGCACGTTGCTACCACGGAACCCTAAATCTTAACTGGACAACCCCGCGGGCGACGAGCACCACCTGCGGTACGACTATGGCAACTTCTACGCGTCCAAGTCATTCTATGACCCGGCCAAGCGTCGCCGGATCATCTGGGGCTGGGCCAATGAGTCCGACACCGCCGTCGACGACGTCGCCAAGGGATGGGCTGGAATCCAGGTACTGTGCATGCCCGCGCATGCATGCAATTGTTAATGATGTCCATCGATGTGCACAGTGATCTCAGTGGAGGATGTCTGATGTTTTAGGCGATTCCGAGGAAGGTTTGGCTGGACCCAAGTGGGAGGCAGCTGATGCAGTGGCCGGTCGTCGAGGTCGAGGCTCTCAGGAGCAAAAAACCGGTGAGTCTGAAGGACCGGGTGGTCAAGCGAGGAGAACACGTCGAGGTCACCGGGCTACAAACCGCGCAGGTGAGTCAGTGTGCTTAGCGCAGAGAAAGTTTTATTTCCTTTTTCAGTTAGTTCATGTGCAATCAAGCTGACATTTTCTAAGACCAAAAAGCAAAAGCACTATTGTCCTGCTGAAGTATTTCCTCAACTGATCTCTGAACTAATCGCTGAATGAGAGTACCCCGGCCAGGATGTGTTATCCTGGACCGCCAATCTTATCCGGCGTTGTTCTGAGTTAAGTTGTAGCCAATGTGCAGTGTCCACTGATCCCTGCTACTTCTATTGTGTGTCGCTTTCTTCTGCCGTGCCTTTTCTACTCCGTATATTTCACAACATCTGTCATGCACTTTCATCTCTGAACTACTCCTAGGTGTCATGTTCTTCCGTTAACTAAAAAAAGACTCGTCGTCATGCTTATGCTACCTAATTAGATCGGCTAATCCAAATTATTTGACCAACATATCTTTGTCCCTTCTAAAGTTCTAATTGGCAGTGCGATGATGATTATAACTTACTACCAGTTAAACTAACCCGTGCACTTTTGTTGGTTCGTCAGGCTGACGTTGAGGTGAGCTTTGAGGTGCCGAGCCTGGAGGGGGCGGAGGCGCTGGACCCGGCGCTGGCCAACGACGCCCAGAAGCTGTGCGGCGTGAAGGGCGCCGACGTCGAAGGCGGCGTGGGGCCCTTCGGTCTGTGGGTGCTCGCATCGTCCAAGCTGGAGGAGAGGACGGCGGTGTTCTTCAGGGTGTTCAAGGCCACCGCTCCCAACATCAACAGCACCAAGCCCGTGGTGCTCATGTGCTCTGACCCCACCAAGTACGTCGACTAATGGCATCTCATCATTCTCATTTGCCCCTTAATTTTGATTATCATACGCGTCTAACACACAGCCAAAGGAGATCATCGCACTCTGGCGATATTTCAGTGAGAGTGATTGCCCTGACGTTAATCTCTTTGTCATCGGTGCAGGTCATCTCTGAACCCAAATCTTTACCAGCCGACCTTCGCGGGTTGGGTTGATATTGACATAGCAAAGGGCAAGATATCTTTGAGAAGCCTGGTATGTTTTCCTCAGCTCGTACTATAGACAGAAGTTCACAGATCATCATTCATTACTGACTTCATCTCACACATATTTTCTTCTCTAGATCGATCGGTCTGTCGTGGAGAGCTTTGGAGCCGGAGGCAGGACGTGCATCCTCTCGCGGGTGTACCCGACGCTCGCCCTAGGCAAGAACGCCCACATTCACGTCTTCAACAACGGCAAGGCGGACATCAAGGTGTCACAGCTCACGGCGTGGGAAATGAAGAAGCCGGTGCTCATGAACGGTGCCTAAGATTTAGGGAGGAGCTGCATATGCATGCTTCCTAGCTGCACACGTAGCTAGGTTTGCACGCTGTATAAGTGAGTACTACAAAAGGGTCATTTTGTATGCCCTTGGAATAATAGTAATAAAGATCCATGCATAGTCTGAGGTGGGCACTGGTGGAAAGTATATGTGTGTTATCGGATATTCTATAAAGGACGCTTTTTTAAAATAAAAATAAAGGACGCTTTATTGCTCTTCGGATTACACCATGCCTCTGCATAACGAATATGCAGAGTCACAATACCTTCGTAACGAAAATAATAATAATAGAAAAAGTGAAATACAACTAAACGCGAAGAAACAACATATCGCCTATGGTGAGAGAGAGTCAATCCGTAGATCATGCTGCCACACATGTTGGGTAAAAAAATCTCTCGCCGCATCCTCCAATCATGTAGACGCCATAATTCTCGATTCTCCACGCGTTGTAGATATGACCATGAACGGAACAAACTTGTACACCGGTGGATGACTTGCGTAAGAGAATAATTTTTACCGTTGAAAACCTTATCATTACTAGATAGCCACACGACCAAATAATGGCAAGCGCTCCCACCCTAATAAAATTCTAAACTTGTGATCAATGACATGTGGCCAGTTGCCGATTATGTTTGCAACGCTACCTCAAGGTTACAAATTAGAAACTATTTGGATGACTGACCATATAGAACGAGCAAACTTGTACTGAAAAATAAGTGTTTGATCTTCTCATCATGAAGACATAATTCACACTTTATTTCCACACCAGTTGCATTTAGAAGGTTATATTGAAGGGGATCGCAGGCAGAAAACAAATTTTTTTCTAACAACGATAACCTTATACTAGCCAGGATCTACTCTATGCAGATATACTATACGGTAAAATACGGTATACATACCCTTGTAGACCGTAAGCGTCGACGATCAAAAGATCTGTTTCGATGACGAGGCGCGATGAAGAGGACGTAGCCGACCTCGAGGTCGCGAAGATCTTGACGCGACGAAGACGGCGATGACGATGAGGGTGACGCCGTCCTCATGGTGGTGGAGGCAAGCACCTCCCAGCACCTCAAATGTGGTGCCTCGCAGGGAGTCACACACATACGGTGGAGATGACGACCTCCGGGCTCCGATCCAGGGACGAGCAGCGGAAGTGGAAGACTTGGACCGGAAGACCAGCAGCACGGCGGTGTGCGTATGGTGGAGAAAACCTCAACCCGTGCACAACCCCAATTGCGGAGTCACGACTTAAACGGGAGAGAGAGAGAATTGGTGCCATTTTCAAAGACAAAGGGGCACCCATATATATAGGTGGAGGGAGGCCGCCACACCTGCCAGCCAGGCGGTGTGGGACTATCCCACACCAGCCCAGCCGGCCAACAAGGGCAGCCGGCCCCTAGGTGGGCTCCATTTGGCCCACCTAGGCCGGTTGGCCCTCCCCTTTTTTTCTTTTCTTTTTCTTTTTGGGGTTTTTTCCCTAATGGGCCTCTAAGGCCCATTTAAGAAAAACAGCCTTTAAAAATTCATAATTAATTAAATAAAAACATATTTAACTATTAATTACACTAATTAATATCAAATACATTTTATCTAATTTATTCCGGCTCCGAAAACTATTTCGTCGGCCCCCGAACTCCGTCGGATATCACCCGGAACACTTCCGGTGCGTCCGTAACACTTCCGGTGTTCGTCTCTCTACTTTCTTCTCTACGTCCAATCTAAATAAACATGTCATCTCCCCTTAAGTGTGTTACCCTACGGTTCGAGATCTCGCCAGACATAATCGAGACACGCTCTCCGATTAATGATTAATTCGTGGACCTTGGATACCCAGAATTAATCCCTGTGAGATAACGAATAACTTTTTCGTTCGAACCTTAGACGTCGAGTCTTAAACCTTTTGCCTGGCGATACTTAGCGTGTCCGAGACTCGTTCATAGATATCATGATACCTAGCTTGATCTCGTTACCGACAACACTATTCTTTACTCGTCCGTGATATTATGTCCTCGTGACCTAGTCACATGCTTGCAAGCTCATTGACATAATCTCACCGAGTGGGCCCTCGAGTATCTATCCTGCTATGCGGATTGGCAAATCCCGCTCTTGACCCCTCGTCTCAACATACTCCCTTCCGATACCCGAGAGGGACACCGTTATTGTCATACTATATAAGTGATGACGTTTGATGCAATCAAAGCATCTTCCAGGAATAGCGATAAGAGTTGATCTCACGGTCAAAGGCGTAATGACTACGTCCTACAAATATTGGGTATGTCCATCACATCATTCTACCAATGATATGACTCCATTGTCAATTGACACCAACGTCACATGATCGGGAAACCTCGATCATCGATTGCACAATGAACTAGTTAAATAGAGGCTACTAGGGACCTGGTTGTTTATCTACCACACGTGTATTAATGTTTCCGCTTAATACAGTTATAGCATGGTATAAAACATATTACGAACAATTGAGATATGACAAATAAACTATCTTTATTAAGTGCCTCTAGGGCATATCTCCTTCAGTCTCCCACTTGCACTAGAGTAACACTTAATCTAGTTTACCACTTTGGTAAAAGCTTAAACACTTATAGCAACTTGGTGCAGGCTTGCCCGTGGAAGAGGAAGTTTAGTCAACGGATCTCCCACATTGAGATCTGTATGTACTTTGCAACATTTCTATGTCAACTCGTTTGACATCATCCCGTATCATATGATAACGGTGAAATATATCTTAGTCGATGGAGTGAGACTCGAACCTTCGCGTAGCATGGGCCTTAAAAGTCTAAGAGATCTATTAAGGGAAACCATACATGCTCGGAAAACCGCTCAGTCCAATCACACTAGCTACTTCTGGAGTTGCCATATATTTCTATACCTATGTAGATTATGTGACAGTGCATTCATATGCGACTACGCAAGCTAACCATGTCTTTCTTCAAAACAAAGGACATCTCCTGTATGAGATTTCTAGTCGTATGGGTTAGTGTCATAACTTGCATCATCGTAACCTTTTACGGCAAGTTGTCTTTTCACTCTTACCCTATACCAGAAAACATATCTTCAGTTCTCTGACACTGAAGAAAATACTTAACGTTTGTTCATTGATCCATCCATGGATCACTCTAGAACCCGTTCTTCAACCAAGAACTTGGGTCACACCAAGTCGAGCTTTTAGTATGATAAAGTCTATGGCTGAGGCATAGAGGATGTCGAACATCATTAGCTATCACTGAAATGCCAAGATAAACTTAATATTTTACCTAGTCATACTAGTAAGAACCTTTTTCTTCGCTTGTTCTATTCTGAAACACTTCAGAATCTTAACCTAGGAAAATATTCCGACCTAATGTTATTAAGCCCCTTTGATCTATTCAAATTATAGACCCGATGCCTAATACTCCTAACTTCATTCATAGAAAATTTAATCACTTAAATAATCATTTATACTTTGCTAGAGGATATGTATCATTCTCAATATGTCATTACATATAAAATCAGGAATGACACCTAGCTCCCACTCAAATACGCCTTCCGCATATAAGACCAGGGAATTTCTTTTAGCTCCCACTCAAATATGCCATTCACATATAAGATCAAGAAAATCTACTTAGCTCCCACTTACTTCTTTGTAAATGCAGGTTTCTTCAACTATTTTGGACAACTCCAAAATCCTTTGATCACATTATAAAAGTGAAGATTCCAGCTCCGATATGCTTGCTTCAGCCCATGAATGGACAGCTGAAGTTTGCATACGTTTCTAGCATCCTTAGGATCAACCAAACCTACTTGTTGTACTGATTACAACTCTTCCTTAATGTTGCCATTAGGGAACACGGTTTCTTTATCCATCCATCAATTTCTTAATTGAAAATAATTGCTAGAACAATCCTAAACAGACTTAGGCATCGCCACTTGAGACAAAATCTCGTTGTGGTCAACTTTTGAATTTGTCGAAACTATTTTACGACAAATCGATCCTTATAGACGATTGTCTTTCTGTCAGTGGCTATTTTGTCATAAAATTCCATTTACTCTCAACGGCCTGAAGCCCACCAAGAGGACATGTACCCAAGTCATTACTTGGTAATCGTACATGGATTTTATCTCGGATTATACATGGCATATAGCCAATTTTCGGACTTAGGTTCACCATCACTTCTTCGTAGTTTGTAGGTTTGTCATGTTCCATTAACATGATGTTCATAACAAGATTGTCGTACCACACATTCCGGAACACAACCTCGTACACCTACGACCTTAGTATGAGCACAGAGCATCATGATCATTTATCATCAGCTTTCTTCCAGTTGCAGAGGATGGTACCGGAACCGTTTCCGTTGCGCCACTCGAATTCCGGAGAGAAGTTCATTAACTTTGTCTTGCTCTACTTTCTTTCCCACTTATATCCTTGACAAGAAACTATTTCTTAAGCAAGGTACGTTCCAGCAACCAGTTTGCCTTTGTCGTGAGAAACGTATCCAACTAATATTTTAGATACACTACAAAGATGAATCTATCCGCTTTTAGGTTTGATCACATCAAAACACTAAAATACTGAAACGACAATCTAGGCTAAAAGCCATGCCATCACTCATATGGTATTGCCTCCACGGATTAGATGGTTTCCCTATTATCTAACGTGAGTGTTTTGTTTCTACCATATGACTCCAATGATCACAATAATTCGATAAGAGATTTTATTTTACCACACACTATCCAATAAGGTGCGATTACGACGTCCAAACATACCACAACACTATGGTGTTCCATGCGACGTAATTTGTGAACATCTTTTCACAAGTCTTCCAATGATATGCCAACCTTATAACTCAAATCTTCATTTCCTCGATCTGTATCACAGGAATTTGATTTTCTTGTTAAGTTTATTTTTCTACTTCACTTCTAACTTGTTTGATCAAATCAAAACCTTTAGACCAACATTTGATCAAGTGGATATATCCATATCTACTCGAATCATTTGTGAAGTTTATGAAATAAAGACTTTCACTACACATTAATTACTTCATTGATCTACATGCATCCATATGCATGATTCTCAATAAGTTATATGTCCGCTTTCCGAAAACGGTGTCTTAGTTATCTTGCAAGTGTCAAAAGATCAAAATCTAAGAACTCGGAGATCCATCTGAATGGAGCTTCTTCATTGACTATAACATTGACATGACTTAAACGTTAGTGCCACAAGAATGTGGTGTCTTTATTAAGTTTATATCCTTTGGCGTATGATCATTACTTCATAAATATTGGACAACGATTTTGTCACTAATATATATGAACAATCGTCTCGCTAGAGGAGACACACTTATAACGATCATACTAACAGGCGATCACAAAAGAATTTATTCAAATGGTAGATGTAGAGGGAGAGTGTCTATGGCCATCACAACATTTTGTTTGCCATCATCAACACACATTGTGTCCTCACCAACCAAGCTACTCAAGTAGTAAATCTGGTTTTCATAAAACATGACTAGTATCAAATCTTAGTCAATACTGCGAGTACTTGCTTAGGTAAAACATTCATAACGTGTATATCATATATACACCATCATCATTGATGACTTCCCGACGATCTATTTCATCTTCTTGATTCTTCAATACAATCAAGAATTCATGAAGGTGAACGATTCCCCTTGCATGACATAGTCTATGACAAAGCATTGCATCTGGCAATGTTGCATGTCATCCAGTGATCGAGTTGAGCGAGGCGTCTCAATGTCATCAAGTATGATCAATGTCATCGAGTATGACCAATGTCATCAAGTATGACCGCCACGTGCTCCTTTAATGCGTGTATTCTCTTCCATCTTGGTTGAGAAGAAAACAGTCAAAGTACTGAGAACTTCCATAAACCCGACTTGTGGTGTATCTCGAGTTCAGCGATCATCTCATATGTTCGCGATCTGACAACTCGCACCCACAGTTAATTCTCCATGGTAGAGATCATAGCATATACTGGACTATGATGATATTATCCGCACAAAACTTTATAATCCAAATTATCCTTTTGATAGCGGAATCTCCGGGTTTATCTCCTAACGGGTATTGTATCACATAGAGCTAACGGTTTAAACAAGGAGTATCCTCAAGCTACCGTATAAAACTATGAAGTTTGGACCCAACCTTTTAAGTTTCTCAATCGCAGGAATGCTCCTAATTTTTTAAAGAGGGCTATTACACTGGTTAATATCTACAAAGGTTTTGCAAAATATAAAGACTTTGTTCATAATAAATATGTGTTCAAGTTTTAATAAAATAAAACTACCAGAACTCCCACTCAAAACGAATATCCCTCTAATCGTTTTAGTGATTACCCGATCCTCATTCATTATGCAACCCCTCATCGTCAGAGCCGGCAACATAACTTCAAAGGTAGACATCGACATGTCAATCACAACAACTCTGTGACTCATGCTTAACCTTTCGGTCACTGTGTTCCGAGGTCATGTCTGTACATGCTAGGCTCGCCATAATAACCTTCAGCGTATACGCCTGTGCAAACATGTCTTACACCCACCGTATGCGAACGACGATATGTCTGACACCCGATCATCACGGCCTGCCTCATAACGTAGAACTTTCTTGGTGGTGCACTGATGGCCCTTAAATGGGTTAGGTTGAGACCCAATAGCAGAGTGTGTAGTACGGGTAAGACAATTTTCCCCACGAAGGTGACTCGAGGGTTTATATCGAACTCTCGGGGAATCAGTAGTGGAAGCTTTACCTCCTTATCCTTCCCTTGGAAACCTGCAAACAAAAATAAATTGTTTTGTGCCCTCAACCTCACCAAGTGGTTGTCAAGCACAAGGTGTGAGAATGATAAAACAAAATAATAAATAAATATGCAATAAAAATGCAAGGATGATGGAAACAATGATGAATGATATTTTTGGGTTTTATATGATGTATGCAAGATGCAAAAGTATTTTTGTATTTTCGGATTTAATTATGGCTGAAAATGAAAAGTGGATGAAAGTTGTTGGAAAGGTGTTTCTTATGATTAAAAATGGACCGGGGTTCATGGTTTCACAAATGCACTCTCTCTTTAATAATGTGGTAGACAATGGAAACAAAAGTTAACATATGAGATTGCAACAAAGTTTCATGACAAGTTATAATCATATGGGCATCACGTCCTAACATAGAGATCTTTTGGTTATTAATCCCTCTTATACTCCACTAAGATGCGAACTAAATCATAACACCTTAGTATTAAGATAAATCAGAGCATAGCAATAAGTTTCATGACATGAAGTTGAAATAAGAACATGCTAGATCTAGTCATGGAGTAGTGGCATGGTCACACCCACATCTCCGGTAGCAAGGTATTTCTTTTTATCCCTAGTGAGGCAACAAAGTAAGGTAAAACACCCAAGTGGATCGCGGAACTTTCTCTCACGTTCACCGCACTAGCCACCCCCCGTTACTCCATCTAATGCACACGTTCCCCCACACACGCTCTCATAAACATGCTTGATCAAACAAGTAAACAAGAACGGGGTACATAATATGCATCTACTTTCATAACTGAAACAAAACAATTGCAATCTCACACATATATTAACTCATAAAGATCCACCACAAAGGTATTACATAGATGACCGTAATCATGTTCGGCAGCTCATACGGTGCTAATTAGTGAAGCTCAAGAGAGAGATACATAAGTTACTTCCACAAACCCATAGTCCAGGGGTGGACTACTCCCTCTTCATCATGGATACGGTGGAGAAGTCGTTGGAGGAGGTGGAGACCTCTCCGGCAGCGCCCCGCCGGAGTTTTCCCCCTCCAATCTGCAGCTCCTGATCTCTGTTTCGTGGTTTCTGTGTTTCTGCGGCGCTCCTTCCGAAGAGCCTCGGGGACTATTTTTATAGTCGGTTTTAGGTCAAGACGAGTCGGGGAGAAAGATCGACGGCAACGGAGCTCGAGGCTCCAGAGGTGGGCCCACGCGGCCAGGTTGGCCGCGTGGGCCACCCCCTTTTGGCCTCGGCCTCCGTTTGTTCCTTCCTTCGCTCCCAGTCTTCTTCCTTCCAAAAATTGATGCTCGTAAATTTTGGTCATTTGGACGTCGTTTGGGTCCCTGAAACATCAAAAATAAAAATAGGGTTTTCTGCCTGCGCAGGGTTAATTCCAGAAAAATAGGGAACTTGTGAAATATTCCCAAAATCATTATAAAACATGATATAACCCTTATATGATGCAAATATGATGGAATATAAGTAAAATAATGCAAAGTTCATGTATGCATTTTACATGCATCAACATCCCCAAGCTTAACCATACTCGTCCTCGAGTATGAAGGTGATAAAACTAACATGGACTTTGCAATTTAATACTATCAATGGATATCAAAGATGATTACTATTGCTACATAGAGTCAAATGGTTCATTCTTAAAAGAGTAGCAATATGCAAGATAGTTTATGAAGTGATATCAAATATTCAATGCAAGGATGTTCAATGATAATTCACAAAGTGTAACATAAAGAAAAGTACTATGGACCACAAGTATGCATAATGATAAGTAAGAACATCCTACAATGGTCATAGAGTGTAGATGAAAATCTGAATATAAAAGGTGGACACTTTGGAAAGATATATATATGAGTAGAGGTAAAGCATGAATAAGTTTCATCTAACTTCTGAACTTCTCTACTTAAGTTAATGATTGTAATGTGGTAATCCTTGGTGTCAAGCTCTCATTCCCCTATCATAGCATCTTGAATGATTAAGTTTAAAGTGAAAGCAAATATGAGTATGTGCTTGACAAAGTATGGTTGAAAGTCTCATGCCCCTTGAATACAAGTACCTACTCCATGTGTTACTCAACTTGGGAAACAAAGCAAGTTCAAGTTAAATATCATTGTAAGTAAAATAGTATCATCAAGAGCGTCAACTGGGGTACCTCTTGTCCCAGGATATGGAACAAGCCCATATCAAAATGACAAGACAAACAAACAAATGAACAATCTCAACACCCTTTTTATTTACCATTGGATAGCTTTTTATTGTAAGGTGTATCACAGAAGGTTCACCATAGCATGTAAGTAAATTTCCACCATGAATTGCATGGCTTAGATTAGCGGCCCAGGCGTCTCTCTAACCATTTATACAAACTCATTTAAACCACTTCATTTCCACATTTATTTCACCCATGGTAAGCATCCATAAACAAAAGTACATGATATCAACTAAATATAATGAAGTGCAATGTTGAAAGCTTGCCATGTGACAGCACATATGCTAACTCTCAACCAAAGACATTTGTCAAGCTCACAACATCATAATTTTAATCACAATGGGTCATGTTTATTAATGCAATAAAAGTAAAGTGTGCATCAAGTTCGTGAGAGCTATATAACCAACTTTTCCCATAACAATCAACAACATAAGCATTTTAATTCAGAGGTATAAATAATACAAAATAACATGATAAACATACTCGGAATAGCATAAAGCTAATAGGTAGATATGGTGGACTCACTGGAAAAACTTTGGTTGAAGGTGTTGGAAACAAGTTTTTACTTGTTGGAATTTTTGGGCTAGCAAGAGGGAGAAAGTTGACCATCTAAATGCATGCATGAGTGTCCATAGAACTAACTAATCCATGTTAAACAAAGTAAATAACATTCAGCATCAAAACATGAATAAAAGATAGCTCTTGATAAAAACTTGCAAATTATTACTCATTAACAAGCTCATGAATCATGCAACTATATGTATCTTTTAAAATCAACTCAAACATCCCTTTTCCCAATCTTTAATAGCATCCAACATAATTCAACCCAAATTTCCAGTAGCTCTCTCATATATAAATGATATGTGGTGGTCTCACAAAATAAAAATCAAACCAAACAAACAAAAAGACGCTCCAAGTTTATGCGATAAAGTGTTTGATCGAAAAACAGAAGTTAGACGTGTGCAAACCGAGAGTGTGTAGGTCCAGTGGGGTTGTCTTCACATCCCCAAGCTTATGGTCTTCACCATCCTTGGATAGCTCTTGGTGCATCTCCTCTAATCCCTGTGAAAAAACTTCAAAACACCGTTTCTCCCATTTCTTTTCTGTGGGGTGACATTAGTAGTGATAAACAAATAGATTTCTTGCTGCATATAATCCTTAGACAAAAATTCATATGAATGTCCAGAAAGTGTATAATGTTGTATGCCTACTCATAAACTCAATTGGATCAAAAAGATTCAAGTTAAAAGTTCTAAGCATGCATCAAACAAAATGGGACAGAATCTGTCCAGAAAAACAGCAGCAGCAAAACGTATTTTTCTACCCTACTTAACTTTGTCAAAAATTCTGAAAAATTCATGCATACAGAGGATGAAAAGTTGCAACTACAGTTTAAATATGAGCTCATTCGGAGTTACAGAATAGAATTAAAAATCATACCGTGCACAGATTCGTGCTGGAATAAAATCTCCGAATGCTATAAGCAACTTTTTCAAACCAAAATGGTAAAACTTGGCACTTTATTAAAAATTCCAGAAACTAAACTAAAACTAAGTCTCTTGTTACAGCAAGAGGACACAAAGAAAATCAAAATAAAAACAACCGGGTTGCCTCCCGTAAAGCGCTTTCTTTATAGCCATATAGCTAGGCTTCTTACTTGATATTTATTGTGGACGAAGCTCATGAGGGAGCTTGAACTTTGGTGTGTCCCTCTTCCTTGGGAAGTGTTCCATGCATTTCTTGTGTGGAAACTGAAACTTCACATTCCCTTCTTTTGAATCAATGATAGCACCTGTGGTACGAAGAAAAGGTCTTCCAAGAATAATTGGACTAGAGGTTTTATTCCCCATATCCATGATTAGAAAATCAACAGGCACAAATGTCATATGTAACTCTACCATAACATCACTTACTTTCCTAAAGCATGTTTAATGGAATCATCAGCAAGTGCAAGTTCAATAGAGCATTTTTCAAGATTCTTTAATTCAAGTACTTCATATAGTTCTTTAGATAAAACAGAGACACTAGATCCTAGATCAATATAGCATGGTGTGTCTCTTTTCCAATGGTTACTAGTACTTTGGGAATCCATACATCCCCAAGCTTAGGTGGTATCATAGCTTCTTGGTTGTACCTAGCAATCTTTTCTTTTAAACATGATTAGCAATATAAGAACCAAAACCAGCTTGGTTAGCATTAATAGAAGGATCACTTGCAAATTTTTGTAAGATAGATATTAATTCATGCAAGCTACAATTTCTAAGTCAAGCAATGGTTCCTTGACTTCACTAAGCATTTTAACTTCTCAACTTTCTTTTCCCTATTATATAGGTTAAATATTTCATAACGGTCATCAAAGACATCTTCAGGTACTTGGGCCTTTTCTAGACTTTCTTTAATTCTTACTTCCAAAAGTAGGATCAAGTAGATAGTGGGTATCATTAGCAGCAGTATTCATAAAAGAACCTCACATTCATTATCCAAAAAGACTCTAGAGGTTTCAGACAATCCTCTATAAAATATATGCATGAGCATCCAATCCCTAAGACCATGTTCCATTCCAAAAGCTATACCTCTAAACCTTTCCCATGTTTTTACCAAAGGTTCATCCTCTTCTTGTTTAAAGGTGATAATTTTGTCTAAGATTGCAAATTTTCATGGAACAAAATCTTTCAATGAAAGCAGCTTTTAAATTAAACCAAGTGCTAAAATTTCCAGGTGGCCATCTCAATATCCAATCTAAGGCTTTTCCACCTAGGGAGTAAGGAAAAAGCTTAAGTTTAACATTAGCATGGTTCAAATTTAACATTTGCACCTTTCATTAAACTTCTTAAGATGAGATAGGATCTTCTTTTGGTTTCCCATAAAAACGGTTTCATAAATTGCTTTCATATTAGGATCTACCTCACATTTCTCAACAGGGATATTCATATCTTGAGGAAAATTCTTAACACTAAATGGCCAGAAGGTTCTCTTTTCCATTTCCAAGTTTTTATGTGTTTTTAATTTTTTATGCAAAACTGAAAATAAAATATGCAAGACAATAACAAACAAAATAAAATGATTTGCAAGTAAAGATGGATAAGATGGTGCTCACGTAGGTGCAACCTCCCCAAGCTTAGGTGTTTGCACAAGTTGATGATGAAGTTGACTTGTTGTGAGATACCCTTGGATAAAACTTTCAGCAATGATTCCCCGGCAACGGCGCCAGAAAATACGTCTTGATGGCCCTTAAATGGGTTAGGTTGAGACCCCAATAGCAGAGTGTGTAGTACGGGCAAGACAATTTTCCCCACGAAGGTGACTCGAGGGTTTATATCGAACTCTCGGGGAATCAGTAGTGGAAGCTTTACCTCCTTATCCTTCCCTTGGAAACCTGCAAACAAAATAAATTGTTTTGTGCCCTCAACCTCACCAAGTGGTTGTCAAGCACAAGGTGTGAGAATGATAAAACAAAACAATAAATAAATATGCAATAAAAATGTGCAAGGATGATGGAAACAATGATGAATGATATTTTTGGGTTTTATATGATGTATGCAAGATGCAAAAGTATTTTTGTATTTTCGGATTTAATTATGGCTGAAAATAAAAGTGGATGAAAGTTGTTGGAAAGGTGTTTCTTATGATTAAAAATGGACCGGGGTTCATGGTTTCACAAATGCACTCTCTCTTTAATAATGTGGTAGACAATGGAAACAAAAGTTAACATATGAGATTGCAACAAAGTTTCATGACAAGTTATTAATCATATGGGCATCACGTCCTAACATAGAGATCTTTTGGTTATTAATCCCTCTTATACTCCACAAGATGCGAACTAAATCATAACACCTTAGTATTAAGATAAATCAGAGCATAGCTTTAAGTTTCATGACATGAAGTTGAAATAAGAACATGCTAGATCTAGTCATGGAGTAGTGGCATGGTCACACCCACATCTCCGGTAGCAAGGTATTTCTTTTTATCCCTAGTGAGGCAACAAAGTAAGGTAAAACACCCAAGTGGATCGCAGAACTTTCTCTCACGTTCACCGCACTAGCCACCCCCGTTACTCCATCTAATGCACACGTTCCCCCACACACGCTCTCATACATGCTTGATCATAACAAGTAAATAAGAACGGGGTACATAATATGCATCTACTTTCATAACTGAAACAAAACAATTGCAATCTCACACATATATTAACTCATAAAGATCCACCACAAAGGTATTACATAGATGACCGTAATCATGTTCGGCAGCTCATACGGTGCTAATTAGTGAAGCTCAAGAGAGAGATACATAAGTTACTTCCACAAACCCATAGTCCAGGGTGGACTACTCCCTTTCATCAAGGATACGGTGGAGAAGTCGTTGGAGGAGGTGGAGACCTCACCGGCAGCGCCCCGCCGGAGTTTTCCCTCCAATCTGCAACTCCTGATCTCTGTTTCGTGGTTTCTGTGTTTCTGCGGCGCTCCTTTCCGAAGAGCCTCGGGCTATTTTTATACGGTTTTAGGTCAAGACGAAGTCGGTGGAGAAAAGATCGACGGCAACGGAGCATCGAGGCTCCAGAAGGTGGCCCCACGCGGCCTAGGGTTTTGGCCGTGTGGGCCACCCCCTTTTGGCCTCGAGCCTCCGTTTGTTCGCTTCCTTCGCTCCCAGGTCTTTTCCTTCCAAAAATTGATGCCCGTAAAGTTTCAGGTCATTTGGACGTCGTTTGGGTCCCTGAAAAATAAAAACATAAAAATAGGGTTTTCTGCCTGCGCAGGGTTAATTCCAGAAAAATAGGGGAACTTGTGAAATATTCCCAAAAATCATTATAAAACATTGATATAACCCTTATATGATGCCAATATGATTGAAATATAAGTAAAATAATGCAAAGTTCATGTATGCATTTTACATGCATCATGCACGCCAAAAGGGAGAACACTAATGGTATTTTGGAGGGATCATCTTATATTACTACCGCCGTGTAACTAATATATAACCATATATATACACACAATATAAGATGCAAACAACAACATAACATCAAATGTAATGCGACGTGATATGGTCCTTGCGCCGATTGTTTCCATCGCGCCCACAGTTTATAAACAATTTATCAAACCTACCTTGACCATATCACATTGCCCCTGCAAAATAAAGTTAGACGCTTTCTAATTTATCTTTTGCATATTTTACGTGGTTTGGGGCTTTCGTAAATAGAACCGATTTCATACCTACGAACCTATGACCACAACAACGATCAAATAGTCGCTATTTATGTATCCCTTTCGGGCCCTCCATTGAAAATGCAAAGCCAACTAAAGAGAGAGAGACAGACACCCGCCAGCCACATATACGATACAAGCCGTATGTCAGTTGTGGAACCAGTCTCGCGTAAGCGTACGCGTAAGGTCGGTCCGGGCCGCTTCATCAACTCGATGCCGCCAGCTAAACAAGTGCACGCTAGAGGATAGCTTCTAAACGAACGATGCCCCCATGAGAACATGGTTCTAAAACCGGTATAGCTATATCTACGCATAGATCGGCTCTGATACCACTGAAGGGGATCGCAGGCAGAAAACAAAAAAATTCTAACAACGATAACCTTATACTAGCCAGGATCTACTCTATGCAGATATACTATACGGTAAAATACGGTATACATACCCTTGTAGACCGTAAGCGTCGACGATCAAAAGATCTGTTTCGATGACGACGCGTGATAAAGACGACGTAGCCGACCTCGAGGTCGCGAAGATCTTGACGCGATGAAGACGGCGATGACGATGAGGTGATGCCGTCCTCATGGTGGTGGAGGCAAGCACCTCCCAGCACCTCAAATGTGGTGCCTCGCAGGGAGTCACACACATACGGTGGAGATGACGACCTCCGGGCTCCGATCCAGGGACGAGCAGCGGAAGTGGAAGACTTGGACCGGAAGACCAGCAGCACGGCGGTGTGCGTATGGTGGAGAAAACCTCAACCCGTGCACAACCCCAATTGCTGAGTCACGACTTAAACGGGAGAGAGAGAGAGAGAATTGGTGCCATTTTCAAAGGCAAAGGGGCACCCATATATATAGGTGGAGGGAGGCCGCCACACCTGCCAGCCAGGCGGTGTGGAACTATCCCACACCAGCCCAGCCAGCCAACAAGGGCAGCCGGCCCCTAGGTGGGCTCCATTTGGCCCACCTAGGCCGGTGGCCCTCCCCCTTTTTTCTTTTCTTTTTCTTTTTGGGGTTTTCCCCTAAATGGGCCTCTAAGGCCCATTTAAGAAAAACAGCCTTTAAAAATTCAGAATTAATTAAATAAAAACATATTTAACTATTAATTACACTAATTAATATCAAATACATTTTATCTAATTTATTCTGGCTTCGAAAACTATTTCGTCGGCACCCGAACTCCGTCGGATATCACCCGGAACGCTTCCGGTGCGTCCCGAACACTTCCGGTGTTCTTTTCTCTATTTTCTTCTCTACGTCCAATCTAAATAAACATGTCAGCTCCCCTTAAGTGTGTTACCCTACTGTTCAAGATCTCGCCAGACATAATCGAGACACGCTCTCCGATTAATGATTAATTCGTGGACCTTGGATACCCAGAATTAATCCCTGTGAGATAACGAATAACTTTTCCGTTCGAACCTTAGACGTCGAGTCTTAAACCTTTTGCCTGTCGATACTTAGCGTGTCTGAGACTCGTTCATAGATATCATGATACCTAGCTTGATCTCGTTACCGACAACACTATTCTTTACTCGTCCGTGATATTATGTCCTCGTGACCTAGTCACATGCTTGCAAGCTCATTGACATAATCTCACCGAGTGGGCCCTAGAGTACCTATCCTGCTATGCGGATTGGCAAATCCCGCTCTTGACCCCTCGTCTCAACATACTCCTTTCCGATACCCGAGAGGGACAACCGTTATTGTCATACTATATAAGTGATGACGTTTGATGCAATCAAAGCATATTCCTGGAATAGCGATAAGAGTTGATCTCACGGTCAAAGGCGTAATGACTACGTCCTACAAATATTGGGTATGTCCATCACATCATTCTACCAATGATATGACTCCATTGTCAATTGATACCAACGTCAAATGATCGGGAAATCTCGATCATCGATTGCACAATGAACTAGTTAAATAGAGACTACTAGGGACCTGGTTGTTTATCTACCACACGTGTATTAATGTTTCCGCTTAATACAGTCATAGCATGGTATAAAACATATTACGAACAATTGAGATATGACAAATAAACTATCTTTATTAAGTGCCTCTAGGGCATATCTCCTTCATATATTTGGTAAGGACTACTCATTTGTGAAGATACCAAGCAAAAAATTATTTTTACTGACATCTTCATTTTATATTTTTTTCTTGTTATTATTGGCTGGCATGTTTAATTGAACTAGCGCTCTATACATGGAATTCACTGAGAATTTTCCGTTCACAAGTAGGTTTCGTTGAAATTCGTCTCTTGCGACAACTTGACCAAAGCCAATTGCCCAATTAAGTCATTACACGCCGTAAGTCTGGGAACAATTAGATCTCGTCTGAACGTCACATTTGGTGGAGATGATTCCAACACCATACCAACAGTATCGCCCTTGTGGCGGATAATATTATATAGAGCTGGATATTGTTTCTGGAGAGTGGTATTTTCTAACTACTTAGCCTCCCCAGAATCTAATCTCCGGTCCATTCTTAATAATAAATGATCTAAATTGGAAGAAGTGTTTCTTGATCGTCATTAGAACAGCCAAAAAATGGGAGCCACCTGGTTTCCAAGTGACCTGGTATGATGCCTTTGAGCCTATATACTTTCTTTTTAGCAGAGTTTGCCACACCCCTTCTTCGGAGAGAAGGTTGAATATCTATTTACCGAGAAGAGTTGTGTTTTTGACCTAAAGGTCATGAATACCACCTTGATCTTTAGGGCGGCAAACTACATCCCATCTATCCAGTCGATATTTCTTTTTTTCACTACCCACTTGCAAGAAGAATCTTGACCGGAAAATAGTCCAATCTATCTAACGCTCATTTTGGTAACTGGAAGAATGAGATCATGTACAGTACCATACTCCCTCCGTTCCTTATTATAAGGTGTATAGTTTTTCCTGAAAAGTCAAACTTGACTAACTTTGACCATGGTTTTAGAAAAAACTACCAATATTTGAAATACTAAGAAAATAGAATTTGAAATTATATTTTATGATGAATCTAATGATACTGATTAGATATTGGAATTGCTAATAGTATTTTCTAAAATCTTGGTCAAAGATAGTCAAGTTTGACTTTCCAGGGAAAACTATACACCTTATTAATAATAAGGAACGGAGGAGTATTACTTAGCACTGAATTAATGAGATTAATCTTCCACCCATAGATAGTCGTTTTCCTTTCCAACTGCTTAGCCTTTTTTGTAGCCGGTCTTCGACATGTTTCCGTTCGGCGTTTGTGAGGCTCCAATAGTGTATCGGATACCCAAATAGCTAATAGGAAACTGGCCCTGCTAACAAGCAAATAATTCGGCATATATCACAAGCAAATAATTCGGCATATAAAGCAGCCTCGTCTTGGGCCTCCCCGAAACAAAACCACTAACTCTTGTGGAAGTATATTTCTAGTCCTAAAAGTTGCTTGAAATCTGACAAAATTATTTTAAGATACATAGCCTTTTCAAGATCATGTCATGTTCCATAAAGAGAATTGTATCGTCCGCATATTAAGTATAGATAGTCCCTCATCCACGAAATGTGGAACCACTCCCTCAACGTAACCATTAAAGGTGGCAGATGTTTCTCGAATGCATGATTGTTTATTTTAGATGTAACTAACAAGATGATATAACAATCAATGTGTAAATAGAAACTCTTAGAGTATACTCCCTCCGTTCTGATTTATAAGTCGCTGGCGTATCGTAGTACAAGTTTCGCAACACTACGACTCTTTCCATCTTTCCAAAAATACCCTCCCGCACAGTCCACTTTCCCCAACCCTCTCGCTCGCTCCCGACCGCCCTCTCCCTCTGGCGGAGCACCACCGCCGCCGCTCCCCACCATCCTCTCCCTCTGGCTCCTCCACCGCCCTCTCCCTTGGCTCGCCGTGACCGCCCACCGCCACCACCCCTCTCCCTCTGGCTTGCCGTCGCCGCTCCCCGCCACCCCATTTCCTCTCTCAACCGCTCAGATCGATCCAAAGAACGGATTTTTATCCGTCCGCGACGACGCAGCGGCGAGAGGGCTAGATGGCGGCGGATCTGTGCGTGCCAGCGGTAGATCCGCACCTCCGCCTCCTCTTCCTCACAGCAGCCTCGGAGGACCTAGTCCGTGAGGCAGGGTGCCTGGAGGCGTGCCACGGCGACCCGTGCCTCGTCGAGCTGCGGGCCACGCACCGCCGGAGAGATGCGCCATCCAACGACGACGCACAAGGTCTGGAGGAGCTCCTCTACCTTTCCCTATTTCTACTCTTCTTGCTATCATGGCCGGTGGAGTTCATGGGATCGATCTTGCTGCCTCATCTGCTGCCCCTGTCCTTTTTCAGCACAAGCCCACGACTGCGCCGGCGTATTCCCTCGTCCCATAGGTGCAGCGCAGAGGATCTCAAAACCGCTGCGTCTTGTTCTCCGCCATGGCGGATCCGGACGCCGAAGGCAACCACACTCTCTGGTGACATGTACAGAATCCCCTCTCTGGTGAGCTCCCATTCCATCTCCTCCTACTTCTGCGTGCTCTCTCTGCTACTGTGCTTGTGTGCTTGTGCTTCATTCAACCTACTCTCAATCTCATGTGCTTGTGCTTGTGTTTTGCATATCCGTGATGCGCCCATGGAGCTGAAGCTTGTTGCTCCGAGCTGCTACTGCAGGCCACCACAACAACCTGCTGCTGCCAGCGGCCACCACTCCGGCCTGGTAGGTCTCTCTTCTCCTCCTTCTACAGTACTACCCTACAGTTTGCTGATTTGCAACTTGTTAATGCTTCGGTCAACTTGTTGTACTCCTAATACTGGCATGTATGTGCAAATATACTCCATTTTACTCCTTGTGATCTGTATTTGGTAGGAGTACCACTTAACTTGAACTTGTAAATCAACCGTGGAGTAGCAGCAATTGATGTTAACTGAATTGTGACAGTGTGACTTGTTAAATTTTTGTCCACACGCCTCCCTCGGTAGGAGCCGGGTTCCGTTATTATCAGTGAGTTGTTAAATCTGTTCATGAAAAATTGTTGTGTTGAGCATTTCTTTGATATCACAGTAATTGAACTACTGCAGCAAGTGTATTACCTTGCTTGATCTTGTTGGTCTGAATTATTACAATGTTCTCTCTCTGTTTCAGAATGCTTTGCTGACAAATTCTGAAATTTAACAGTAGTTTGATTAACTGAATTTAACAGTAGCTTGTGGGGCTGGCAGTGCTTGCATAAATATAGTCGTCTCTCTTCTTGTACTCTCTTGTCCTTTCTTATTTTAAAATGCAGTATCTTGCTGCACTTGCTTGTTTGCTACTGCTACTGCCAATAACAACACATACTCCATACATTCAAACACAAATACTCCATACATTCAAACAAGTTGTAACAACTTATACTCCATACATTACACACAAGTTCACAGAACAAACACACAACACATACAAATCACTTACACACATTAACTTACACACACACAAACGTTTTCAGCATTGCTTGCTTGCAGCAACTTACACACATTAACATACAGACTTGTACTCATTTCAAACCTATCCTTGTTTGCATGAGTTAGGCAACATTAACATACAGACATGACTAGGCAAGATCTTGTCCTAGAAAGTTAAGAGCATATGCGATAACCTCAGGAGGGCAACGCAGCCTTTTAGGTAGCTGACCCAACCTTTCAAACCTATCCTTGTTTGCATGAGTTAACTTGTAATCATTTCCTCCTGCATTGTTCATGATCTCCACCATGACATTCATTAAACTTAGGAAGATTCTGTTCAGTTTATATGATTCATATGCTGCAAATTCTTCCTGAACACCTTTAATAAACTCCTTCAGCGTTTTAGCAGCGAGGCAATTAGTTAGAGACTGTATGGATCTAAAAAAGCCTAGATCAAGGACATTCAAGTCTGGACTATTTGCCGGCTGTTGCATCAATTTGATCTTCAGTCTTGAATTGGCCACAGCTTCTGCGAATGCTGGGTCATCGGGCAAAATATGTGGCTTGGCATTATCCTGCTGTATAAAAATGGTATACCCCACATCTTCTTGAGGCCAAAGAGCTTCAATTGCAGGCAATAGCTTCTCAAGAAAGTACACTCTCATCACTTTCCTTGTTACAACCAAGTTCTTAGTCTCCAAGGTACCTCGATGTTCAGGTACTGGGTACTGCCTGCTGTGATGCTCTCTGTTATGTTGATGTGGATGCTCATATTGCATAAATGGATACATGGAGTAGTTCACATTGCATGAAAATATTGCACTAGTAAGATGGAGTATAAATGGAGTAGTTCATATTGCATGAAAATATTACTCCTTGCTTAATGCTCCCAGTAAACTTTCTGTGCTTGTTTGCTTCAATAGAAATTTTGTGTGTAGCTTAAATTAACATGTGCTAGCAGCAGTAGCTTTATAACTTGTAAACTGAGAGTGCATTTACTCTATATACCTGCAGCAGCATGTTCTTGCATTAGTTCATCTTGGAGTACTTGTTCATCATGTGCCCCCTGTTCATCTTGGAGTACTTGTTCTTGCAATACTGCATCTTCTTCTTCTACTGGTGGCGTAAAATACATTACTCAATACAGTATGCCATAACAAACACAATAAATCAGAGCAGTTGTTTACAGTTATTGTTATTGCTATGAGTATACCTGCAATTTGACCAGCAACATCTTCAACGATTTCTTGTGTTTGAGGCGGACTGAAGTTCAGGTCGGGCAGTACCATTGCTGCTGATTTGTCTGTTGTGCTATTTGCAGGTGATTCCTTGATTAACACGTGATTCCTCTTGCCGGCGCCATCGCTCGATCTCAAGTTGATGTAGCTTCTGGACCAAGCGAGGCGAGGAGAACCAAGTGGGACAGAGAGGAGCTGGGCGGTGAGAGACGGCGTGCTCTGATCCCTTGGCGGTGCTCTGCTCCTGTTTGTGGGAGCTGATCCACAAAGGAGCTGATGATATGGAGCTGTTGTGCTTGAGCGCTGTGCCGGGAGCCGTGCCTGCCGGAACTGAGCTAGGAGAAGCAGCTCTGGGAGCCCTGCTTGGCGCTGAGGTGCTGAGTTCCTCCAGCGAGGAAGATGGGGAGGGAGGGGCGCAGCTGCTGGTTGCTGCCTAACGATCTGCTAGTTGATGCCCAGCGATCTGCTGCTGCTGGGGCCTCCGCCTCGATCTGCTGCTGCTGAGGCCCCTGCCTCGATCTGCTGCGGCTGTTGGGGCGGCGAGGGAGGTGTGGGCCGGCCCCAGCAGTACCAGATCGATCGAGAGGGAGGGAGTTGCAGCAGATCGAGCGCGTGGGCCGGCCCCAGCAGTAGCAGATCGATCGAGGGGGAGGGAGTTGCAGCAGATCGAGCGCGAGGGATCTCCTGGCGACGGATCGAGGCGGAAGCGCAGATCGAGGAGGATCCTGGCGACGGATCGAGGCGGAGGCGCAGATCGAGGAGGATCCTGGCGACGGCGAGGATTCAAATTTTGATCGCTGTTTTTTTCTGTTTTGTTCGATGATCGGTTCGCTACTTCGGGAGGGTAGGACTAGTTATTTTTGCGAAAAGCGAGGGTAGAATGGTCTTTTTGGCGTTTTTCACCTGGTCGGAATTGTTTCCAGAACGACTTATAAAAAGGAACGGAGGGAGTACTATTTATGAGTGGATTTTTTTTATAATTATTACATTGCTCATCTGCTAGTACGCTCATGTCCAAATATGTTTCTCAGGTTAAACAATTAATTGGCATTGCATACTAACTTTGAACTTAATATCAAAATAGTATCAATCAACTCAAGTCTCATATAATTCGATTAGTTCTTTTTGTGTTTGATCGATAATTTATAAAAGTAATTGCCTTGTACTTTGTAATATAGTAATCTCTTGGCATAGATATGCAGATTATTTTGCCATTAACTTGTTTTCTTGGTTAAATCTGTTGTATACATGCAATGTATACGATAGAAGGCCCATTTTTTTAAGCCCCTACAAAGTACAGCGTGTGCCGCATATGCACTCAAGATATTACCTCGAATCGGCTAATTTGTGAATTATTTACTACGCATCAGGTTGTGTACGATACACACTCCGTCAGTGTGTCTCGATTGACGGAATAATTTTTCCTGCATAGTTTACTGGCAACTCAACTCTGACGGGAGATGAGAGAAAAAAAACTCTGACGGGAGTTAACAAAAAGTTGGTGCTTATCTGCTCGAAACAACATTATTTAGCGCAGATGATCAAAAAACTAAGCCAGATATTAGCAAGTTGAAAAAATTAATGGAAGGGCATTAGAGCGCAACTAGTAACGGCCATTATTGTTTCAGCTTATCTATACCTACTAATAAAGGAAGGAAGGCTTCCTTCGTTTCGTCCGTCGGCCATTTTACAAAAAAAAAAACCTCACAAATACGGAAATTAACCCGCAGTCAATCAGACAAATGAGGCTGCGCCGTCCGTTTTACAGAAAAACCCCCGCCAAATAGGGAAATTAACCCAGGCCCCTCCTTCTCCTTCCTCGCGCTGCAGCCCCGGCGCAGCCTCCTTCGTCCTCGACCGGCGCCGCCCTCGCCTCGCTCTCCTTCTCTCGCCTCCGTCCTCGGCCGGCGACGCCTGCTAGCGCCGCGCCCTCCTCCGGCCCGACGCACCCCATCCAGCTCCGCCCGCGTCGCGAGGGGAGGAGGAGGAAGCTGTCGTCGTCGCCGCTACGCTCCTCCCCCCGATAAATCGAAGGCCACAGGGAGATCCGCCACCTTCTCCTCTCCATCTCCATCAACTCACGCGTGCTGGGACGCCCGAGGCGCGCCGGAATCGCCGCCGCCGTGGTCGTCTTCCTCGGGGCCGGCCGTCGCCCCGTCGACCTCGATTCGGTCGCCACCGACCTCCTCTTGACTCACTGAGCCCTCCATCGCGCTCCTGCTGAGCTCCTGGTCCCGTAAGACCTCTCCCCTGTCCTCCCCGTCCTCTGTACCCTCAGGCCGCCGTGGTCGTCGCCGTCCGCCGCCGCCTTTTGGTCACCGGCTCTCCCGTAGCGAAGCACGGGTATTTTTCCTAGTAACTGCCTATATAAACTACTCCCTCTTTTTTACACTGTACGCCTGCAGGCATACAATATTTGTATTGATAAAAGTACGGATACAAAAATGACACGAATACACGCAACATAAAACTAGGAGAAAACAAGTAATTAAACTGCTGCAAACTGCCATCACCGCAACTACCAAGAATCCACGCTTTGCGCCGTCGCCAGAGAAGAAGAACACCAGTAGTTAGTCCACATCTTGACGCCAAAGAAACCCCTTGCCATAAGGCGTTAATGAGCCGCAATATCCACCAGTCCTGTAAGGCTAGATCTATCCCGCTAAGGAAGGCCTCTTCAACGTCAGATCCGGGGCCAACGCCACCCCACCCTTCAACAGGCGGCTAGATCCCCCACCATCTTCCGCATATCCGCAACAGTCAGCACCGCCGTACTACAAGAGCAGCCTCTTCCAGCCGTCACGCCTTGACGCAACGTAAGATTGAAACTGGTCCAACAGTTCGGACTCCACAAGCCTCTCGACGGCGCCAGCAACATCTACGACGAGCAGGAGCAAGGGCTGGAAGACCATTATTCGTAGGAGCACCATTGACATCAGCCCCACCATGACACCGATAGAGGAAACACGAAACCTAAAAAAACTTAGGACAAAAACACCACACGAACGATAGCCGGAGCTCCCCTCCCCCTCGTGCTGCCGATACAGCAAGCGGAGGGGAAGGGGAGCGGCGGATCGCTGGTGGGGAACTCTGGATGTGGAACCGGCGGCTAGGTTAGGAACGGAGAGGAAAAGATAAAACTACTCCCTCTTTTTTTGCATGGTAATACGTATCTCAATTATAAAATAAAGATCTAGATACAAGGCATGTACACACCGACGTTACAGAACAGAAAAGATAGGATAAACCAATGCATAAACCATCGTCTATCCTCCTCCTTCAGCACCATCGAAGAGACCACCAAAGGAACGGAAGACATATCACCTCTTCACCCGAGCTCGACGCGGCTTCATCGCTGATCAGCAGCTTTACGGACTTCCAAAGTAGTTTGCCAGAAGCAAAATCATTGGCGTTGAAAGAATCAGACCGGAGCAACATGTCCCCGGACACGCCATCGAACTTCACCACACGACTACGACGCCGAATGAGGAAGCCAGAACTATCAGCCTCCAACCGATACACCATCTTCCAGATGTCACCTGTGCAGACAACCGTCTACGCGTACTCCTGGACGACACAACCTCCCTGCTCCACCATGACGTCGGAGATAGCGCCACAACAACGAGGGCAGAGCAGAAGGAGAGACACACCTGATGGGGTCGCCGCCACCGCCTCGCCGACACCATCCATGAACACAAAAGCCACCAATCTGAAAGATTGGCAAGCACACGATGCCACCAACTCCGAGACGCCGCCATGGAGGAGAACGCCGGTGTGGGAGTGGAGTTGAGACAGATTTATTTGTCCGGGCGCCGCTCCCACCACCCCAACGACGCACCATGCCAGAACTTTCCTAACCCTAACTATCATGCAAAAATGGAGAAAACGGGGTCCCCTCCCTCCTGCCGCCGGAGCGGCATACGGAATGAGAGAGGCCCAGCTCTTCCGCCGGTGGAGATCGGTGGAAAAAGGCGTCGCCTCCCTGGTCGCCTCTTGCGGCGGCAAGGTTAGGACGAAACGTTTTGAACTACTCCCTCTTAATTGACGTGGAAAGTATACAACCTTAATATAAAATACGTACACAGGTCGCGACAGTTATTCCGGATACGAGGGAGTATAAGCTACATGTGACGCACATATATGTGCCACTAATTTTTTTTTTGACTTTTCTTCTAATTTAATTAACATCTTTTTTTCGACTTTTTCTTCTAATCTAGATGACACCTTTTCCAAGGTTGCTCATAACAAGTTTTGAGTTGCTTACAGAGCCTACCGCTCTGTTATATGTGCCACTAATTGGGTTGGGCCCTGGTTGTCCCACTTGTCTCCCTGGCTCAGGACGGCCCTGAGCGCTACCATCCCTTTCCTTCAAAAACAAAACGAAGCCAAGTCTACCCCTTTCCTTAAAAAAAGAAAAGAAAACTAAGCCCACCCCTGGACTGAGTCATTATGTGCTTATCCGCTCCTTCTCCGTATCTATATATACAGTCCACTACATGATACAATTCAGCTGTGCTCTCTACTCTCCTCGTCTCTTCTCAGGTAGGAAATGGGGACGGCGGCACTGCTACTGATTGTGTCTGAGCTTTTGTGGACGGCGTTGGTGGTGAGCGCGTCGCACGTCGTCTACCCGGAGCTCCAGTCGTTGGAGGCGGAAGAGGTGGACAAAGAGCTACGCACCGGTACCACTTCCAGCCTCCCAAGCATTGGATCAATGGTACGTACTACGTGGATATATGCCGTCGTTCTGCTCATCATCGATCTGAATTTTTTGGATCGATCGATCTACTTTGCGGCTTGTTACTGATCACTTCTCGTTGTTTCCTTTCTTTTCGCCTTTGATTGGATGGCATTGATCCTCTTTTTCACGTCGATGTAAATCATCGATCAGATCCGAATGGTACGTGATTGCACTGATACAAATCCATCATCTTGACTAATTCGCGTAGTAGACGTTGGTGCGTTTTGCATGGCACTGATGAGTGTGATCCACATTTTCCGATGCATGCAGGGCCAATGTACTACAAGGGGCTATACCACCTCTTCTACCAGTACAACCCCAAGGGCGCCGTGTGGGGCAACATCGTCTGGGCGCACTCGGTGTCGACGGACCTGATCGACTGGGTGGCGCTGGAGCCCGGGATCTACCCGACCAAGCCGTTCGACGTCAATGGCTGCTGGTCGGGCTCCGCCACCGTGCTGCCCAGCGGCGTTCCCGTCATCATGTACACCGGCATCGACCCCGACGAGCGGCAGGTGCAGAACGTGGCCTACCCGGCCAACCTCTCCGATCCCTTCCTCCGTGAGTGGATCAAGCCCAACTACAACCCTATCATCAACCCGGATCACGGCATCAACGCCAGCGCCTTCCGTGATCCCACCACCGCCTGGTACGGGCCTGACGGGTAAGTAGATCTATCACCATCGATCGATCCAGGTCATATTTGTACCGTTACATGTTGCACAAGCATGATTTGTGTGTTGCATGCTGCATGCAGACACTGGAGGCTGGTGGTGGGCAGCAAGGAGAACATGAGGGGGATCGCGGTGCTGTACCGGAGCCGGGACTTCAAGAAGTGGGTGAAGGCGCACCACTCTCTGCACGCTGGGCTCACGGGGATGTGGGAGTGCCCGGACTTCTACCCCGTCGCGGTGGCTGGCGGCAGCCGCCATCACAGAAGCGGCGTGGACACGGCCGAGCTGCACGACCGCGCCGTGGCCGAGGAGGTCAAGTACGTGCTCAAGGTGAGCCTGGACCTGATGAGGAAGATATTCCTATCGCGGAGCGGTAGGCAACTGATCCAGTGGCCGGTGGAGGAGGTCAAGTCGCTCCGCGGAAACCACGTCAACGTCAGCAACAAGGCCGTCAAGAGCGGCGAGTACTTCGAGGTCACCGGCTTCAAATCCGTGCAGGTGAGTACTAGGTTTAAATTTTAAACACAACGGGAACTTGCATGAAGAGTTAGTTAGTTAGCAGTTCGTTCCATGCACCACTGGCCACGGGCCACTATACAGTTAGCTGTTGATGCCTGACTACTCGCATTGCGGTTATGCGCATGCCAGTCCGATGTGGAGGCGGCGTTCGCGATCAAGGACCTGGACAGGGCGGAGAAGTTCGACCCCGCTTGGCAAACCAACGCGCAGGGGCTGTGTAACAAGCTCAACTCGCACGTCAAGGGCGGCGTGGGCCCGTTCGGGCTCTGGCTGCTGGCCTCCGGCGACCTCAAGGAGAGGACGGCCGTCTTCTTCAGGGTTTTCAAGGCCAACGACACCAACTACGTCGTGCTCATGTGCAATGACCCAACCCGGTCAGTAGTATAATTAAGTACCTCTAGATTAGATGAATTAAGGAAAAAAACAATGTTTGGTCGTCGTCCTCTGCAAAACATTCCTAATGTGTTGTTCCCCATTTATCGAACAGGTCGTCCTACGAGTCAAAGATCTACAGGCCAACATTCGCCGGCTTTGTCAACATGGACATAGGCAAGACCAAGAAGATCGCCCTCAGGACATTGGTACGCTCTCTGCATATTCTCACAAAATCAAACCAATGCGCGTCACCCATCTAATTAAACCATGTGGCGTACTTTGTTTCAGATTGATCATTCTGTGGTTGAGAGCTTCGGGGCCGGCGGCAAGACGTGCATCCTAACGAGGGTCTACCCGAGGAAGGCCATCGGCGACGACGCGCACCTCTTCGTCTTCAACAACGGCGAGTCGGACATCAAGGTCACCAACCTGCACGCATGGGAGATGAAGACCCCGACGATGAACAAGCCGGAGTAGCAGTTAGGAGCAGCCCCATCGAGGAGTAGCAGTAGCCTGGCCGTAGCTAGCTAGCTTCTTAGTTTTGTTGAGAGGCTGCAGGTTTAGTGATGCGTCGTTACTCGTTAGGGAGGGACATGGTCTGGTTTGTTTCTGAATTCAGATTGTCCTCTGCTACGAGTAATTGTATCTGTAGCAGCACTTGGTGTGTGAGGAAACATGGGAATAAACAAATCTCGTGAGGACCCTAGAGTTGGCAGTACCAGTATGGCTCAAATTCGTAATCAAATTACATATACGATTCACCTTTTACCATGAACAACAATACTTTTATGTAGTTTGGGAAAAAAAATTAAGGACGGACGTATCGGTTTCAAGAAGGAGAGGCCAAGCGGCCGTTTACAACGCGTTTCGGCACATGCGCCGAAAACGCCAATCCACCCACCAGAAAACAAAAGGGATCACTCGCCAACTCTCCACATGTCTACGGGTCCTAAGCTACCCCTAAACATCCTCGCTGCCCTCCACAAGTCAGCCTCGGCTTCTACCATCCTGATGGCTGCCGCTACCGAGGGAGTGTGACCTTCAAAGACCACTCCATTCCTATGCTTCCACAAGCACCAGCAGATCAAGTTGATCGCCGTCCACAAGTCCTTCTCGTCGTTACCTCCCGGCGTCTTGGCCGGAAGCCAATCCACTAGACGATCATCATGGTCAGGGACCCAATCCACTCTACCCCACCTGCTCAGGAAGGAGTGCCACACCTCTCTAGAGAGGACACAACCAAGGAGAAGGTGGTCTATATCTTCTTCCACTTGGTCGCACAGCGGGTAAGCAGTTGGTCTAGGTAGCCCTCTCCGCCCTAAGCGGTCTACAGTCCAACATCTGTTTTTGAGCGCTAGACAGAGGAAGAACTTGCATTTGTTTAGTTTGGGAAATTTATTTTGTAGTACCCAATAAAGCAAACGCATAATACTATGTTGTACTACCTGCTGCTCTGTAAACGAAATTATAACACGGGTACATACGTTGGATTATTAGGAAATTCTCAAATAAGTTTAATCTACGAAAGCACGATAGGTTTTTACTCCCTCCATTTACTTTTAGTTTGCATCCTGGCCAAATAAAAGATACCAAGGAGAGCCTCTGATGGCTAAAGAGGCAAGTTGGACTAGGTATGCGAAAATGGCACCAGTTTATCCCACTTTTCCCCCATTTTAGGGACTAAACCTGGTGCCATATTTGGGTCTCAAGTGGCAAAACGAGCAGAATGTAAAGTATTTTTTGAAAAGCTAGAACGCAATCTTATGTGAACGGTGGGAGTATTTAGAAGTTGTGCATGAGCCCTTCGTGCTTCCAATACACCCAGTGTGTTGACTTGATGAGATTGCAAGATGAGTAAGAGTCATAAGTAATATGATGATTGGCATCTTGACCTACCGCTCTCATTACTTCGTCATCAGTGATATCACATCAATGACGAAATAATTGAGTAATTAATATTGAGAGATGTTGATTTTAGATGGAGCATATATACTCTAATTAATTGTTAAGTATTAAGTTTGAGCCCCATTAATGAACAGTATGTAAATGTATTTGCATTATTCGTTGTATTCAATCAGGGGCCAGCAGGGGCCGGGCCCACCTGACATGATATTTTTTCTGCTTATTCCCCTCTTTACTAAGTTTTTTTTGAGAAACACGGTACAACACAGACGCTCACATACACGTGCACACACTCATCCCTATGAACGCATACACGCACACCCTACCCCTATGAGCACCTCCGTAATACCGAGCCGGCCGGCGGGTCGAGTCCTGAGATTGACGAAGTCACCACGGGCGCCTCGCTGTCGACGGGAGCGTCGCCTCCCACTGAAGAATATTCCGCCTAAACGAGAAACACCAACGTCAAACCTGGGGTTTGAACTCTGGTGGGTTAGGGTACAACCACCCTCCTAACCATCTTGCCACAGGCAAGTTCTCCCCCTCTTTACTAAGCTAAAAGCTCATTTATATTCTGTATTTTACTGTCCAGGCCATCCCTAACAATCTTCAGCAGTGGTTCTCTTAGATCCCCCCCCCCCCCCCCCCCCCCCCCATCTCCAAGTGAAATTCCCAACTCCGCACTTTATTCAATAGCGTAATAATTGAGAAAAATTGATTTAATCAAGTAATGACTTTACGTACTGGCACCATAATGTAAGAAGTTTCCTCAAGAGTGACTCCATAGAACCCGATCTTTAAAAGTGTTTTGAGGATTGGGATACTTATGGGATAATCCTGAAGCTGAAAGTTTTGTTTTACAAACAAGCAAGGGATGATTAAGATACCTGAAAGCTTGTTTGCTTGCAAAGATTGCTAGGAGCAGCTTAGTGAATCAGCATACGCTCAGACTGGATACGCACAAAGGTTGCATACGCTAGGCTTTCCGGTCTCCAAAGAGTTGGGCACTAATTTTGTGCTTGCTTCCCTCCCACATTCGCCAGAGATTACACCATGAATAGGATGGTAACAATAATGGGTAAATTGTTCACCTGTCTCAAGACTATTGATATAGTGGAGTCGAGAAGAACGTCAATCATGTGGCGATGGTGTAAAATAGCCAAGTTCAAGAGGATGGCCAAGTATAAGAAAGGACAAGTTACGGGAGGGGAGGGGAAGGTAAGGCACGGAAATCTATCTGTAGTGAGAAGCCACCTTTCGTCGCTTCCCCTCACCTCCAGCGGCCGATATGGTGTATCAACATGAGGGGAATGTTGCATCTTTTGCATTTTTCTTCAAAGTAAATTTTATGTGTTTAAATAAGAGTATCATGGCTTATGGCTCTATCTTTGTCCTAATGCATGTTGTTGGTGTGGCCGACATCAGGGAGCATGTGGTGTATTGTTCCTGCAGATCGTTGGCTCTAGATGTGGTGGTTTATTGTATGTCGTTTATGCACGGCTTGGCCGTCACTAAATTAATAGTAGTGTCAATTTTTTCCAGCTTAGGGTTTTGTGCTCGTGGAATTTTTCTCCAGCCGTACGATGGTTATTTAACAGCCTGCCTTGCAAGGGGTATCCCTGGCCAGAACACGTTTAACGATAATAGATCCTCACCTATTGCGGTTAGTGGGCTATTAAAAATATTTGAGGTTGGTGCAACACGTGCATGTTTCGTGTTATGCGTTTTGTTCACCTCGATCTCAGAGAAATCTCAAGATGCAAAAGCAAAAGCTGTAACTTGTAAGGTTTATCATGTTTCTTTGTTGTTCACCTGTTTTACGTTATTCGATATAACGTGCTTTAGTTAATTGATAAAAAAATCGATAACCCTGAGGCGATTTGCATGTTGTTTCATTAAGCTTGAATGCTTAATAAAGCAAAAGAACCCGATAATATGTCATCTTTATTCTTTACACATGGCTGGACAAGACAACAGAAGTGGACGAAGGCATAAAAAATATGCATAAAACACTTGGTCCAAACTGTGCTATGTAGCTAGCCACTACTGAACTTGATCTCTCTTACATTGTTCAGCAACTGGATGCATAACTGAAGGCAAATGGCGCATCCACACATGTTCTCGTACGTCGCCTCGACCTGGAGACGGTGTCCATCAGTCAATCTTAGAAGCGTCAAGAGATAGCAGCATCCGATCGTGCCACTTTATCCAAGGGCCGGCACTACGCACAGAACCAACAGAGCGGGTACACATCGGTCGATCCACACTACAGAAATCGTAAGATCCGTCGACGGATCTATCTACCCCTTGATGTGATCTAGTCATGTTCATGCAAGAGGCCTCGAAAAATCTATTACGGTACGTTGTAGCCTGGTCCCGTCAGTTCCACTCTCGAACTGAAGTATAGTGGCAGCTTCACGGCCTCATAGGAGCGGTGGCAAAGAGCCCGCCGCACCGTCCCTCAACGTGGATGGACACCAATGGGAACAGCATCGCCATTGCAGCCGTGAGGATCGCTGGCGGAGAGGACGGACACACCAAAACGGGCAAGTGATGAAGACATGCAACAGCTCTCGCGATCAACCTAGATCCACCTTTCGGAAGGTCGTAGAGGCTAGCTGCAGGCTGCAGGCGACGGCGGCAGTGCGGAACTCCAGCTCAAAGGTGGACGCCACCAACTGTTACTTTGTCGATCGGGATACCAGTTGCTACGAATACGTGGCCTCGCCTATGTGAAGTGGAGGTGTCAATCATAGATTTCCGAGGTATATGGGGTTCGGTAAGAGATCTTGTACAGTACTGGTGGTGGTGGCGAACGATGCGGGTGGAGAGAGATCGCCATCAGGTTGCACTTTTGCATTGTCTGCTTCGGAGAGGAAGATATGGCACAGTGGCCCCACCGCCAGCCACTAGCCATCGATGATTCCCGAAGCTAGATTTAGCTGCTGGCTGGGTGTCAAAATGGCGGACGGTGCAACGCCCCCACGAGGTGCCGTCCATGTCAAGAACTCCGGATTCCTGGTCCTCGGCCTTCCGCGTTACTGACACGGTAGAGTCACGCCATTGGCGCGCAATGAAGGATACGGCCGGCCGTTGTTCGTCTCCTCATTGCTTCATTTTGCATTTGTCATTGGCTATACATGGGGCCATGGGGGTTCTTCTCTTTATTTCCATTTGACTTGCTGACAAACTAATTCAGATGGAAGAGAAACATACACGAACAACAGAGATCATTTATAAACTAGCTATGTAAGAGAATTTCAAAGTCGACCCCTGCCGACCTGTGTTCGAGCCCGGGTCTCCACGGGGTGTGTGCGGATGGCTAATTCACTTCTTAAGACGCACAAGATAGACTAATCCAGGGCCATAGGTGAGAAAGTAAAATAGCTAATTGCTGTAAAACAAAAGTCCTTTGCAAGACAGGTTGTCTACATGCCAACTATTTTGTTGGAGCAGATAGTCTCACGACCAGTGGTAAACTTTGAGGATAGCTATGACCAATAGATATGAAACTGAGATAATAGCACAATCATATGCACATGTGAAACAAGTTGTACGGGAAAAACCTCTTCTAATTGCGAGGTAAAAAGTAAAAACCATGGTTCTGTATCGGCCTATCCACGCAAGTTACACTATGAGATACATAGTATTCTTTATATTATGTAGAGATCTACAACACGCAATTCAGTGTGTCGTCAATCGGCAACAAAATCAACCACCACGGAGACAAGATAACAGCAAAGCGTAGAAATCATAATTTTTATACCCTTCCGTAATCATGTTGGCGTTCTCAAACAGCAAAAATTTGTAGACAAGTAAACACATGCTACCAACATACTAATAACAAATCATCTTAAGGAGATCGTTTGCTTGTTTAAATTGTTTGCTTACCAAAACCGATCTGTGCTGAAACTGCAAAATCTGACCTGACAACACTGACCCAACACCCAAACCATCTAAGGTTGAATTATTGAAAGTTAAGCATCAAATTTGGACTCAGTCTACACACTTGAGCCTTCTATTACTTGTTTGAAGACAACCAGTCAAGGAATCACCAATCATGACACATTTTACCTCTTCCTCTTCCTATCTTCACACAAGGTTGCGCTGCTCACTTTTACTCTCTCTTTGTCCCTCTTTCTCAATGGAAGCCATGTTCTGTCCACACAACCACCAAGAGGTGGCTAGGGCTTTCTCAATCAGGTAGTTCGCCGTTGGATGTAACTGCATGAACGTGTTCCAACACACCGTCATATAAGAGACATAAACCAACATAGCCATTATACTATTAGGTAATAAGCTCACAAGCACAGAAAAACAATACATTTTTAGATAAAGGGAGCTTTATTACTTAAAAGGTTTAAATATTACACCCAGCCTCTGCATAACAAAGATGCACACAGCCGAAACAAGTCTGAAGTTCAAAACATAAAACAAGGCGCATTACATATCAGCATGAGAAATTGTAAAAACGCCTATGATGGTGGAGGGCCAAGACGCAAATTATGCTGCCATCCATGTCGGGATAAAAAGTCTCTCGCCGTGTCCTCCAGTCTTGTACAGACCTCCATAAATAGGTCTCGATGCCCCACATGTTGCAACTGAGACCACGAACGGAGAGTAGCAGTAGTCCGGTAGATAACATGCATAAGAGAACAATTTTTATCGTTAAAAACCTTGTCATTTCTACACAGCCAAAGCGACCATATTACGGCAAGCGCTGCCACTCTAATAAGTTGTTTAAACCTATTATCCACCCCATTTAGTCAGTTGCCAAAAATATTGGCAACACTTTTGGGAGGGTATATAGTAGAACCTATTTGAATGATTGACCATATAGAACTAGCGAATTTGCACTCAAAGAATAAGTGTTTGATTGTCTCGTCTTTAGGACAGAAGACACTGTTTACTCCCATGCCAATTGCGTTTTACAAGGTTGTCTTTAGTAAGAATAACCCCTCGATGTAAATACCACGCAAAAACCTTGTTTTTAGTGGGATCTTCATCTTCCAGATTTTCTTATTATTATCTACTGGCACTTCTGGCTGGATTAGTGCAGTATACATAGAGTCCACCAAGAATTTTCCACTATCGTGTAAATTCCACTGAAACTCATCGGTCCCCTCTATCAAATTGACAGCCGCTAGTCGCTGTAGCAACTCGTGCCAAGCTACCATTCTTGGACCAACCAGATCTCGTATGAACGTCACAATTGGATGATTATCCACCAAAACTTGGGCGAGTGTATCGCTCTTGTGACGTCCAAGGACTATATCATACAACGCTGGATATTATTCACGGAGTGAGGTAGTACCTAGCCACCTATCTTTCCAGAACCTTATCTCTGATCCATCCTTAATGGAAAAAGAACCATATGGGAAGAAGAATTTCTTCGTCGCCATTAGACCGGACCAAAAGTGTGAATCACCAGGTTTCGAAGTCACCTGTGTTAACGCACTCGATCCTAAGTACTTTCTCCTAAGAAGAGTTTGCCACACCCCATCTTCAGTCAGTAGCTTAAACAGCCACTTACCGAGGAGTGCTTTATTCTTGACTTGTAAGTCATGAATCCCAAGACCTTCATGATCCTTAGGGCGGCACACTACATCCCATTTAGCCAGTCGATACTTCTTTTTTTCGTTATCTCCTTACCAGAAGAATCTAGATCGAAAATAATCCAATCGATGCAAAACTCCTTGTTGGTAACTGGAAGAAGGAAATCATATACAATACCATATTGGTAATTGGAAAAAGAAAAACAATATATGATAACTAATGACCACACAAACTTGACCCCATCATATCAGAAGACGACGGTCTGCAAAAGCAAAACACCACGCTTCCCGACATCAACCGGTATTGTCCAACATAACAATAGAGAAAAACCTAGTGTCGGAAATTTAAATTACACTGCCTAGATCCATGGTTCCCGTCTCCTGGCACCAGATAAAAGGCCAGAAACAATGCAAATCGGCCTACACTGTCTCACGGCTATCCTTTTCTTGTGCTGAATCTGCGAACCTACAATCTGTCCTGCAGCCATATGGACGTGCGGCCTTTAGAAACAGGCCTTTAGACCCGGCAGCAAGCCCACTAACAAAATAAGCATCTCGCAGGCACACCAACAAGAACAGCATCTTTCACTCAAAAAAAATTAATAACAGTACCTTGGGAGACCGTGGCCAGCAGGCTACGGACCTACGGTTAACGGTTTACTGAGTTCCAGCCACCCCAATGAAAATACACACGTTGTCACAAAATCGATGCATTAACCTGAGAAACTTTCACCCGTTCAACCTTGAACATTGTAGGAGCACATGTCGGACAGGTCACGAGTCCCTCCAAAACCTAAACTCCCGGGGATTCTTGGCTTCTCTGTGCATCCACCATCCCAAGCACAATTCGTTGGCGCAGTGGACGTTGGTTCGGTGCGTTGACTCGTTAGCGAAGCGAAATGTACGTCGGTTCAATCGAATCGTTCCATCGCTGTCTATCGCAAATGCCACCCGCCTCCAAATGGATATCATACTCTTGGTGGGCATATAGCTATGGGTCTGTTGTTTTTGCTCTTGTGCCATGTTGTTATGCATAAGGCATGGCATGCAAGTATGCAACCATCAGCCTATATACTAGAGAGAAAATATAAATTTGTTCTTTTATAGAATTTACGGAGTAAGATTTGCAAATAAAGATTCTTTTAGTTCCAAGAAATATCAAGTGTAATGAAACATATAATTTATCTTACTCACAAGTATGATTTGACTAATGCTTTAGCATGTGCCACGCTGTACAATTGGCATGATAATCTAAGAATTTAAGATTTGAGAAATGTATTCATACTATTGGTCTTGGGGTTCTGATATGATGTTTGAAGTTATCAATTTTTTACCTTATTTTTTGTGGCTGCGAGATGCCAATGTATTGTATGACACGTCGGTTTTTACATCATGCGGACTAACGATTTTTTTAAAAAACTTTTGCCTCTACCCTCTAGACTGTATAGTCAATGTGGTTGCCTCTCCTGAAGTAAATGCAGATATCAGCTATCCTACTTTGAAAAGGTTAGCTTTGCTCTTTGTCTGATTAGCCATTTATTTATTTCTCATTTGAGATGGTAAAGTGGGACTTTTCTTTTACAACTAGCTGAGATTCTTAATTACAGAAAGTTCGGTTTTTGATGAGGTTATCATCAATCTTTTGTCTAAATGCCTTACAGAAACGAGAAAGACAATGATAATCTGGATTTCTCAATTCACATTACCAAAATGTCGTACCGGATGATGTTTTAGACAAACTTACCAATCCCTATTACCTAGCTGATATTTCAAGCACATTGCCGGTAGCATGATTAAAATATAATTCGAAAAGGAAATGTGAGTTTCCATGTATATTAAATCGTATTTCTAACTGTTATTCCCATCCGATAGCTGGAATGGCTAATGTGTATTTGACACATCAGGTCAGTGGCATGTCTACACTTTTTGCCTATTATTTTTCATGGGTGTACCAACTATACTAAGAACAAGCAATCATGATATGGTGTGAACCAAAGCATAGAGGAAGCTTTGATTTCAGGTGCCTTTCCCAAATTTATGGATTGATTGCTTAATTCAGAAAAAAAAAAGATACTGGATGTGGTATTAATTCAGTTATCACTTAGTGGCCGTTGTTTGAAGACGAGGTCGGGCGAGGGAGGAGAGGTCGTCCGTTCTCTTTCTCACACATGACCCAGAGATCCGACTAGAGGTTCTGAAAAGGGGACGCTGGCAGCCCAAGACTGATCCGGCTCCTAAAAAGCAGAGAAAACGAATTTTGGGGGCAAAGCAACTGTAATTTCCCGCTGCATCCACTCCTCTCTCTTTTAAATACTTTTTTCATTTCCTGACACTTGAACGTATTGGGTACTTTTTTTTTTAGGGAAAGGATCCGATCCATATATAAAGGAAGCTCGTACACTTTACAAGAAGGTGCAAACAGAAACAGAAATTACAAAAGGACCCCGAAAAGTGCAAAAACCACCCCAAGCCACCAGGAGGAACACGATCAGATCCCGCCGCCGCTGCACCCCAAGCTTCTAGCCGACACCGGAGTCGCCGTACCGCAGTCCGCCGGGAAAAAGCACCACCACCATTGTAGAAGACCGCAGGATCCATCCGCCGCCTTGCGCCGGAATAATTTTGCTTTGCTTCATGTCTCCATTAGATTTAGTCTTTTCTCATTTTGCTTTGCACAAAACATGGTTTATATCATTTTTCGTGTGGCACATCCCATGAACATGTTTCTCTATGTTCCGTCAAAAGGCCTATTGTTCGTTTCTACCTAAAAATATACTGTAGCCCCTACGTGATCTCTGATTATCGACGCGGTATCCTTGGTCATGTTCATTTGAGAATTAGAGAGCAAGGCCTGGTACTTAGACAGAGGATGTGAAACTAGAACCATATGCGATGAATAAATGTGGGGTTAGTGCATTTATGTGTGCAGCAACACACTTTAGATCGAGTATAGTAGAGGTTAGTTGTTGTTGGACACGGCGATTTGGCTAAAAAATTCCGAATGTCAAAAAATTCGAAAAAAAATATTTGCATGTAGTCCAACATATTTGCACTCAGCATAAAAATTGGCATGGTGAAATTTTTTTTTTTGCAACCTGTGCAAAAAAGACAAATTCGGACATACCGAAAAGTATATGTACGTGTCCGAAATTTGTCTTTTTTGTACAGGTTGCAAAAAAAGTTTTTTCACCATGCCAATTTTTGTGCTAACACATCACGCTGTAATTTGCAACCGGATTTTTTTTCGGAATTTTTTGACATTCTGAAAAAAAATTAAAAATAAAATACATAGTGGGTGCATCTAGACCCATGCACCGTTATGAATATCTGAGGTTAGTCTCAGTTTTTATCAGGTCCGCTAGGGACAAAAGCAAACCTGCTACTGGATATACATATTAGTGCATATAGATTCAGATGTACATGTAGGTATACAAGTTTATGCATGACCGAGGATGTGTGGAGGAGCGAGAGACTCGCCAAGCTGCACCCGAAGGGCGCCAACATCGAGCAGCTGGCCAGGGAGACCGTGGCGCGCCGTCTCGGCTCGCTGACCGAGGAGGCCCACCCCTCAGGGCGCCGGCGAGAGGACTTCTTGGCATTGTTAGATGTCAGGGACCGTCCCTTCTCGGACCAGGAGGTGGCGGCCATCGACGACCTCATCCTCGCCGTGAACAAGACCAAGAAGAAGAAGAAGACGACGTCAGGGGCCACGATGGTGCGGCAGATGCCGCCAGGGGAGGCGTAGATGATGAAGCTTATGTTGCTTGGACACTCCTCCTTGCAAATGCTGAGAGGAGGTGTTTCTTGCGTCTGTGGGGCACAAGGAGAACAGTGCGTTGCTGCTCGAGGTTGTCTGTTGTCATGGCGAGCATTGGTGGGCTCTTCACATGAGGCCAGGAGAGCGCCTAGCGAAACCATCATCCACTTGACTTGGCGGACAGGGAAGGAGAGGAGACAAAGGACTTTCTACAATGTGGCAATCTCGCTTTTGGAGGTGGCGGCTTTGGTGCGGGAGTTGGCGAAACGGGCTTTCGCCCACACACAAGATCCTGAAAACTATTTTCTGTTGTTGCGAAGGGATTTTTTTCCCTAGTTCAAAATTCTGTACATAACACTATTCTTTCTAATCGAATGACGGATACGACCGTTTTGTCCTAAAAAAAAAAGTTTATGCATGAAAGAAATTATTTATCCAAGCATACTAGCTGCTGGCAATTGATTTGCTTCCTTTGGAAAAACCTTCAGCTATGTATCTATGGAGATATTGTGTACAGTTATTCTTGGATGTTCAAAACTGCAGTGCTTTCAACCATTATCTTCGTAACTAGATTTACCATAACTAGAATTAGACACCGTTAGAATTGCAATTAGCCTCGTAGTTGCCCCATGAACTGTCCAGTAGGATAATTTGCACGCATCTACTTCGTGGGAAGTTTTTGGATTTGCTATTTCTTTCAGATCCTTATATATTTGTTATCTCTTGCTAACTTTTGTTGTTCGTAAGAAACAACATGTCACTATGTCTCTTAATTTTTACTAATTTTTACTATCTTTTGCTACATATTAAGCAAAACCAGCCTTTTGTTTTCCAAGATATATGATTTTCGCGTCTCTTCCTGTTCCTGTTAGTTGTACTGAATTTCCTTTCGTTTTTTTCTCATCCAACCCTATATCAGATATTTGAGAGCGAGAAAACAAAAGGCTGGTTTTGCTTAATTTTTTACTCCAGACTTTATCAGATTTCACAAAAAACATGTTATTGTAACTCGAATAACCATACTCAGCTAACCCACACATGTTTAGACCTTCTTGCTGCTTACTACTTGTTTAACGACACATCTGAATCTGGTTAATTTTAGCCATTTCAACCAAATGTAGGAACCACTATTTAGTTGTTCAGTCCAATAATAAGTGCAACTCATGTTATTAGGTCTTTCTTACATTGATGATAAATTCATGGAAGCTAGAAAAGAACATGAAGTTGTTCTCAAAGAACAACCCTGCAATATGATTTTACATTTTCTACCACATACATACTTTGCAGGATATAGGGCCATACACTAAAGGAAAACTGGAGCTCCAGTTACAATGTGCCTTCCTTTCATGTCCGTGATTTTTTTTTTTGAGCGAAACCTGCGTATATTCAAAGAGTACAGCGTACAATACAGCATACAAACGCAGGCTCCCACAGTCGGAGCAAGAACAACAGAGCAACAAAGAAGAAGAACAACCAAACGGACTTCAGATCTCCACCGCCAGCAAGCCACCGGAGAAGAGAGAAGCAGACCGCCATCCAACCTGGGATCAGAAACACCTCCACGCATGTAGAAAGCCGACTGAGCCGTCCGTCGTCAGACGCCGGATCTTGAGTCATTGAAAGAGCATCGGCCATGGCATCACCGGCCCCAGATCCGGCAGCAGCTGCCACCAGCGACCGAGCCGCCACCCATCTTCCACTCACCACACTTCTTCTCCGCGCCGGTTCAGAGCCCGAACTGCAAATGCTCCTGTACAATCTCACATACCTCACGAGCACGCCAGAGCCAGCGTGGCCGCGTCGGCGAGGTCGGAGAACAAAATCCACCCCGGGCAGGACGCCGCCGCAGCAACCCTCCCAGACGGAACTCCTGGTCGCAGATCCAGCACCAGCCATCACCAAGCTGACCGCCAGCACCAGAGCACGAACACCTTTATTCACCGCCGCCGCCAACTCCTCCGAGGACGGAATCGGGACAGCAGGAACCCTACCTAAGCTACGAAGCTACCCTAGCCTAGCAGCACACAGATCCGACCGGCGATTCGAGCCCCCTCCCCCCTCCGCCGGCACCAAGGCCGACGGGAAGGAGAAGGGCGCCGGAATCGCCGGCGGAACACGGGTCGCCCCCTGTTCGCCTCTCCTCTGTTAGAATAGGTCGAAATGTTTTTTCATGTCCGTGATTTGTGTAATTTTCTGGTAGCTTGATATATGAACATGTTCTCTTTTTGTTTTTGTTGCGTATGTACGGGATGCCAGATTAACTGCTTATTGTTCACTACTAGATTCGAACGGCGCGGCCCGCCGCGCACCGCTTGTTTCTTCTTTGAATTTCTTGCCCGTGGTTTCGATCATTTATACAGACCACTAAAAGGACATTTATATTCATATGAACTTGATCATATTATACAGATTTAAAAGGCATCTTGCAGATCATATAAAATGAGTAATAAGAATATTATAAGATCAAACCCTTAAGCAATAGAAACTGAAGGTATGCTGAAGCACATGTAGTTCAGGTTTTGGAATTTCCAGAATACATAAGTTTTGATTCCATGGAAAATAAATACATATGCCTTCTAGATCACCTGATGAGTTTTGTGAGCTCAACAATGATTCTAAGTGGCAGAGGTAGCTGGCCTCAACAGCACTAACAATGAGACATGGATGGTATAACCAAAACATCACCTTGCAAAGTTTCTGATGCAGTCATGTACTTAGACGATGATCAGTCAAAATAAGTCCGATATGGAAGGGAACCCCACACCGAGACGCGACGATGTCCAACAAATGAAGGTAAGACGAATAAACAACGAACATCCTGCCGCAAACAGAAGCCATGATTACCCAATACAAAAAAAACACCCAAAAAAGCAACACCATTAGACACTTCCACATAAGAGAGCATGAAACCCTGAAGCGTAGACGCAACGAATACACACTCAGATTTATCCACACATAAAACTAAGTACGAAACAGCAATATAAAGGAGGCCACTACCTGACAGAATGCAGCAGAAGACAGACAGCAGCAATGAAGCGAGACCTGAGGCGTATGAAACTTTTCCCTGAGAAGAGCCTACAGAATGGCAAAAAATTAGCTTCCATCGCACACATGAAGATAGTATCACAACCTACAAAGCACATGATGAAATTAATATCACAACATATAGAAACTCCACCTCCCTGCAACAATCTCCAAGAACTGCAAATACAGCTACAAAAATATATAGCAGGACAAATGACCCACAAATTCCAAACATCTCCAGCACATAAAAAATATCAAATGACAATAAGCAAGCACAAACTGAAACAATCAGCAAGCAGAAACTGCAACCAAAATATTACCCCTTGCAACTACAAAATCCATAGAAAGCTTCCTAAACAGCAACGAATATGCACTCAGAATCATGCACGCATAAAACTAAAAGGAGGCAACTACCTGACAGAATGCAGCAGAAGACCAACAACATCAACGAAGCGATACCTAAGGCATCTGAAACTTTTCGGTGAGAAGAGCCTACAAAATGGCAAAAAATTAGCTTCCATCTCACACTTGAAGACAGTCACAACCTACAAAGCACATTATGAAATCAATACCACAACATACAGAAACTCCACCTCGCTGCAACAATCTCTAAGAACTACACCTACAACTACAAAAGTATATAGCAGGATAATTGACCCACTAATCTAAAGACACAGCTTTGGAAACATTCAGCAAGCACAAACTGCAACCAAAATATTACCCCTTGCAAGGGCAAAATCCACAGAAAGCTCCTAAACAGGAAGAATCTAGAAACTCTATGTACCTAAAAAGGTAGTTAAAAGGTGGTACAACTACCTCACATGACAAACAGCCTTAAACTAAACCGTAATTCCATGACCTAAACTGTTCTATTGCATTAGCAGTACAAATACTATACTACTACTCTAACTTAAAATTCAAAAATATTGCATGCTCTCTGATCTCAAGCATTATGGTTCAGCTCATTTACAAACTCCACACATTTTTCAGAAGATATTCATTCACAGACAAACATCATGTCAGCCTTTTCCTATAATGAATGGGTACTGATGTATAATCTTACTGTGCAACTAATATGCACCTGTATAGATGCTATACTGAACATATATGATAGGTTTGTTATTACCTGGTTGTCATGATCAAGGTTCTGAATCTGATACCATTGACATGATAAGGAGGTGCATAAGAATCATTCCTGTAGTACTGTTTTCTGACTATGATCTCTATTCTTTTTATTTCATGTTGTAAACTGATGGATACATAATGCTACCATGATTTAGTTTATTCCAAGATATCATTGTACCGCAAAATCCTGATTTCCTTCTAAGCTTGTAAATTTAACAAAAGCAGAGATAAATCTCTGAAACCAAAACGACAAACATAACTAAAACTCACTAAGCATATCAGCTACTACTGTGACCTTGGAATATGGAATCGAAAAACACAGGTTAAATGACATCTCTTTATAAAACTTAACATACAATTGGAGCTAAAATCCTGAAATGCTAAATTACCCCCATATGCAATAGAGCATTGTGCATTTAAACAGAGAAAAAAGCATGCTGCATGCAACAGAAATTTCAGCAGATGAAAAACTGGGAGAACCCTAATTAACAGGGATGTGAATGATCTGCAAAACATAAAGGAAATGAAATATGCCACAAAAATGGGCAAAGAACATGAGAAATTACCTCTAGGCTGTTTTTTTCGTTGCTTCTGGTCAAGGTTCGCCTGCACGCCCCGTGAACATTGATGCCACCCGGCTCCACGATCAACATAATGGATGACCATGGTCGTGTCGCTCCACTGTCGAAGCCCATCAACATTTCCTTCCTCCTCCCTTGAGGTTGTACCTCTCTCTGTGTAGTCATCCATATAATTGTTTCCTGCCCAGTGACTGCATGTTCATTAATTTAATTCATTTTTCAATTTAATTCATTTTTCGGTCAAAGAGACATGATAAAATATATCCTGATAAGTGAAATAAAAATGAAAAGAAATATGACAAAAACATGGGCAAAGAACATGAGAAATTACCCGCAGGCTACTTCGTCGTTTGATGCCTGCTCATTCGACCTTTCTCAATCCTCCACCTTAAAGCTATTGTCGCCGCCGAGTAGGGGAAGAGCAACAATCTGCTCATTCACCATGGAAGACACCAAGCTCAAATAAGCCTCAGAACAAATATTATTTCAAAGCACTATCTGTGCATGGGCAAAATCAAACATATAAATCTGCTAAATTTATATTCAATTTCCTAAATCTACATGCTAAAAATCTATTTCAAAGCCCTATCTGTACATTGACCAGATCAAACACATAAATCTTGTAGAGAGATAAACCTGAAACAGATGAGCATGGTTACCACGTATTTCTATTGTCATGAATTGAGGGAACAAGAACTAATCATGATTGCCTTCTTGTAATCATAATGACCATCTACCGACAGATTCTCAACTCCAAGTAGCGGTTTATAAAGCACCGTAATCAAATAGGCACAAAGAGTAGAGTATGCTCCTAGCTTCAAACAAACGATGTGTAAATATTACTCTGCTCCTACCTGCACCTGCTATGGTGCATCATGTGGTCTGCTCCTAGCAGCAGCTAGCAAGCAGTACTACCGATCCCATTTCAATCAGAAAAAGAAGAGTACTGGGGATCTCTGTCCTACTATTCCTATCTCGATTGTTCCGTGATTCACACATCTCTCTCCTGCTATTCCTATCGATTCTCCGCTGCGGAGGCTGCGCACTGGCCAGAATGAACAGCGACGGCGACGGAAGCAAATAAAAACATGAATTCACAGAAATCTGCCAACGGCCACTGAACGAAGATAAGGCAAAGCTTTTGCCCCGTTTCTAATTTGTTTCACACCTGAATACCCCGGCCTCGCCACTGGCCATCACGCTGACGGCGCCCCTCGCTGGCTCACGATTATCCGATCTGTGAACACAGAGAGAAAGTGAGAGAGGAGAGAGACGCGAGAGAGGGAGATGTGTAGAGAGGAAGAGGGAGGAGCTTACCAATGGAGGAGTCCGCCGGCGCCCTTGCTCGCTTCCCTCGTCGCCCTGCTCGCCTCCTTGCCCCACCGTGGTCACATCTCATTTCCTCCTCGATTCACAAATTTGAGAAGAGGAAGAGGGATAGAGGGGAAGGGGATTGGCTATGCGCCGCCGGCGCCCTTACTCGCATCCCTCTCGAGGAGGTGAGATGAGGGCGTGGGGCCGGCCACCACCTGCAGGCTGCACTCGGTCTTTTCATATGCACCCTTCAATGGTGTTTCCCTGGAGAAAAAAAAGAAAAGATTGATGTAGCAAACTGTTTTAGAAACATAGAAAAATGAGTCATAACATGTTCAGATTGCCAATGACATTTTTACAGCTCAAAGTTGTGGGCAACACATGTTTAAAATCTGCTCTCATTTCACAATTACAACAGCATGTGTAAGCATGTTGAAAAAAAATTATCTAAGACAGGGGAGTTTAAACATGGTTGACGCTGATTTTAGACCAAGGGGTAAACATCTAAACTCTAGAAAAGCAACGACAGCCAAGTTGCATTATAAATACTATATACAAAGTGAATTTAATTTCACAGATAAGCTTGGTTGCATACAAATAAAGTAAAGAAATAAGAACGCAGGATACAGGTACTGCTTTCATGGCAGACAGAAAGCTCAGCTAAAGATAGGCACACTTACGGCAAGAAATCAAATCGGAAAACATAGGTAAACGGAAGGGATCTCACATGGAGGCTACAAATGTAGTTGTTCGTGCTTGAGAATGACCGGACGCAGCAGGTTTCATCCAGAAGAAGTGTCGCCCGGCGAAGAAGAATGTTTCAGCGGCAGCGTCGTAGGTGTCTCCGATTTGATTCCTTTGGTATTAACGAAATGTCAGTTATTCTGCAAAATATAGTTCATACCGATTAGCGAAGAAATTAAAACAAATCTAAACAACAATATTAGGGTACGGTTGATTGAAACAGTAGATGAATGAACAACAAAGGAGGAGGAGATCAAGCAAAAAGACTGGAAGTAAAGATAAGTGTCGAGCTCACCTCGAGAAGTCCGGTCCTTGCCTGCAGGTAATAGAGCAAGCCACTGCGTGTCGGATGGAGCTGCTCAGGAAAGAAATAGAGGAGGAGAAGACAGTTCCAGCGGTAGTTTCGGTCGGAAGCGGAGAAGATCAGCTCGATCCCGATGGTCTGCTGCATCCCAGCTCGATTTCTTTGGGGAGGAAGTAGAGGAGGTCTAGACGGTTCCCCCGTTGACCTCTGTTTGGTCCGGGGCGGCCCAAGACATCGCCGCGACGGCGAGCGAGCGCGGCGGTTCCTGGCGCTTAGCATCGATGGCAGCGATATTCTCTCGGGCGGTAGACACAATCAGCGCGATGGGGAACGAATCTGGCGGCGGCGGCCCTCGGCACCCTTGCGCGCCTTCTCCCGCAGAGGATGGACCGAAGAAGGTGCAGGCGGGGACGGCGGCGCGAAGGCAGGGAGAGGAGCGAGGGGATTGGGGGAGAGAGCGACGCGAGCAATTGGTCTAGGGTTTGACCGCGCGGGGCGCAGCTTATATACCGCAGGCGTGAAATGTCCGTTTTGCCTAGAGCGGCTCCGTCGGAATAACGGCCACTGCCACCGCGCCCGCAGAGACACCGAAATTTCCAGCCACTAAGTCAATGACAGGTGGGTCCAGGGACAGTAAAAAAAAAACACCGCGCGATCGGACGGCTGAGATGAGATCAAGATTCTATAGGACGGTCCAGGTTGCCTGAGCTCTGGTGAACGCCGGTCTCTACCCAAGGATGTTATCTTTAGATTACTCCCTCCGTTTTTTAATATAAGATGTTTTAGCATTTATTCACATTCATACATACCACAAATATATGTAGACATGTTTTAGTGTGTATGTTCACTCACTTTGGTATGTATCTAGACATCATGTATAATACCTAAAACATCTTAGATTAAAAAACGGAGGGAGTACTTATTAACACATATCAGATGCCACCTTCTGTTGCACCAAGGCCAGAGAACTTAGAGAAGCTCAAACACAGATCTTGCATTACCAAAAGAGGAGGTGATCATGCCGTATCGGCATGACTGGTTTCTTTTGCCGCTGGATAGAAGCTCTAAACACGAACCGCATGACACCTTCTGTTCCTAACCTATACCTTCTGTTTTTAATGCTGCTGGTTTCTAATGTTTCTAATACTGCCGCTGTACCTTCTGTTCCTAACCTGGCGTGCATGGCACCACAGGAATGATTTGATCTTTGGGAAGGGAGAATGCAAAATCGCCGCCTAATTGGAGACCTACAAGAAAGAATCCTCGAGGATCCTCCACGAGGATGAAAAAGGAAAGAGACTGGCTCTATTGAACAAAATTATCAGTACTATGCCACTAACAGAAACAACTTTCAGGTTTGGACAAACCCTCCCCAAGGCATTGTCAAAGCAGATGTTGATGCTGTCTTCGAACCTGAAGTTGGGGAGTTGTCGCTTGGGACAGCATTGAAAAACTCTCCTATGGACCTGGAGTTTTCATGGGCACAGGACTCTGCTGAAAAAGCAGAGGCCATCACTTGCGTGTCTGGGATCCGCCTGATGACTGAACATTTTACTAATGGTTTCATTATCAAAACTGATTGTACAATCAGGTACTGCTGCGGCTATCAAGAATGGACATGAAGACTGTTCTATGTGGACCTGGTACATAAAAGCAGATGAATTGCTATATCCCAACGTCCAATCCCTAGGAACTGCAATGATGTTGCCCATGCTTTAGCTAAGCTAGGGAAGCGCGTATGGAAGGTCTGATTCTGGGATCAGTGCCTGCCTGCATGCCAAACCTGATCACATCTGAATGTAATTAATCTATTATCTAATCTATATACCCGTTAAAAAATGACTAAGTTGGCTGTAGAAATAAGACTAGTCACAATGAGAAGTAACTTAGACTAGTAACATGCATATGTTACTACTCTAAGTTACTACCTCCATAGTGAGGAGTAACATGTATGTAGTGTCACATTTAATAGGTTATACACTCATCTTGCCTTGAAATGTGTGATGTTATGGTAACATAGCTAGTTACCACAACAATCTCTCTCCTCATTAATTACCCGCCACATCAGATTTTTTGCCTACGTGGCACTGATGTTATTCATATGTTACTCCCCATTGTGACTAGTCTAAGAGAGTACAGACCAACCCACAAACATAAAAAACATGCAATGTGACAAGTCAAAGCACGCTTAATCCTTCTAGTTTAGACGAAGCTAGGAGGAGCAAGCAATACAGCTTTGTGTTCAACCTCCATCTTGTAGTAAAAATTAAGAAGGCAGCAATTCGGACATCTTTACTCTATGTGTCAATTAACAGAACTACATGCATTTTCATGAGATCAAAACATATTCGACAGGAGCATACGAATGCCAACGCAACAAAGTTATGTCATTTCAGGCATTTGCATAACTGGTATCGTCGCATGATGTCAAAAAGATACCGACCTGGGAAGGGTAGAAAGACCATTTGCTAAAGATCCAACACAATATTGCTCAAAAACTACAAATCCATGAAATCTGACTTAACATCATAAACAGAGTACATAACAAAATGCAAGACAAAAGATTGATAGCTTGGTATTGTTCCATCCTCGAGCAGGCATGGAATTACAGCCTCCTCCCTCTTCTTCCACCCTTCCGGCGAGTACTGTCAGTTGGGACTGGAGTAACATCCTCTGCTCAACAGAAAAAAAATATCAAGGATTTTATCTTTTCAAACATAGTGTTCATTAAAAATTGGAAGGTTCAGCTGCAAATAATTTAAGAGTACATAAAGGATTTAGGTACAACAATGTAAAATCACATAAAAAATACTATGCATAGCAGATTAGTTGCCTATCATTCAGTATACAAAATACAAGATGGAAAACGCTCATAGAACGAAATGAGATGAAATGTCATCGTAGAGAAAAAACCAGGGGTTACAGGCTTACCAATGCGTCCAATCTTCATGCCAGAACGCGCAAGAGCTCTAAGCGCAGATTGAGCACCAGGACCAGGTGTTTTTGTCTTGTTTCCACCAGTAGCACGGAGCTTAATGTGCAGAGCAGTGATTCCAAGCTCCTAGAGAGAGAAAGATCACCGTAAGGATCAACTGATTTATCAACTTTTTAATATGTAAATTGACCGTGCAGAACAGATGATTTTTTCGAACAGCTAGCATCTGTGTTACCTTGCATCTTACTGCAACATCCTGAGATGCAAGCATGGCTGCATAAGGGGATGATTCATCACGGTCAGCTTTGACCTTCATGCCACCTGCAAAACGCAATTTCATCAATACAGCCACGTATTGGTAAGTTGTAAACGAAACTCATAGATGTAAATCATAATCAACTTAGTATATGAACAGCTTAAAATTACAAGATCTAAATCATAATCAACTTAGTATCTAGAGTGAGAGCAGAGGATAAAAAATGGTCTTACAAAATGCAAAACCCGGCTACTGTTAGAAGTCATGCATACACAGAAATACAAATAATTGGAAGTATAATAATGGAATGAAGTTAAAATACATCAGAAATATTACCAATATAGATGCTGAGGTACATAAAAGAGGACGACCACAACAAAAGTCTTCAAAAGTCAAATAGAAATGATCACAGATAATAAAAAACATATCCACTTCAACATTTGGATGCATCCGTTTGATTTTGCAAAAAGTTGCAAGGGTGTAGAACTCAGCAGAAGCAATACACTAGAAGAAACTCAATGCAAAGATGGAGACACTGGAAACAAAGTTCCAGAGAAGAACTCTCTAGTTTCCCTAGTTAATCTTGGAAAACAATGACTCAACACACTCCCATGGAACAAAAGGTAAGCAATCTTAAGAGCGGTGCTTACATTAAATTGATGAGGCCAAAAATGAAACTAAAGATGTGAGAGAGCAAAATCGCACAACTTGGGAGGAGCTTTAAAAGCTTCACCAACAGGGAAAGTTCACAAGTGAGCACAATCACAGCTATACACCAACTCAAATGTGACGTACGACACCCTAGCAATCTAACTCGTAAATAAAATGCAACTGTTAAGTAAAAAGAGACTACCAGCCAGATCCTAGACTTAAGAGTCAAACAGTTACTGGACACTGCACGAATCAGTTAACAGTCGTATAGTCTTACTGCCATACAAGATGAGATTATGTTGGATGGAATTTTTTCTCAAAGAAACCGGGTTGCAACAAATCTTTGTGTTAAACAGGCGTTTTTACATACAGCAGGAGTGAAAACCAAAAGTTGGTTAACTTCAACTCAGTATAATCTAAAGCATGTTCACTTCCAAATTTAGGCAGCTCCATCTGATCTTGCAAAGAGTTGCAAGGGTGGAGAACACAGCATGAGCAAAGCAGAAAGCAGCTGCTACATGACGGCTCTACACTACAAGAAACCCAGTGCCATGATGCGAGCAGCTAGAACTGAAGTAGGAAGGAAAGAAGTTTCAGAGAGGAACTCTCTGAACCTTCGTTTTGACTCTTGCATCGCTATGACTCGACACGCTCCCACTGAATACAGGGAGGGGATCTTAAGGGCGGTGCTTACAGAGATATATGAAAGACATCAGCAATCAAGACGTTTCACTACATACCATTCCAAGTACAAGAACACTACAGATGATCCTACACCTATCGTTTGATCCTACACCTATCAAACGATGGTTGTAACAGACAAGGAACATCGACACATCCACCAACAGGAATTGCTCGAAAAAATTTGCAATAAGATTACAAGAAATTTAGTTACCGGTGATGCGAACGAGCGTCTCTCTCCCGGACAGATCCGTGACATGCTGCAACAGATAAGCCAACAATAGCGAGTGTTTCAGCGCTTCGTCAACCAAAAAAAGGCGGAAAAAGGCGGCGCGTGCTTGAGGATCTTACGATGAAGGTGTCGTTGAAGGAGGCGAAGATGTGCGCGACGCCGAAGACGTGCTCTCCCTCGCGGACGGCGGGGCCGAGCGTCACGTTCTCCTCCTTGGGCTCCCGGGTCTTCTTCCTTCCGGACTGCACAGAAAGACACAGCAACGGAGGTGGTTAAGCACAGGTACTAGGTCGACGCCGGAGTACCGTGAGAGAAGGGACGGACGAGGCGTTACCATGGCTGCGTCTGGTCGCTGGCGGCGGCGGCGGCGGGGGTGAGAGGGAGGAGGAGGCTAGGGTTTGGAGTGGGACGAGGTGGCGGAAAGTGGAGGAGTGGGTGGGCAAAGATAAAGCCTCCCAGGCCACTGAGTGGGCCGCGCGGGCATGGTTACACGGGCCAAATATTGGGCTGAAATCTCGGTGCATTTTTTTCGGCTTTTGTTTGCTAGTAGGCTTTGCACGACGTTATCATTCTTGGGCTCTGCTCCCCTTCTTCCCGTCAGCGGTCTGCTCCTCCTCGATCACGAGCAAATCCATCCATCTCGCCGTCTCGCCGGCAGCTCCAGCTCGATGAGGAGAGCTCCATCTCTACGAGGAGATCGCCAGCAGAAGTCCTCACCGATATTGCCAGTAGATCTCCGGCAAGCTCCATCGAGTTTCAGAGTTCCTCCCTGAAGAAGAAGGTACAGGGAATTCTGACTCGTCACCCTGTACAGATGTCAACCAATATTGTGTGAGCATGAAGTGGCTGTGTGCCCTCTAGCTATATTCAGAAATTGACAACAAATACAAAAGCAACTGTATTCTAGTTTCTTCAAATACTCAGCTGCACCTGGTTTGGATGAGTAACAAAAATGCAGAAAGAGAACCTTCCACTAGTGCTAGCTTGATCATTCAGTGCAATTGTACATTACTGCTAGCTTCTATGTCCAGTGTACAAAATTCAGGTTCAGATTCAGAATACAAAAAAACATTAGAAAGCTCTTGTGTATGATACTTCAAGGTACTAACAGTAGCATGGTAGTACTAGCAAAGATCCCTTGAAGGTACTAACAATATTCATGGAATATAATTAGTATAGTGCCACCTCATATATTTAAATTCATGGAATATATTTAAAATATTGCTCAAAGGGAACGGCCCTTAGACACGCGTCGATTACTGAGGGCGTGTGTAGCTACCACTATGAGTAGTGGCGTTCGTACGATGGTTCATATATGGGGATCTTATATATTTATTTGTTGCTTGTCACACATACTATCTGAAAGTGCAATATCCAGTCGAAAAGACATCGACAGAAGGAGTTTGTAGAATTTCTCACCAGTGGTCTCAAATGCTTCCATCTTCTTCCGGGAGAATAGCAGATCTTTCAATGTCCTCATAGGCAAGAGAGTTTTCGAGTCGGAATGACAAATCTGAGAAGAGGTGGAAGGGGCGAAGTTTGGCCAGATGAGCACCCATGTTTATTGCAATGGGCCATCTACGGTTTAAATCTGAGAAGAGGTGGAAGGGGCCAAGCTTGGCCAGATGGAACAAACTAATTACTATCCTAAGTATTTGTGCTAGCAGTTGCTCTTTTAAGATGTACTAGTCAACCGAGCGCGGCAAATGCCGCGCGTGTTTGGTGAAATTTAGATTTGAAAATGTTGACATTTAGAAGTTGCCTATTTAGTGAAATTCAGATTTCAAAATGTTGACGTTTAGAAGTTGTGAAATTTTGATAATTACTGAAATCTGGAGAAATTCTACGTTTTAAAATTGTTAGAAGAAGAAATAGTGCGGTGTAAAAAATTGGAATTGTAAATGTCCGTATTTAAAAGTTTGTTGAATTTAAATTTGCTGGAACTTTTAAAAAAAGATTGTACATGCAAGGTGTTCAAATTTTGAAAATTCTTATAATCGAAAAGTTAATCACATTTGTTTACTTTTTAACGTCTATTGAATACTCAGATTTGGAAGGCATTTTTTAAAAAATATTCAAATTTGAATGTTGATCACAAGGCATAGGCAAGCAAATTTTTTTTTTGGGAGGATGTTGTTTTTTTGTCATGTTTGTGAATACCGTGGTGTAAAGAACTGAAATTTGTAAATGCGTACAGTCAAAAGATTTTTGCATTTTAATAAGTCCAAATTCAAGAAAAGTTTATATTTTTAATTCGTTCAAATTTTGGAAATTGGTAAAATTGGGAAGTTATAAATGTTCCAATTGTGTTTATGTTTAGTAAATGCTTTGAGTTCAAAAGAATCTGAAATTTTTAAATATTCTAATCTGGAATTCGGTCAAATGTCATAAATAGCTAGCGTTTTTTTGTGCCCCTTTTGATATATTTGTCATATTTAAATTCTGCTTGCGTTTATTGAATGCTCATATTTGAAATGCATTCGAAATTTTAAATATTACAATTTTAAAAGTTGATCGTATGGCGTAAATAGATGACAATCATTTCTGTGACCATTTTTCTACATTTTTCATATTTTTGCAGTGTGTAATTTTGAAGTTATTCAATTTGTAATATATTCAATTTTCTGATTTTTTTTTTGTGTAAAGCAGTAGGGCCCATCTGTCAGAATTTTTCATTTTCTAGATTTTCCTGTGAGAATAGGGAAAAAAACTGATAGTCTGGGCCCACGCTGACGTCGCGATGACGTCAGCATGGCCCTAGGCTGCCGTTGGCGCGGCAGCGTTGACCTCGCCGGCGGCGAGACGCGCGCATGCGCGCGTTCGACGCGCCTCGACGCGGGGATTCCGGGGGTGGCGGCGCCGCCGCTTGTTGGTCACCGGAGCGACGTCGGCGGCGAGCGGACGCGGCGGCGACTATTCCGTCGCGCACACGGCGGCCCAGAAGACGGCTCACTGCGAGGAGGGAGATCCGAGGACGGCGAAGATCCCCGCGGCCGTCGATCTGGGCGAGGAGAAGCGGAGCGGCGGCGCCGACGGTGACTTCCGGCCGGGCGGTGGAGAGAGAGGGGAAGGGGGAGGTATGCAGACGATTTTGCACAAAGGCCCCCATTGTTTTTGGTAGTTACGAATCAGTCCTTTGCGGGGGGTTTTCCGCAAATGCGCTGCGCTTAAAAACGTGCAGCACGACGTGGCGACACGCGATTGGAAGAAACACCGCCGCTACTGTAGCACTGTAGCAGCTACAGTGTTCTGCGGAGTTTGGGGGATCTGGGCCGTCCGTGAGCTCGATCGGACGGCTCTGGTTTAGGGGGCGACGTGGATAGCCTAAACGGGAGCGAATCCGTCCAACTTTTATATATAGGGGGATGTTAGACAAGTGTTGTGAAGGTTCAAACTACTATGTTAGAGAATGGACATGTTTTTTGTTGGATGATATGCTTATTTATCTTGGTCAACTTGCAGGCAGAGCTCTGAATATAAGTATAGCGTGCCACTGTTTGGACATGGTCTGCCACGATGGTGTGTAGGTGTTCCTCGGTTCCTGCACAACATGCTCAACGAACGCCTACAACTGTGCCCACACATTTCAGTACGTGTATATTTGTAATCTGGTAAGGAAAAATGAACATTATTTTGGCATTTCGTTTGTTTAATATTAATTAAAATAATATGTTTGTGAAGGCTTGCAAGGATCAATACATGTTTGTATGGGATATAAGCTTTGCTTCGTGCCCCTGTTCCTCCTCCATTTTTTGCGAATACATATAGGCAGCGATACCAGATAGAAGTGATGTTGATGATCTTTGTGGAGCTATAATCAATTTTATATAGAAGGCTGACAACTTGAAATATTTGACATGATTGATCTATGTATTATTTCATATCTTTAGTATTATTTTCACACCAAGTATTTGGAAATAAAATATTAGGACGAACTGATCAGTTATGTGTCTGTGATGGGACTTCGTTCCTTTATTGCCTTACATGTGACGTACATCAAAAACATTTTTAAAGTTGGTGTAATTTAGTACTAAGCCCATCATTTCATAATAAGTTTAGATATTACTTTGTCCGGCTTAATTAGGAGAAAATTAACACGTCAATCAAAAAACCATTATTCGGTACAAAAAACAGTACGGAGATCCCAATAGGCTACCCGTACTCCCTTAAACTTAATTTAAATTGCCAATGCCATACTACTGGGAAACATTAATCCAGTTAACAAGCTGCGGAATCTCACAAGACTTGTAGTCTGTTCGGTTTTAGAGGAACACCGTCGACCCGGAGGGACAAAGCGCTGGGTGGAGGGCATTTCGTTCTCGCATACCTCTTTGCCCTTTCGACGACAAGATGTTCCCGTTCAAATTTATTTTTGTCATGACAATCAACAAGCCGGGTAGTGTTGGAGATATGCCCTAGAGACAATAATAATTAAGTTTATTATTTATCTCCATATTTATTATTAATGTTTGTATCTTTATGCTACAACTGTATTGGGTACTTGTATAGCAAATACAACGTATGCAAGAGAAAACCTCCGATACACATGTAGAGATATGAACGGAAAAAGAGTTCATGGTCTTGTCTCTAAGACTAGCCAATCTTGTTGTTCGATGATCGTGTTTTCCTGATCATGGACTTTGCATAAGTCAAACAACTATAAGAGTGGATTATCGGAATGATAATCGCACTGAACCGACCCACCGTATGATCTTGCTATGAGACAAATCGTCAACGATGAAATAACGATCGATCATCTATTTAGTTATCATTACCCAGATCCCTATGCTATGAGAATATCTTGTGATCGCTTATTCGACACTCGAGTTTTGATTTCCACCAAACGTCTTGCAGTAACATGGGACTATGATAGGTGGCTTTTGGGCTTGAACTAGGATAATGTATTGGAACAAAGATCGTTCAAGAATGGCACTTACTCCTCCAGACGATGGAGAGATACATCCTCTAGGCCATCTCAAGTATTATTGTTGTCACCCAATCGTCTGGCCAGACACAAGCGTGATTTATCACGGGACAACATATATACGGAATGAGAAAAGAGAATGATATTGGTACGAGAATAATATGTGTTATGATCGAAGGGTTTGATCACACTAGAGCACATTGTCTCAATCTCGAGATATCATTGGTATCGTGTACGTAAGGGGATTAAGCGTAATGAGTAACGCACAGGTTCTGTTGTTCATTCACAACACAAGGGTGCCAGTACGAATGCCTAACCCACTACTGGTTATTGTTTGGTAAGCTCCCAAACAATACTTTGTGTTTGCTGAACCTTTCGGGTCACACACTTAAGCTGTAGGTCAATCTTTGATTGAGAGTAAAGATGTATTTTAGTGGGAATGAGATTGTGTCGGAGTAGCTCCGATGTCACTGGGACTTGTTCCGGTGAATTATAAGTTAGAGAGAATGCGGACATCTAATGTCCCGGGATGATAGAATGTTTTCTATCATCAGCGGATTTAATCCGAGTGCTTATAAAGAAGGAAATATTGTTCCGATGGTTTTGTCGGCGGATACTAGGTATCCCGGTTCATATAAATATGAGTTATATGATAAGTAATTAATTCCGGGAATTTTCTGTAAAAGGAAATATTCATTTAGGAATTAATTAGACAAAACAATTATTATTTATTTAATTAATATATTGGAAAATATAAATAAAGGATTTTATTTGGAGCCCAATAAAAGGGGGCTGCCAAGTGGGCCCATGGGGCCCACAAGGCAGCCGCACCCACATGGTATGTGGGGGAGGGGCCGAGTCCGAGTTGGGGGGCTCCCCCTCCCCAGCGGCTAGGGCGGGCCCCACAGGGGGCGGCGGCCAGGGCGGGCCCCACATGGCAGGAGGCGGGTGGGGGAGGAGTCCAACTCCTCCCTCCAACCCGAGTTGGAGTGGGGGAGGGTTTCCTCCCCCCTTCCTTGTTGGGAAAGGCAGGTTTGGGAGGGAGGAGTCCTACTCCTCCTCCCAATCCGAGTTGGGGAAGGGAGGGACTCCTCCCTCCCTTCCTTGGCCGGCCGGCCCAAAGGGGAAGGGCTTGGCCCCTTCCCCAAGTCCCTCCACCCCTTGGCCTCCTTTATAAGCAACCCCAAGCCCCTAGGGTTTGAAAAGACACAAGTTTGCCTCCGTGCAAGTTCTCTCTCTCTTGTAGATCTCATGTGTTGAGAATTAGACGTCTCTAATCTTCTCATATAGATCTAATCTAGTTGATTAGATCTACCACCTAAACTACGCCGCAAGGCTGACTCTCTTCACCACGTGCTAGTAGCTAGGCGGTGAACGCACGGGGTGGGTTGACACGGTGTATGTGTGGATACCGCTAGAGCGGGATTTGCGCAAGTAAGTTCCTTGGACAACGGAACAACTTCATCAAGGTCTACATCAACGTCGATGCACGCAACAATCTCACCTCCCGGCGTGGACGTGAGATTCTTCATCAGGCTACACCGACATCTACTTCGACAAACACAAGATCTTCCGCAAAGGTGTTTGTAAGTATCTTGATCATCGCATTATGGGGTGCAGCATATCTTCATAGAATAGATCTTGGCGGTAAGGTTACGGATAAATTTTAAAGTTTTCCCCGCAACCCAATAGTGGTATCAGAGCCGATCTATGCGTTGGTATGATTTGATCTAGAGCACCAGTTGGTGTGAGCATTGCATGGTTCTTGCATTAAGTTTATTTTAGTTGCTTCCCAAGAAGTTGTACATCATATTCCATGGCAGTATTGGCAAGATCTTTACGAACTTCTGGCTATCCGCGGACCTTCCGGCTGCTCCTAGTATGCTTGTTGGCGCCAACGATGTGCTTCAGTAGCTTCGGGTCTATACCCTTAGTTGTGGACGTTGATGTATATACGGACTGGGCCTGAGGGTTGGACGCCTCACGGGGGTCACGCGCACATGTGATCGTTTAGATTGGGGTTCTGCAACGTTTTCGTAATGTTGGGATCTCAATCACCCCGCAATGTTAATCTAGCAACTAGCCTAAACGTGCTTCAATACGTAGGTAGTGACGGTAATTCCGTAGAGCCTACAAAGCCACGTAAAACATGCAAACAAAGCGTTAGATACGTCTAACTTGGTTTTGCAGGATTGTGTGCATGTGTTTTGGTATAGCTATTTTGTTACGGTGTCTTAACATGATGGTGGGAGCCAAAACAATTGATCGAGTTCGTCATCGACAATCAAGCGAAGAAGAGTTCGTCGTGGAGACCGGGAGGAGGCGCCGGCATGGGCGGTGACGTGTACTTGGCGAGTTTCGGATATGGTAATTTTCCTTCGGGAATTTTACCGTGACCGGAACAATGAAGATGGTGATCCTCAAGGACGAGCGCCAAGGACTTCCGAGAAATAACAAAGGCTATACCAAAGCACATGAATTATTATTAATTGCCTGTGATGTTTATCCTTTGTTGTTTGCACCTTGATTGCGCAGTAGTCGTTTATTAGGGTGAATCCTCAAATAAAATCAAGGAGATCGTGTTCTTACCAACCGTGGCACCGTCAAACCGGATGCTTGTTACCGTGCGACCTGTATCCAGGAGTAATGTGTACCAAGGGTTCGGGAGGCGGGCGCGAACCGTTCCAGCAGCCAGTGTCGGTTGGTTGTCTTGACGTCCAGCATACACAATATGAGTTCGGAACACATCCGTCGAAAGACGAACATGAGTTGTAGCTGCTGCAATTAGCATAGTGCTTACCGGTTGGCCGACGGACATGACATGTATCCATGCTTGCTTCGTAGGGCAATCGGGTCCTGAATCACTTAGTGCCAATCAAGAGGATTATTGGACTTAGTGGGAGCATATCTTAGATTCATGTTTGATTGAATTAAAGTAGTGCATTAAAATTAGTAATAAACTAGAAGTCTAAATAAACTTGTTTTGTTGTAGAAAATGGATCCCGTTGAAAAGATTTATGAAGAAGACTTGTTAGGAAAGTTGACTGTGGGAAGCGTGATCTTTGCGGATTGGCTTCATGGACTGAGAGAAAATCTCAGGAGACGCGATTTAGAGCATATTCTGGATACACCTGTTCCGGAAGGAGAAGATGACTATTCTCCTATGGGAGAAGATGAGTATCAAGCTGGATTGGTTTTGCTAGACAAGATGAGTTTTGAGCTTAGCGATTTGTATCCGTACTATCGCCCCTTCCGTCTTATGGAAGCGTTGAAAGCTCGATTCTCAATCAGATGTGTCTGGCATATACAAATTCAATGTGGAACTTAGTGATTGCAAACTATCGAGCGATGGCTCGATGAGGGAGCACAAAGAAAAGTTCTGCAAGATACTAAGGAAGCTTAAGGACATTGGGAAACCAATTCCAGAAAAGCAAGCAGTTGACACACTTCTGAGATCACTACCATCATACTACTATGCCTTTGTGGCATGCTATGAATTGATGGGAGTTGAGAAGACAGTCAATGAGGTCTTCGACATGCTCTTATCAGCAGAGATGGATATCTATGTGCATCACTTGATGACTACAACCATCTTGCAAGACAAGTGGAAAATCCACAAAAGGTATAAGAGTTATACACAGATTATTGACATAATCTCGACTCGAATATATTTTGGTATTTAATACTGAAATTTTTCATATTGCATGATTGCAGTGTGGAAAGGAAAAGAGCCAAGAGATTCAAGAAGAATTGGAGGAAGTGGGGAAAGAAAGCACTCCAGAAGTGATGATCACCACTATGTCTTCAATCCAAGTCAATGAAGAAGATTTACACTAGAACTTTAAATAAGAGTTATTTTCAGTTTGATCATTATGTAATGAATATTTTGATTCTGGAACAAGTCATTGTTCGAATTATAAAGTATGTGTGGGAATTCCAAGTTTGGAAATTCAAAGTTTATATCTTCTTTATTGTGATGTCATTAATTATTTGTTTGTTAAGTCTTTATTGTTTTGATTCAAGTTATTGCTTAAAGTTTTAAGTAATAAATAAAGTTAGTTTAATCTTTAATTTGGAGTTATACTTTTCGTTGGTTCTCTTTGAGACTCTTAAAGTTATCTCTAAATTAAATGGATAAAACTAAAATCACAAAGTGTCATACACTTGGAGAAATTCGAAATTCATAAAGTGCTAGGCATTTGATGAAAATCGAAATCCACAAAATGCTAGGCATTTAGTAGACTCGAATTTGGCAAAGTGCTAGGCACTAGTAAATTTCGAGATTTACATAAAGGAGTGGAATCTACCCATTAATTCAATTCTATTGAGGAATTAATATGAAGTTGCATATTAATGAAATAGAGTTAATGAAATTATTGAAGTTTCAATGTTTCATATAATTCAGTGGGAGAGTGTGAGAATCAAAATAAAGGAATCAAAGGAATTTGATTAAAGTTAAAAGAAAGGACTTAATAAAATATTGTAACATTGTTGACGAAGGAAAATTATTTCTTAGTCAAAATTACTTGTGATGGATTTTGGTAACTCGAAATCATCATGGTAATAAAATCTTTTGCAAGATAAAGATTAAAAGGAAATGTTACAAAGTCTTGCTTAATGTGTTGTGAAATTAGAATTCCAAATTACCCACTAAAGTAAATAGATTATTTTGTTTGATATCTTGGGATTTGTGTCAATTATAACTTAGAGTTATTTTGATAGTAAGTTCCAATTTTTCAATTGGATTTAAAGTTTTAAGTTCGAATTGAAAAGGTGTTTTGCAAAAGTCCAAAATTGTTATTTTGGCAAGTGACTTCCACACATAATTCTAAATGCTTGTTGACTTTAGAATTGGAGAAAAGTGTCTTCTCATGAAGAGAGAGTGGAAATCATAATACTAAATTAAGATGAGAGTCTTTGGGCAAGTGTTAGAATGAGAAGGGAAACATGCAAATGTTTCCATATCATTACTTTGTCCAGGAATACATGTAAGGCATACATGATTCGAATTAAGTATTAAAGGTCATGTGAGGAATTTGATGATTAAATCACTAGGTGATTGAAATCATTTAAATGTCCAGGAACATGATATAAGCAAAACAATTACAAACGAATAATGAACATTCATTAATGACGGCATTTGTCATAAAAGGAGTTCAAGAAAAATTCATGAGACTCCAAGATCCAATCTTGAGAGTAGTTTGGATGTGATGTAAATCATGTGCATGAATATTTCATAAAGAAAGGACATATGAATATCTAATATTCATAGAGCTAGTCTTGATTAAAATTGTTTTATCAAGGACGAATAACTGATAGTGAGAAGTTGCAATACTTTTCATATCAATTGCTTGATGCTGTTATTGAACTAAAGTAGCAAATTATTGCTAAGGATAATTATTTGGATTATGAATAATCTAGATAATTATTATGAATGTTTGAAGTCAGTCGTATTAATGAGTAAGAATTTATTCTTTTCATTATATAAATCGAAGGGACTTAAAAGACAGTGGGAGCTGATATTATATTTATTGAAAAGGCTAGGCCGAATTATAAATATATAAATCTCGTGATTTAAAGAGTTTAAATAAAAGGTCGGAAAATGTCTTATTAAAGTTTTGTCTCTAAGATAGAATTTAATAAACATGAGTATGAATGTACTAAAGTGCAATTCTGAAAGGTAATTTCGAATTGTGTCTTGAGTCAAAGAAATTTGATCAAGAATTCATAGCGTGATATTTGCAAGATACCTTGACCTTCGTAGTCCTGGATGAGCGAATAGAGAGGAATAAGATCAAATCATATTTAATGTGATTTTGCTTATCTCATTGCTATATATAGTACATAAAGCCGGAAAGTTTCCAAAGTGCTAAACTTTTATAAAGTTTTGCCACCGGCGTTAATGAGAAATTCTTAAAAGGATATTCTCATAAAGCAGTTAATTAAGATTGTAATTGATCATATAAAGGTTTGGTAAAAGAACCTGATGGTGAGATTAAAAAGGAAAACCAACAAGGTGGATTTTGTAAAGCTTCAAATAGTGTGTATAGAGAAGTTACTCGTATACATATTTGTGGTGGAATTATGAAATCAAATTTATTCTGATAAATTTTTTCAATTGATAAATACTAAGTGTTTTGATTTTATCAAAAACATGTATCTTATGAGTGGATTCTACAACAAAGATAGTTTATCTATCGAGGATAGTTGCGTCATTGATGTGAGACGTCATGATAAGCAAGTTATTGGATGAGTCATTACTCAGGTGAGGTTTCAAAGATGGTATGATAATATCAACCGGGTATTATTAATGCTACTACGGAACCGGAAAGCCCATATCCAATTCCTAATAAATCCGACTTACATAGTCAAGTTTGGCATGTGAGGAGATAAAAAGTTTATGAACTTTGGTTGGATCAAAGTGCGGACACAGTTTCAGATGCATGCGAAAGCGTGAGTGGCACCTTAGTTCCATTTGGTGTCATGTCATCATGCTAACTAGAATCATTATTGTTTCTAGTGCAAGTGGGAGACTGTTGGAGATATGCCCTAGAGACAATAATAATTAAGTTTATTATTTATCTCCATGTTTATTATTAATGTTTGTATCTTTATGCTACAACTGTATTGGGTACTTGTATAGCAAATACAACGTATGCAAGAGGAAAACCTCCGATACACGTGTAGAGATATGAACGGAAAAAGAGTTCCTGGTCTTGTCTCTAAGACTAGCCTATCTTGTTGCTCGATGATCGTGTTTTCCTGATCATGGACTTTGTATAAGTCATTCAACTATAGGAGTGGATTATCGGAATGATAATCGCACTGAACCGACCCACCGTATGATCTTGCTATGAGACAAATCGTCAACGATGAAATAGCGATTGATCATCTATTTAGTTATCATTAGCTAGATCCCTATGCTATGAGAATATCTTGTGACCGCTTATTCGACATTCGAGCTTTGATTTCCATCAAACGTCTTGCAGTAACATGGGACTATGATAGGTGGCTTTTGGGCTTGAACTAGATAATGTATTGGAACAGAGATCGTTCAAGAATGGCACTTACTCCTCCAGACGATGGAGAGATACATCCTCTAGGCCATCTCAAGTATTATTGTTGTCACCCAATCGTCTGGCCAGACACAAGCGTGATTTATCACGGGACAACATATATACGGAATGAGAAAAGAGAATGATATTGGTACGAGAATAATATGTGTTATGATCAAAGGGTTTGATCACACTAGAGCACATTGTCTCAATCTCGAGATATCATTGGTATCGTGTACGTAAGGGGATTAAGCGTAATGAGTAACGCACAGGTTCTGTTGTTCATTCACAACACAAGGGTGCCAGTACGAATGCCTAACCCACTGCTGGTTATTGTTTGGTAAGCTCCCAAACAATACTTTGTGATTGCTGAACCTTTCGGGTCACACACTTAAGCTGTAGGTCAATCTTTGATTGAGAGTAAAGATGTAGTTTTAGTGGGAATGAGATTGTGTCGGAGTAGCTCCGATGTCACTGGGACTTGTTCCGGTGAATTATAAGTTAGAGAGAATGCGGACATCTAATGTCCCGGGATGATAGAATGTTTCTATCATCAGCGGATTTAATCCGAGTGCTTATAAAGAAGGAAATATTGTTCCGATGTTTTGTCGGCGGATACTAGGTATCCCGGTTCATATAAATATGAGTTATATGATAAGTAATTAATTCCGGGAATTTTCTGTAAAAGGAAATATTCATTTAGGAATTAATTAGACAAAACAATTATTATTTATTTAATTAATATATTGGAAAATATAAATAAAGGATTTTATTTGGAGCCCAATAAAAGGGGGCTGCCAAGTGGGCCCATGGGGCCCACAAGGCAGCCGCACCCACATGGTATGTGGGGGAGGGGCCGAGTCCGAGTTGGGGGGGGCTCCCCCTCCCCGGCGGCTAGGGCGGCGGCCAGGGCGGGCCCACAGGGGGCGGCGGCCAGGGCGGGCCCCACATGGCAGGAGGCGGGTGGGGGAGGAGTCCAACTCCTCCCTCCAACCCGAGTTGGAGTGGGGGAGGGTTTCCTCCCCCTTCCTTGTTGGGAAAGGCAGGTTTGGGAGGGAGGAGTCCTACTCCTCCTCCCAATCCGAGTTGGGGAAGGGGAGGGACTCCTCCCTCCCTTCCTTGGCCGGCCGCCCAAAGGGGAAGGGCTTGGCCCCTTCCCCAAGTCCCTCCACCCCTTGGCCTCCTTTATAAGCAACCCCAAGCCCCTAGGGTTTGAAAGAGACACACAAGTTTGCCTTCGTGCAAGTTCTCTCTCTTGTAGATCTCATGTGTTGAGAATTAGACGTCTCTAATCTTCTCATATAGATCTAATCTAGTTGATTAGATCTACCACCTAAATTACGCCGCAAGGCTGACTCTCTTCACCACGTGCTAGTAGCTAGGCGGTGAACGCACGGGGTGGGTTGACACGGTATATGTGTGGATACCGCTAGAGCGGGATTTGCGCAAGTAAGTTCCTTGGACAACAGAACAACTTCATCAAGGTCTACATCAACGTCGACGCACGGCAACAATCTCACCTCCCGGCGTGGACGTGAGATTCTTCATCAGGCTAACCGACATCTACTTCGACAAACACAAGATCTTCCGCAAAGGTGTTTGTAAGTATCTTGATCATCGCATTATGGGGTGCAGCATATCTTCATAGAATAGATCTTGGCGGTAAGGTTATGGATAAATATTAAATTTTTCCCCGCAACCTAATAGGTAGACCATCCCTATTGTCAGCGTGTACCTGCCATAATTAGTATTCTCTTATGGTCAGCACTATGTTGCGTCGACCAGCATCAGGATCCCACCATCAAGGACAATGGAAACGACCAGATCAAGAATTAAAAAAACTAAACATACTCAAGTTCTTAGTAACGACCGCGCATAACATTACCTACAAAGAATTTTTGTAACCCTTGATGTCATTGTACGAGATTTGACCAGCTTCCTTAATGATCTTATATATCCATGTCAACGACATATTTTAAATTGAAATACCATATATATAGTAGTTGACATTTGTAATGGTTGAAAACTATCTAATCATATACATGCATATTTTACGTTTGCGACAATAGAAAACTTAATAAGCCGTGGCAACGCACTGGCATACAACTAGTTGGCTATAAGAAGTGACAATGGCTCTGAATTCAATAACTTGACCCTCAATGAGTTTCTTAGTGCAGAGGGGATAAGACATCAATATCCGCCACATATACTGCTCAACAAAATGGTGTAACTGAGAGGAAGAACGAGACTCTTATGGATATGGTAAGGTCCATGTTGGCGGGGTTTAAATCTCCATATAACTTCTGAGTCGAGGCAATCTCCACCGCATGTCATTCATCAAACCTGCTCTACCTCCATAAAGGCTTGCAGAAAATTCCATATGAAATACTCTCTAGCAAGAATATCTCATATATACAGGTGTTCGGTTGTAAGTGTTTCTTTCTCTTAAAAGGTGTCCGTTTGTCTAAATTTGAATCTAAAGTTTTAGAGGGTATCTTTATTGTTTACGGTGCCGAATCTCACACTTATAAAGTCTTTAACAAAGCATCCAGAGTTTTTAGTGAAACCAGTAGCGTGGAGCTCGATAAAAATGATGACCCAAGTGACGCAGTTTCATGTTTCTGATGCAGATATCCAGCAGCTTCAAGAAGCTATACAAAGAATGGGTGTGGGATTTTTCCGCCCCATTGAGGATCATTGTGGGGAAAGTCAAGAAACAACATGCTCTATGCGAGTAGAACCTCCATCGTCACAAGATGTTCAAGCTATTGCTAGTGGAGCAAATGATGCACCTGACCAAAGACAAACTCAAGACACTCAGCGAGTTTTTTTTCTGAACATAAGACACTCATCGAGTTGATTAGGATATGGTCCAATTTATTAGAAACATTTTAGGAAAATTTGAGATAAATCCAATATAAAAACTAGCTAATTGCTTCGTCCGTCAAAATTTAGCAATATACGAGGATGCCCACATAATAAAATGAAAGAAAATATTGACATTGCTTCACCTGTCTCGAATTTAGCAATATGCGAGGACGCCCACATAATAAAACGGAAAAAATTGAAAATTTAGCAATATACGAGGATGCCCACATAATAAAAACGATTTTTTTTTTTTGACATTGCTTCACATGTCTCAAATTTAGCAATAGCCCACATAATAATCTTCTCTACTATCTCTACTATATAATATGTCTTCAGGCGATGGTCCGTTTTTCACTTTCCGATTTTACTCCTGTGTTGACAGAAAATATTACCCACCTTGCCACGCTTAAGTCGTAACGGTTCGTTTTTTATTTCCATCGAACATAACACTTGTTTCTCCAACCGTACATGTCAACGCGCTGCTGCGGCGGAAAGACCCAACCGACTCAACGAGCTGTCACCGACGCTTCGTCGCCGAAGGCAACCCGCCGGAAGCCAAGCTCGGAGCTCCCCTACGTCGCCCCGCGCCGGCCACTCCCCGCCCCATCCCCCCTGTCCCAGCGCCTCGCGCCGGCGGCGCACGCATCCCCTGCCCAACGGTCTTCTCCACAGGTCTCGACTGCCCAATCCTGGCGTCAACCCCGTCGCCCCGCGCTGGCCACTTCCTACCCCGCCCCACCCAGCCCAGTCCCAGCGCCTCCCGCCGCCGGCGGACGCATCCCCTGCCCAACCGTCTCCTCCACAGGTCTCGACTGCCCACCAAGCCTCCTCTCTATCCCTTCCCTGCTCCGGCATCGAGCTCAGCAATATTGGTGCAGAGGCAGAGAGCTAGCAGATCGGGACCAGAGCTGCTGCCGAGTAGATAGTGTACGCCTTCCAATTTCTTGCACAGATAGCACATGCGGCTGTAGCTCATGGGAGTTTTCTACACTGGTGCCGCTGATGCAAAGCAAAAGCAAGTCATTCGGATAGACCAGGAAGAGAGCAAATAATGGCGAAAGGGGGAAAGATATCTTTTATGCGGTGTGATGGGATATGAAAAATATGCGCTGGAGAAAATAGAACTCCGCTTCGATTTTGTCCAGCAGCTATTTTATACGACGTACAGTTTTTTATTCTTGCATGTGTAATATCATTTTTGCAATTTCGAAATTAACGATTTGTCTGCAAGTGCGCACATATACACTGGGAAGTAGAAGTTGATCAGAACGGACTGTGAAAATGTTTATAGCGAATAGTACACCACGTTGTGTAGACAAAAAAATCCCAATGGTGAACTTTTAATTGATGAAAAGAAATTCGGGAAAAAGACGATACAACACAAAATATTCACGTGAAAATCCAGAAAAAAAATGAAAAAAGCGAGAGGCGTAATTTACACATAATAGCAACATGAAATGTCTAAAAAAATAGTTAAATTTTAGCTTAGATGTACACATATAGTAATGCCCCGAAATGTACATGTTAAGTTTCGAGAAATACAAACTTCCCTCCATGAAGTATAGGAAAATAATAAAACATAGTGCCACAAGAAAAATAATAACCAGATTAATTCTAACAATAAATGCATTTTTAAAAAGATTGAGTTACTTTTTATTTCCCTTTTGAGAGGATTGATGTACAGTATAATAAGGGAACTATATTTGAAGCAAAATCTGAAATATTTCAAACGGTACGAACCTAAAACTAAGATGCTTGAGAGCTAGAAATTACATTATATTATTTTCTAAATTTTGAGCACATATTGAATTATTTTAAAACCGTTGCAACGCACGGGCACTTTTGCTAGTATATATATGGAACGACTATGTGTAAGTCGCCTTACATTTGGCAAAAGTGTAGACACTAGGCAGAACCACTTGTCCATCCTAATTTTTTTTTGCCAATGCGTACACACACGCGTGTGAGAAGAAATAGCTTCTGCATGCACAAAAACAAAAGGCTGATGTAATCCCGCATTAAATGCAAATTCAAATTTTTTAGAAAGTTTTGTAGCCTAAACCGTTTATCCGATTTAGAATCCGTTTTCACCGCTGAGCTAGTCGCGACGAGATCTTCGAAACTAGATCCCATGTTGACATATTCCGACAACTTTTTTTGGACCCAAAAGTTACCCACCCCGTATCATATAAGTTACCCAGGCTGTAATATGTAAGTTACCCGCCATATTAACGAGTAGTTTTTGGATTGAATAGAAACATTTTTTGTTGTTCTTCTCGATTTTTTAGAGTTTTGAAGTTATCAAACCTAGTTTTCATAAGTGAATATCACCTTGGGATGGTAAATGTATCGTGCACAAGTTGGTAATTATTTAAAACACACGTACAACTTCATAAGTACTGGTTGGGTATCTCTATCAGTATTGGGTGTGTAACTATTACCGAGAGAGTATGGTAACTGCATTGATTTCGTGGTGGATACTACACCATGAAAACACATGGATAACTTTATCAGTACTGGGTGTGTAACTTTATCAGTATTGGGTGGTAACTATTACTGAGATATAGGGTAATTTTAACGATTTCGTGGTGGATAACTACCCGTAAAAAACATGGGTAACTTTATCAGTATTGGGTGGTAACTCTATCAGTATTGGGTTGGTAAGTATTACCGAGAGATTAGTTAACTACAATGATTTGGTGGTGGATAACTACATCATAAAGATATGGGTAAGTTCATTGGTACTGGGTGGATAACTATTAGCCACAAGTTACCGTGACTACATCAATTTCTTTGTGATAACTATCTCATGAACAAATGTGTAACTCTATCAGTATTGGGTGGGTAACTATTACAGAGAGAGTATGATAACTACATTGATTTCGTGATGTACAATTATACCATGAAAACAAATGGATAACTTTATCAGTATTGGGTAGGTAACTCCGTCAATATTGTGTGGGTGACTATTACCGAGAGAGTATGGTAACTATATTGATTTCATGGTGAATAACTACATCATGAAGACATGGGTAACGTCATCGATACTGGGTGGGTAACTGCATCTATTCTGCCGCCACGGAGGGGCCAAACCAGCCCCAATAAGCAACAACCTTGGTACTAGAGATTTTGGAATTGTGGCTAATACACCAGGACGGAGGGAGTATTAATTTAGAGCAGCATTATTATAGTCGGTCCCTATGCATGAAGTTAAAAAGCGGGGAACAACACATGAGCTTTATTAATTTTAGAGCAGCATTATTACATTCGGTCCTACGCCGGAGTTAAAAAGGAGGAGCATGATCTAAACAGGTACAGTCTTACCTACATTTAGCAACTTTTTTAGCGCACAAGTGAGCTGCAGAGTATTTACAGTCTTGTTTACATACATAGCAACAAAAGTAATAAAACTACTTCCGTCAAAAAGTATTAAAACTACAGCTAAGCTCCTGAATCTCAGCTAGGATGGATGAAATCTCAGCACAAATTTGATGCCAAGAGTTCCAGGAATCAACTAAATTAGCAAAGTCTGTCTCCACCACAATTCTAAGTATGCCCTCTTGTTTTGCCAGCTGAAGACTATCAAGACACGCTAGAACTTCTGCAACTAGTGCATTCTTAGTTTGGCAGCACCATCTTCTCTTGCACCTATGAACACTCCATGTTCGTCCAGGTCTGGCTAGCACGCTGGTATGTGCAGACGACTTCAGCAACAACTCTCCTTTCTGGAAATCCCTGGTCTCTGTCGTGCCGATGTTCCCGGCTGCGGACGCCATGGCCTCTCCCCTGCGACCTCTTCATGTTCCCTCCGCCGCGGCCAGCGAGCCGAGCTCGAGGCTCTTCCCCGCGTCCGCCGTGTCCCGAACTTGTGCCGGCCGGCCGTCGTGACCCGACCGTCCCCACCCTCTACACACACACCTGCCGCCCGGGGCCTTTCTTTGCCGCAGCAGGCCACCGTCCTCTGCCTCGGCCCAGGCATGCTTGGTCCTGCTCCTGGCCGCTGCCCCGCCACTAGCCACGACCTTCGCCATGACACTGAGACGAGGGCATTCGGGACCTGACAGGTGTGCACCATTCCACTCCTCAAGATATATGCGTGCACATGCTTTCCTATGCTCACCATGCTAAGGTTGGCGCAAGCAGATAGGACGATGATTGTGATATCATCAGGCTCCACGGACGAGTTGTTCAGCATTCACGAGAAGAACAACAATGCATTGAGATCAAACTCATTCTGGTTGTACCCTGCGATGACTGCATTCCATGAGATATTGGTCTGGTCTGGCATGCTCTCGAACATGGACAGAGCAAAGTCCATTTTCCCAAGATGTGCGTTCAGTGATACCATGGCGTTCCAACTTGACACGCTCCGGATCGGCATCCTTTCAAACACAGCCCTCGCTGTCTTGACATCTCCACATTTTCCGTACATGTTGAGCAACGAGTTGGCCACCGGCACGCAGCTGCTCAGGCAGAGTTTGACGACGAAGGAATGGACCTTCCTCCCGGCCCTGCCGGCCCCCGTCGCGGCGCACGACGAGAGCACATCCGTGAGTGTGAAGCCGTGAACTGTGTCGGCGCCAGCCCGTCCGCCACCATGTCCAGGAACGTCCTACTGGCCTCTCCGAACCGACCGACGCGGTTGAGCCCAAGGACCATGACGGTCCACGCTCCGGCATTTCCGCGAACACTGCGCGGGCGTCGGCCAGACGGCCGGACTTGGCACGCGTCGACGACAACGAGTTCCATCTGAACACATTCAGTTGCGTTCGGGGATCTCATCGAACAGGTGTCGCGCCTCCCGGAAGTCGCTGCCGCCGCCTCCGCCTCCCTGGCCCATTGGCCAGCCCGGCGTCGTGGGAGAGGAGGTTGTTCCAGAGGTAGGCGCTGGCGACTAGGTCGGCCTTGACGCGCTGCCGTGTTGATTGTGTCGCTTCCTCCAGCGTCGGGCCTGGTTCGTGCCCAGGATGTAGTCCATCTGAAACGTCTGGGCTGGGGGGCGACCGGCGGCGCGGTAGGTGAAGGCCGGCCGGTGACCGTCGCACGGGTGGAAAAAGGCGGGCGGTGCGTGGCGTGGTAGGGGAACGCCAACACCTTCGCCGCCGTCTGTTTCCGAGGTGTCTGCCCCGTCGTCGGGGAGGCAGCGGATGGGCGGAGAGGAGGTCGCGTGGATGGTGAGGAGGAAGGCGACCTTATCCAAAGCGGGCGAAGCGCGACGTGCGCGATGCGGGGCAACTGACTCGTTCCAGACAAAATCCATCCGTTCGTCCACGAATCGACGGCTCACCTTGGTGCGTCACGTTTTGCCAATTGTAAGGCGCCTGCTGATTAGATTTTCCGTATATATATATCTCTACTATATAATATCCTTAATGGACGTACGTCTTACGTACGTCGCTTGCAGCGCACACGCGCTCCGTCGCGTCGATCGGTTGCGATTGCTGGGTGTGGGCCTTCCTATCGTGTGCATTGTTTCGTACGAGGGATTCCTTGGTCTGGGCCGGCCCAATCAAGAGCCAAATTGATTGCCGATCAAGCGCTGCATAATTCCTGAGATGTATGCCAACATTGCTCCGAGACGGACTACTCGATCAGACCACCATGGGGCGCCCGTATAAAAAAGGATCGAAACACCAGCCCAACATTGCATAGCCTGAAGGTCCGCTCCAAGCCTCCAACTCATTGCCACGCCCGAAGATCCGCTCCAGCTCGATGTTCACGCTATCTCGCCAGCTCAACATTGCCACGCTACCACGCCCTAGCATCCGCTCCAGCTCGATGTTTACGCCATCTCGCCCAACACGACATTGCCACGACCCAAATCCGCTCCAGCTCGACGTTCACTACCGTCTCGCCCAGCTCGACATTTCCACGCCCGAAGATCCGCTCGAGCTCGACGTTGATGCAGATAAAGAAAATCCAGTCGACTGACCAATGCCAACATGCGAAAATTCAGTCGACTGAATAGACATAAAAAGAGGGCAAGCGAATGAAGCGATGGACCATGCCAACATGCAAAAAGCAACCGTCTGATTTCTAGCTGTTCGGGGCAATACACGTCCTGTTTGCCAAACTAAACTCCAAATTCAAACATTACCGGGCGTCTGGACATGATTAATTAGCTGCTTCATTGATCTTTGCTTTCCGTACAGTCGTTAGCGTCTTAAGTGATGACCACATCTGAAATTCAAAGTATCCAGTAAAAATTCATAATGCATTTATGCCACACTAGATGATCCTTCGGTTATTTACATGTTACATCAGTTTGTGGTATAACATGATGTTGTGATTAATGCATTTATATTATTTTATTTTCCCGTTGCAACGCACGGGCATTATGCTAGTCTCTACTATATAATATGACTAGAGGTGGTGATGGTCATGGTCATGGTACGTTTTTCCAATTTCCGATTCTACGCTTGTGTTGATAGGTTAATTACGGAGTATGCCACCGCCAAGTCAACATAACTGTTCGTAATAAAGAAAAAAAAACACCACCGAGAAGCGTCGCTCGGCCGCCAGCGCGCCGCCTACCGCCCCAACGCTCGCGGTGGTCCGTGAGACCGTGAGCCCCCGCCGCCGGCGTCGCGCTCCTACGCCCGTACATCGGCCTCGCTGGTCACCCCAGTCTTAATCCTCTCCACCTCAATTCCAAGACGCGGGCGGCGGATGAGTCGTTCACAATCCCCAAGCCTCGCCGCCGCCGTTTCCCTAGGCCTCTGCCGCCCCCGTCGCCGGCGCGATGGGGAACACATGCGTCGGCTCCAACACCACCGCCGACCGCCACGGCTTCGAGAAGGCTGGGCGGGGTGCGGGCGGGGCGGAGCACCGTTGACCAGCCCCTGCGCCGCCGGTCGTCGAGCACCGCCGGCCAACCCCGCGCGCCTTGGGTCCGGCTATGCCTCCCCTTAAACGAGCGTCTCTTTTCTCAAGCGCCGCCGGCCAGCGCCGCTGCGGGGCCTCTGCCATCGAGCGCCTGGGATCCCCTGCCGCCATCTAGCTTCTCCGGCTGCACAGCAGTAGCGCCAAGGAGCGAGCGGCCGAATCTCGATTTTCCGCTTGGTTTCTTCATAGAAATCAGCTGATTGAGTTGTGCTCTCCGTGGTCTCCGTCGCGTGATGCAGCTGATGCTCTCTCTCTCTTTGCTAATTGCTAGCGTTGATGGTGCCCTCTCTCACACGGAGATAAGATCCATGCGATTGTGAGTGGATAAGAATACTAAAGAAGTTTGTGGCTCATGTCAGGTACTGATTAATACTCATTTGCATATTTCATTTATGTCGTACTATTTTTATCTCAGTTCGATGTCCAGTAGTATCACAAGTGCTCCATTGACTGAAGACTGTGCCCATTGTGCAGTTCTAAGTTCTAACTCAAGTTAAAATAACTTGCTTGGGCCTGGTTTGCCCTTTTCTTGCCATTCTTGATTGAACTGAAGATTTCGCTCGTTCTCTACTAGCCACAGAGAAATAAAATAGCACGTCCTATAGCGCACCGACCAGGGCACCAATTCGTCACATTTTAATTATAAACGCAAATGTTTATGCAACCAATCACCCGTCAATGACATACTCTAATGCAAGCCCCAAATTAGGTAAAACATTGCTTAATTTCTGAACGTAGGACTGAAGCTATTTTTCAGCTGATGCATGCATTCATTTTGTCGGGATGCAAAGCCTTCACTAATTTATGAAGTGCAAAGCCATATATTGAACATTGTTGGTATGCATTGGGCTTGGAATACACTCGATTAGAATGCTGCTCTGTTCTTTGTCTATAGACATACTCACGTCCTTGTGGGAACTAAAAGAAGCTTCTGAAGAACTTCAGTTAAACATTTTCCACCTATATTTTTCTTCTATATTATTCTGGATCACATAATGCATACAATGAATAATCAGCTGAAGTTACTTTTGTTCCATATTCACCTATTTGTTATTGTTTCTATTCTGACCATCCTGTTTTTTCAAGAGTTCTGTTGAGGGGCAGTCAATACACACAGTTACATTTTTGTTTTGCAACTATAAATACCTTGGATCTTGGATTCCATTTTACTTCTTTTTTAAGGTTGAGTAAGTTTGAATAATATATAATTGATGTCTAATGTCCTTTTTTTTGGTGTGCTGATGGTGAATAGTCAGACTCCTTTTGTGAGATTGAGCATCATTCAGGGAAGGTAGTGAGTACATCTAGCATAAACAGAAGTGCATCCTCTGACTTTTGAGAATATTTACAATTCATTTACTTGTGGCTATGGCCAAGCATAAACAGAGGTGCATCCTTTGAATTGCAGAATATTTACAATTCATTTACTTTTCTCAAATTACATGCATTGTTGTTACTATGATTTTGATTTTTTTCTACTCTTAAGTGTATATATTTTGGTATAGGAAATACAGACTATGCTGCATATACAGAGGTGTCCTGAAGCCATCCAATTCCCGAAATTTGGGCGATACCTACGAGGTAGCGGCGGTGTGGGATGATGGCGGTGGAGAGAAGGAGCAGAGTTGCGGCTGCAGATGACAGCGTCAGGCAGTGGAGGTGGAGGTGCCTCCACGTCGACGGCATTCTGTAGACGTATCACAAATGTTTCTGCTTCAGGATGTCATTTCAGTCTCTTGTATGTAAGATATATTTTGGTTTGTAATGCAATTCCACAAAACAGAATAAATTTAAAACTAAACATTGTGTTGTATCCTGTCAGTTCAAATAAATGGTTGTCATCTTGTACATTTTGCCCTGAGTGTACTGGCCAGTCACGACAGTGGGTAAGGAGCATGAGAGAGCAAGTGGTGGTACCATGGATTTTGTTAAGTTTGTCAAGAAATTGAACCCAGCAGTAGATGTGATGAAAATATCTGGGAGCACGGATAGAGGTATTAATATGAAACCGGTCTGACATGTGTGATTTGCTAGATCTCATGTGGGGTAGACACGTCAGGATGTACAACTGTGGTTTGTGCTGGGAGTTGATTTGACTCTCATGCTATGCTTAAAACATAACCTGATATCCTTTTTAGACATCTCACAACTTAAGGTTGGAGCGGAAACCAGCACCATTACTATTGCCGAAAGTGGGATGATTGTTGCAAGCCTGCAAAGCTCTTGAAAGTCACGGGGTTAGGGGACTGACTATAGCAATTTGACACAATTGGAGAAAACATCAAAGTTTGTTTGGGATGGAGGGGGCTGAATACACAGCACACCGGTGACGCAGTGGCGGAAGAGGTGGAGTTTGAGGGATTGATTGGTGTGAGCGAAGAGGTGACATAAGCAATGATAAAAGATTGATTGGAACATTTTTTTTTTTGCAAAGAGCATGATTTGTAGTTTTTCTTTTGTGGGATCATGAGTTGTACTTTGAGTAATCTGAACTCCATGCTCTTTACCTCTCTTGGAAGGATTCTATCCATAAAATTAGAATATCACTTGAATTGTGTTTTGTCAAATATAAATTTGACGACCCGTAGCAACGCACGGGCATACAACTAGTATATTAGTATATAATACGGCTTCAGGTGATGGTCGGTCCGTCCCAATTTTGTACCGTTTTGCCCTGCCACAAAATTGCATAATACTCGAACTTGCCATCGTACCTCTTCGCTCGATCTCACGGAAAGAAATAAAATTTACGATTACGACCGCTGCCCTGGGCCTCCTCCCCAGATTCTCTGGAATCCATTGATCCGAAGAGGGATTCCCTGAGCTCTTCCCGCGAGCTCGCCGGCACGGGTCGAGGGGGTCTCGATTCCCCCAACTCCACCATGATTCGCTCGTCCATAAGCTGCCGGCAGCTAGACGAGCGCGCGCAGAGGAAGGAGCCTTCTACCGAGGGAGAAGGTCGTTCGGCGCCTGCGGCTGCTCCGCCAGCCAGCCACGTTCTTCGGCTAGGACAACGACGCTCGCCTTTGCCATATCCACAACGTGCCCGATGACTGGTGACCGTCGCCTTGGTGAGGTCCGCAGAGGATGAGGTTGTTGTCCAGGGCGAACGTGCTACAAGTGCCGAATACCACAGATGCGACGACGAGCTGCACGAGTAAGTCGAGAAAGGGCCGCCATGGGAGCAGAGTGAGAAGAGGTCTAGGCAGAAGGAAGCATGGGAGAGGAGAGGGGAGGGAAGTTCTCGTCACAGGACGTCGGTGTTCATGTATTGTTGGCTGTTGCGCCTCTCGACCTGGACACCACAGCGTGCTCCTTCTTCCTCACCACGCCGCTCGATCTGTCCGATGCAGAGCAGATAGATGATGCGGTGGTCAGCGGTGAGTAATTGATGTTTGGGTTCAAGGTTGTTTTCTCTCTTGGTTAAGACTCTTCTCCCATCCATTAATTCCTTCAGCAGTTGCTTAGCAATTTTGTTGCCTTGAAGCTGTTTGTGTTAATGTGAAAACAGTTTGGACTGCTCAAGCTCGAACAGGTCGCACCGCCTGATGATGCTTCCGAAGATTTCGCCTTGAAGCTGTTTGTGTTAATGTGAAAACAGTTTGGACTGCTCAAGCTCGAACAGGTCGCACCGCCTGATGATGCTTCCGAAGATTTCGCCAGCATGGGACGCGTCACCTCGCGCTGGAGATGGGCATGGGCGCCGGCTTCCATATGCAGATGTTGTTGTGCCACGGTGGGGACAACGACGACGGCTTCAAGCAATTCCTAATGCAGCAAGGGTACTGACTTCTCGTGCTTATTTATTGTACTCCTAAGTCTGAAACTGGAAAGACAATACTAATCTTCATCTACAGATCGTTGTATTATATCCCTAAAGTCAATGAGCTCCCGGTTTACAAACTAAGCAATCACCCTGAGTTTTGTTCATTTGTTTTGTAGTCCTCGATGCAATCCAGTAATTCTATCACAACAGGCAATCCATTAGAGCTGTCACACCATTATGTCAGTTTCTAGGCTTTATATCGTAGTTTTTCTGCAAGTTGGCAATAATTTCAGTACTTCACATTTTGATTGCCACCTGCAACATGGATGCTGTTTTTCTCGAATTACTGATAGCTTGATAGAGATGTACGCTATTTCCCATGTATTTTTTTTGTCAGAGAGGTAACCATCCAAGTTCAAATTGATGACGGGAATGTAGTGATTTTGTGCTCAGAGTCATTCTAGCAAGCAAAAGTTAAACGACAGTATTATAGTTATATGTGTGCAAGTTGTGCCAGCAAATCAGAATATCAAACATCGGTGATATTGCTTGTTGTGTAGCAACAACTGATTTGAAAGTGTGATATGCGATGGAGGTCTTGATAAATATCCATGAGCTAGGAATATGGTACATATTGTTCATTCTCTTACAAGGATGATTTATTGCTTTGTGCAGATTCAGATATTCACATGAACTAATTTTTGGGCGACCTTATAAATGTGTTAGTGTAGGCTTACTGCTTATATATTGTGCAAACTGAACAATACTATTATGCTTGATGATCTGTTACTCAGTCATTTGTACTGTTGGGAGACTGATTTTTTTTCCGTTGCAACGCACGGGTAGTTTGCTAGTAATAATAAAGACGGAAAAAATTGACAGCTGTGGGATTTGAACCCACGCCCTTCAAATTGATGACGGGAATGTAGTGATTTTGTGCTCAGAGTCATTCTAGCAAGCAAAAGTTAAACGGCAGTATTATAGTTATATGTGTGCAAGTTGTGCCAGCAAATCACAATATCAAGCATCGGTGATATTGCTTGTTGTGTAGCAACAACTGCTTTGAAAGTGTGATATGCGATGGAGGTCTTGATAAATATCCATGAGCTAGGAATATGGTACATATTGTTCACTAGATTCGAATGGCGCGGCTCGCCGCGCGGCGCTAGTTGCTTCTTTGTATTACTTGCCCGTGGTCACCACCATTTATACAAATCACTTAAAAGGACATTTATATCCATATGAATTTGATCACGGTTATATAGATTTGAAAGTGTATCTTCCAAATCATATGAAATGAGTAATCAGAACATCGTACAATTAAAGTCTTTAGCAACAGGACTACTACAGTGGGCCTTCTGTCTTGGTGTCGAGGTGTGCCTTCGGCAATTCACATGGTTGCTATACCTAGGGTTGATTGTGTGGTAGAGGACGCGTAGTATTGGTAGAATCGACGGTTGACAAGCTGGATTTACCCAGGTTCAGGGCCCTCGAGTGAGGTAAAACCCCTACTTCCTGCTTGTCTGTGTTTATGATTTGAATATGGAGGTTACAAGGGTTCGACGAGCAGCAGATCTCATCGAGGTTTTGGTGGTTATGGATTGCTTGCTTTGATCGATCACCCTCCCAGCCTTTATATAGGAGGCTGGGTCTCGAGAAACACAACCGACCAAGATTACATGTATGGAAAGTCTTAACCGACCATAACTCGATCTAACTTGGGAAGCACTCCTCGTCTCGGGCCTTCCTTCGTGGGCTTCGATTAATCTTTGGGCTTCTTTGATCATCACGTGCACCAGGTACCTCTAAGTTAGGGTACCCGCAGAGTATAACCTCGTCATTAGCCCCTGAGTACTTGCTTGACTCGTAGAATCGAGCATGTGCTCCCTTCATCGTGCACGTCATAATCTTCTGAACTTGTGCTTCTGATCCGATGTAGTTCTTCGAGCTCTAATTTGTTTCAATTGTATGTGTATGCTAATCGAGGGATATTGACATAGTAGGCCTGATTTACTCTAGTATCGAGCTTAGTTAACTGCTTATTTGAGCAAAAAACCTTACTAGTCTTCAGTCAGACTCGAGTCCCTGGGCTCGAGCCTGGAACATAATCGAAAAATTATGCCTAGGGATATTGACATAGTAAGCCTGATTCACTCGAATATCGAGCTCAGTTAACCGCACATTTGAGCGAAATCATACTAGTCTTCAATCAGGTTCGAGTCCCCGGATCGAAGCTGGAACACTTTTGCAATTTATGCCTAGGGATATTGACATAGTAGGCCTGACTTACTCGAAAATCGAGCTCAGTTAATCGCACATTTGGGCGAAACCATACCAGCCTTCAATCAGGTTCGAGTCCCCGGACTCGAAGCTGGAACATACTGGACAGACTCGACTCAGGCCGTTGTAGGTCTTACTGATTCGTTCTGCAGTTTATCTTTTGATACCTAACGCGTCCGTCAGGATTTTCATCATGTCTGTTGACACGGAAAATTTCAAGGGAAAACACTGTTGGAGCATCCCTCGGCCCATCTCGATTGCTCGGCATGTCTTACCTTTGCATTTGCGTATGCAGCATCCGAAACATCTGCGATTGGCATAGCTCGGGAATTTATGAAGTTTGATTCTTTGTTTTGTGAAGTATTTAATGCTTTCAATCGAGCCTGTATTCGAGTGAGTTTTTCTTACCTTGTTTGGAAATCTATGGGAGCGCTGTCGCTCCCATGGGAGTAGCCCCCGAGATTGTGGTTTATTGTCTTGCAATAGAGGACGATCTCAAATCATCCTTTTACACTGCTTTTTGTTAGTCGAAATATTTTGTCTTTGAAATCTATGGGAGCGCGTCAGCGCTCCCATGGGAGTATCCCCCGAGATTATGCTTTATTTCATTTGAAGTAGAGGATAATCTCAATAATTTTGCTCCTTTTTTGATCAATCGCAACAAATTTTTGATATACTCCCATGGGAGTACCTTTTGCTAGTCGAATCCCTGCTTCGATTGTAGTCTCGAACCCACCACTCGAATGTGGATGTTATCAATGCCCCTGACGTCATTCATGACGTCTTTGGCGTGCGCGGACCGTTTTGACAAGACGTGTCTGTGTGGGCCCCATGTTCAGAGTTTTGACGGTAGAAGACGTCGTTTCAGCTTTGATTTGACCGGACGTGGCAAATTTTTCGCCATGCCATCATAACCTCCTAGGGTTTTGTGCGTAGTGGGCGACGTGGGATGCGACGGTTGCTCTCTGCGCTCGCCACGTGTACGGCCAGATGCTATGTGCATTTGGACGGACGATTACGATGGATTTTGCGTTGTGCGGTAAGTAGCGATATTTGCGCAAGATTTTGATTTACTTGCCATTCACTTCCTCTGTTCCTCTTCTTCCTCGCGCTCCGCACACCATTGCTCTGCCTCCCAAGCTCCTTGCTGCTTGCTCCTTGCGCAATGGCGCCAAAGAAAATCAAGCGTGCCGCTGCAACTGCCTCCGCCACCGATCCATCGGACAAGGGGAAGGATGCGACCACGGCGAGTGAGCCTGCCGATGCGCTTTTGAAGATCCCCGGTGACTGGACCAGATCCAGTGTAACCGAGGATACCCTTTCTGAGTACCGTCAGAAGGGTTGGCTGCCACCAGCTGACCAGCTGGCCGCGCGTGCTCCAGGTCTGGAGGTACGCCCTGACCCTCGCAAGGCGAACGCGTCTGCTTCGCTGAATTCCTTCCCCGCGGCTTCTCTCCCTTTGCATGATTTTGTGCGAGGGCTTCTGTACGCCTATGGCCTAAGATTCATGATCTTACTCCCAACAGCATTATGCGAGTGTTTCTTAGGAGTGTCCCCCAGCTGGGCATTGTGGAAGCATATCTTCAAGGTGCGCCACAATTGCCGGGGTAAACGCCCTTGCCCGGTGGGTGGATTTCAAGTCCAAGTGCGAAGCGATTCGCATTATTTTAGCTTGAAGACAGTCGACTCTGCCCAAGGTTGGCGGACCAAATGGTTCTATGTGCCAGTCGACCAAGTGGTGCTCCCGGCTTTTTCGATTGAGAATCCTCCGAAGAAGACGGTGGCCTGGGACCACCCTATCTCTCCTGCTGAAGCCAAAGAAGCTACCCCTTTGCTGAATGAGATTGGAAATTTGCTGAAGACTGTTTCTGGTATTCAGTTGATCAATACTTATTTGAAGATGCGAGTGTGGCCCATGCACCTTCGTGCCCACCCGATGTGGCAGTATGAGGGTCCACTCGACAGCACCAGGATGAGCGCCTCCGAGTTGACGCAAAAAGAGCTCAGTGCTCAGGTGAAGAAGATCACGAGCCTCAAAGCTTCCACAAAAATCGACTTCAACTTCCCGCACATCCCCTACGGGCCAGAGAAAGCCTTACCCGCAGTGAGTGATTCTTTTGCTGTTTTTTATGCTTCGCCATCTGCCGTTGCCTCTTTTTTGCTTTCATTCTTATGATTATGAATTGTGCTTGCTACATAGGGTCACTCGACTGCCGCCTCTCTGCCCCCTCTACCCGAAGTCGGGCCTACTGTGGAGACGTCAATACAGGAGGAAACCAAACTGCCCATTGCTGACCCTGCTTCTGCTCACTCGACCCCTCAGGATAATCCCGAAGAAACAGGTGAAGAGGTGGAACAGGTTGTGGCGGATGCTTCAGATGAATCAGATGTTGAGCAGGTCCTCGCAAGCCTAAACGCCAGCGTTTGGTTCTTCCGGAGTCTTCGAGTACAGAGGATGAGCAGGGGACACCGGTAACTCGGGTATCCCTTCTCCTGCTAAAAACCATCCTCTGACTGTCTCCCCTCTGGCTTCGCGTCCTCCTGCAAATTCGAGTAACACCTCTCGACTGGGTGTTTTCTCTCTTGGCGACGAACCTGATTCTGATGAAGAAGATGAGCCAAGGTTTGCTTTGTAGTCGATTCCTTTATTTGTGTCTGCGCCTTTATGGTTGTTATTTTTTACTTTATGATACCAGTGGCTAATCGCAATCTCCACCCCCAGTCGCGGACACTTCGATTGCGGCGCAGCCATCCGTCCCTCCAGAGGCAGCACAAGGCACTATTCTTGAAGCAGCCAAGGACGCCACTGAGCTGGTGGTTGCTGATTTGAACAAGGAGAAGACTGCCCCAACTGCGATGTCGTGGCTTCCTCCTCCAAGCCTGCCTCTTGGACTGATCACGTGAGTGCTTCTGTTATTACTTACACTTGAAATTTTTATTTCTTCTGCACTCGACGATAACATGCGTATTCTATTTCAGCCTATGTATGCCGCCATGGCCCCTTGGGTCCAGTCCTTTGTTCGGGTGGAGCAAGAGAGGGACTCCCTGCAGTCAACTTCGACTGAGCTTGCGCGTAAGTGTTTTTTGCTAAAAACTCTTCCCTTCTTTTGAAGTTATGATACTAATCGAGAATGTTTTTGAACTCCGCAGAAAACAAGAAGTCGGCTGAGGAGCAAGTGGAAGGCCTGAAGAAACAAGTGCAGGACTTGCAGACCAAGCTCTCCAGCCAGCAGTCTGAATCGAAGAAAGCACTTGCTGATGCTCAGGACGCAACCACTCGCCGCGATAAGGAGCTTGCTGCACGTCTGTTGGGATTGGCCCGTTCTGCCAAAGGTGAACGAACTATTTTTGCGAGTAGCTCTTTGGTTATTTTAGCAGCTTGTGCTCATAACTTCTGCTTTCTGAATTTTGAAGGTTCTGAAGGCGCCTCGGCTTCCACTAAGCCAGCGAGTGACTCATTGTCACTCGATGATGCAATCATGGAACTCGAATCTGTGTTATACAAGACCAAAGGCGAACTGGCTACCCTGACCAACACCCTTAGCAACCTGCACGCGGGGATGTGTCCTACAGCCGCTGCTCCCTCGACTGCAGAAGGACTGGCTGCAGCTTTTGGCGAAGGATCGTCGATTGTGGCGGATTTTGCCCGCGAACTCACGGTACGCGGCTCGGAGTACACCCTCAGGCTTTTGTTAGGCAATGGTATAGAGGCCGATTTCAACAGTGCTTTATCGGATTACCCAAAAAAGCCTGATGGAAGGCCGCTATCATTCAGGGTTGTAACCGAGCCAGCTACGTGATACGTCTCAAACATATCTATAATTTTTGATGTTCCATGCTATTATTATATCAATTGCTACATGTTTTGGTTACACTTCATATCATTTTTATGCATTTTCTGGGACTAACCTATTAACAAGATGCCACAGTGTCAGTTCCCTGTTTTCTGCTGTTTTTGGTTTCAGAAAATCTATTAAGGAAATATTCTCGGAATTGGACGAAACAAAAGACATCGTCAATAATATCACGAGGAGATCACGGAGTCCAAAGGGGGGTTGGAGCAGACCCACCAGGGGACCACGCCACACTAGGGCACGGCCCAGGGTGGGCCCGCGCCCCCCTATGGCGTGGTGGCCCCCTCGGCCACCGACGCTGCCTCTTCGCCTATATATTCTTCGCGACGCGAAAACCCTATTACGGTCGATCATATTCCACGAAAAGTTCTGTCGCGGCCGTCATCATCAATCTCAGATCGGAGGAGTTCTGAAGCTCTTCCCGGCACCCTGCCGGAGGGGAGATCATCACCGGAGGGCTCTACATCACCATGCCTGCCTCCGGAGTGATGCGTGAGTAGTCCACCCCTGGACTACGGGTCCATAGCAGTAGCTAGATGGTTGTCTCTCTACCTTGTGTCTCCATGTTTAGATCTTGTGAGCTGCCTAACATGATCAAGATCATCTTATTGTAATGCTAGATGTTGTGTTTGCTGGGATCCGATGAATATTGATACCATGTTTATTCAAGTTGTTTATCTATGTGCTCTTGATCTTGCATGCTCTCCGTTGCTAGTAGATGCTTTGGCCAAGTAGATGCTTGTGACTCCAAGAGGGGGTATTTATGCTCGATAGTGGGTTCAGTCTCTAGATATCTGGATCAGTGACAGAAAGGTCTAAGATGGTATATGTGCTATTGCTACTAGGGATAAAACATTGGTGCAGTGTCCAAGGGCACTTGTATTGATTACATTACACACTTTACTTCATGCAATAATCTGTTGTTAGCAACTTAATACTGAATCGGATGTAGATGCTGCCTTGAAGGTGGATTATTTAGGCATAGATGCTGTTGGAATAATGGTCTATGTACTTTGTTGTAATGCCCAAGTAGATTTCATAGTAGACATCTTGGCATGTATTGCACTGTTATGCCCTCTCTATTTGTCAATTGCCTAGCTGTAATTTGTTTACCCAACATGCTAGTTATCTGTTCTGAGAGAGACACCACTAGTGAACTGTGGACCCTGATCCAATTTCCTCATATTGTTTACACAACCTGCTGCAATCATCTGTTTCCTGTTACTTGCTGTTTTTCCTGCTGTTTTCCACACCATATGTTTAACTCTTTGTTTCTGCAAGACCGGAGAGATTGACAACCTCTCTGTTTCGTGTTGGGCAAAGTTCTGGTTTGTGTCTGTGCAGATTCCACGTTGGTGCAAGCTCCCTAGCGCCAGGGGGAGTCAACATCAACAACCTCCGATAGATCATCAAGTCCTACTGGATTGATAACCTTGGGTAGATTTCTCAAGGGAAAACTTCTGCTGTCTACATCATAACCTTCCTCTTGGGGTTCACCAACACGTAGCCATCAAGCAGTTTTCTGGCGCCGTTGCCGGGGAAGTACTCATCATCACCATCATCATCATCCTCAAATACTCTCCCGTCAACCAGGCACCAGCTGTTTTCTGGCGCCGTTGCCGGGGACTTGGAGGCTATTGGAAAGGGGAGTCTCTCAGTTCCAATCTCTTTACTTTTTTTTTGTCTTGTTTTATTTTTGTTTTGCTTGCTGTTAAAAATCAAAAACCCAAAAAATAAATAAATTCCTGCATCTAGTTTATTTCGGTTTGCTCATCATGTCTAGTTCCGCTCCTAATATCATGTCTCCTGAGGATGAGATTTTCACTTTTAAGCAAGGAAGTGGGGAGAGTTTTGGTGATGCTTGGTCTAGAATTTCTGAATCCTATGTTAAAACTGAACCTAAAATGGCTTTGAGTCTGTTTCTTAGTAGTTTCTGTTTTGGGTTGCTTCTTTGTTATAGATATGCTCTAGATGCTGTAGTTGGGGGAGATTTCCTTCGTTATGATGGGGATCAAGCTTTCAATGCCATAAAAAAATTAATTGCAGCATCTGCTTCTTCAAATAAAAAAATAGAATCTGCTTTTGAGAACATTCATTCAAGACTAGAATCACTTGAGTCAGAGTTGGCTAGTTTTAAAGAAACTTTTAAACTTTTTGAAAGTGTCCCTATGCCATTCGAACCTTCTGGATGGGTTCCTTCACTAAAAATTTCAATTGATGGGACAATTTTCTATGCTCATTGTGATATTAAATCTGAATTTTGCTTGATGCCTAAGAGGATTTATGACTCCCTGAATTTATATGAACTCTCAAAAAGTGAAACTTTTGTAACTCTAGCTGATAATTCAATCAAGTTATCTTTTGGGACTACTCAAGGAGTTGTTACTAAAATAAAGGGAGTATTTACACCTACTGATTATCATGTCATTGAATGTGTAGGAAATGGGAGCATCACACTTGGAAGAGGATTATTGAGGCAATTGGGAGCTGTCATTGACATGGGTGAAGCTACTCTGAAATTTAAACTCCATATTGTTTGCATCATTTTCCTAATGCCCCTAAAGCCAAGGCTAAGAAAAAGAATAAGAGGTCTAAAGGTAACACTATTGGTACCTCTGGTCTTAACAATACTTGATGCATCTCTTCATGCCTAGCTCAAAGGCATTAAAGAAAAACACTTCTGGGAGATAACCCATGTTTTTATTTGCTGTTTTTATTTTTTTTTGTTTTCTTGAGTCAAGGATGCTTGTTTACCTCTGTAGCAACTCCTTTGTATCTTTATTTTTCTGTTTTGTTGTGCCAAGGAGAGTTACTAATGCAAAGTTGGTTTTATTTTCGGGACTGCATTGGGACAGATTGCTGTTCGTCACCGTTTAATTCAGTAGAAAATCAGAAAAAATCGAAAAATGCTGAAATTTTTGTGCATGTTCCTGATGATGTTACGCAACTTTCATTATTTCAAAAGTTTTTCATCTGAGCATCGTAAGTGCCTCGAAAAAATTCGTCATTACAGACTGTTCTGGTTTGACAGATTCTGTCTTTTATTTTGCATTCTCTCTTTTACAAGTTTTTAAGTGGTTTCTTTTCGTGTAAAAGTGCCCACTTGAGCCTAGTAACAGTGGCTAATGTTTAAAATAGTTGGCTTGTGAGTTTTGTCTTTGCTAGAACTTTGAAGTATTATCTTTTAGTGCACTAACCTGCTAATGAGAAAAGCTGTTAAGTTTTGGTGTGAAGGAAGTTTTCAAGTGTTGATAGAGGAGAATGATATTACATGATCAAGAAGAGTGAAGAGCTTAAGCTTGGGGAGGCTTACCTCCCCAGCATATTTCAAGAAGACTCAAGCATCTAAGCTTGGGGGTGCCCAAGGCATCCCCTTCTTCATCTACAAATTATCAGGTCATCTCTAATGGTGCTATATTTTTATTGCTTCATACTAGTGTACTCTTCCTTGGAGCGTCAGTGTGTTTTTGTTTTCAGTTTGTTTTGTTTTGTTTGCTGTCTATACTTGTTGGATCCTAGCATTCATGTTTGGGAGAGAGACACGCTCCACTTTTTCATTAGAATACTCTTGTGCTTCACTTATACTTGTTGAGTATTCCTGTCTAGTTGCTGTTATTGCTGTTAGCTCTCAGTTTTTCATACATCTCTTGTTAGAGCTTTAGTTTCTTTTGAAGAAAGTACACTCTTGCTTCACTTATATCTGTTTGGAGAGTTGTCAAATAAGTTGATTGGTGTTTGGTTGGACCAGAAAAATGCTATGCATGTGGTAGTGGTATAAAATGCTTACATGAATCTTTTTAGATCGTTGTCTTGAGTAATTTGATGCTTGCCAATTGTTTTGAGCTGTCAAGTAATTAATGTTTAAGCTTGTGCATCATGTAAGTAATGGCTATTAATGAAGAACTACTATAAGGATTTTCTGCTATAATAATCTGTTGCATGATTGGAAGTCCATAGTAGTCTAGATAATTTTTGGATGAAGGCTATGTGTTAACAAGGAAGACAGTGGAGTCTATGGTTCGTCAAACCTTGTGTTTTATGTACATTCTTGCTATTCCAGTTGATAATGATGTTTGCTTATAATAACTTGCTAGCCTAAACTCTGTACTAAGAGGGAATGCTTCTTGTACATCCAAAACCTTGAGCCAAATCCATGCCACCTGTGTCCACCATACCTACCTATTATGTGGTGTTTTCACCATTCCAAGTAAATTTCTTCATGTGTATCTACTAACTACTCAAAACAATTATCCCTTTTTGTGTCACTACTTGAAAAACTCATAAGGACGTAGTAGTAAGATTTGTCATCTTCCATGCTAATTAATTTACAAGGATTGGCAGCTTCATCTACTTCTCCACCTTTTATTTTGCATTAAAGAGCTGGTTAGTCCACCCTATAAATAAATAAATAGACACTCCTCCATGGTGAATGTTGGTGGGCACCCGAAGATTCGGTTAGCCATGGTTTGTGGAAAGTAAATGGTTGGGAGGAGTGTCACCAATAAGTACTTGTTACAAGTGCAGTCCTAAAAACTCTCGGAACCGCTCTAAAAGTTAGTTAGCCATGGAAGATGACAAGTACCTGCTATTTGATTTGTTGACACCTGTATACACCACTACCTTGCAAAACAATATTTTATGCTCTCTATATGCCTTCGGGAACTACAGCTCTAGCACATGATGTTAATCCCTGCTTCCCTCTGCGAAGGGCCAATCTTTTACTTTTATGTTGAGTCAGTTTTCCCACTTCTTTCTGTCTACTTAAGCAAACATCATTGTCAACTCTAGTATAACAGTTTTTACATAACTTTGTGTTTGGTTGATCATATTCTTTGCATTGACATTATCTATATGATATACATGTTGAAAGTTGAAGCAAAAGCTGAAGCTATTATCTTCCTTTGTGTTGATACAAACACTTTCATGTTGAGAATTATTGCTGCTGTGAACTAACTATTATGTTAGACTATTATATCTCTAAATGTTTTATAGTGTTATTCATGAAAGTTTGCACTTGTGTGATCACTTATGTTTACTCTTTATTTACTTGCTTGCAAACTATAGACCATTGGCTTGGATCACTTCATTCAGATCATGTGCATTACATTGTTATTTGATCAAAGATTGTGTTGGTAGAATGTCACTTCAAAAATTATCTGTTTTTATCGTTTACCTACTCGAGGACGAGCAGGAACTAAGCTTGGGGATGCTTCATACGTCTCAAACGTATCTATAATTTTTGATGTTCCATGTTGTTATTATATCAATTGCTACATGTTTTGGTTACACTTCATATCATTTTTATGCATTTTCTGGGACTAACCTATTAACAAGATGCCACAGTGCCAGTTCCCTGTTTTCTGCTATTTTTGGTTTCAGAAAATCTATTAAGGAAATATTCTCGGAATTGGACGAAACAAAAGACATCGTCAATAATATCACGAGGAGATCACGGAGTCCAAAGGGGAGTCGGAGCAGACCCACCAGGGGGCCACGCCACACTAGGGCGCGGCCCAGGGTGGGCCCGCGCCCCCTATGGCGTGGTGGCCCCCCTCGGCCACCGACGCCGCCTCTTCGCCTATATATTCTCCGCGACGCGAAAACCCTATTACGGTCGATCATATTCCACGAAAAGTTCCGTCGCGGCCGTCATCGTCAATCTCAGATCGGAGGAGTTCTAAAGCTCTTACCGGCACCCTGTCGGAGGGGAGATCATCACCGGAGGGCTCTACATCACCATGCCTGCCTTCGGAGTGATGCGTGAGTAGTCCACCCCTGGACTACGGGTCCATAGCTATAGCTAGAAGGTTGTCTCTCTACCTTGTGCCTCCATGTTTAGATCTTGTGAGCTGCCTAATGCTAGGGCTAAGTTGACGAGGGAATATCTCCCGGCAACAGCACCAGAAACAATGCTTGTACGTCACACGTCAGTTGGGAACCCCAAGAGGAAGGTATGATGAGTGCAGCAGCAAGTTTTCCCTCAGTATGAAACCAAGGTTTAATCGAACCAGTAGGAAAACGAGGTTGCTTCGAAGGTGTTGGTGAAGGAGTGTAGTGCGGCGCAACACCAGGGATTCCGGTGCCAACGTGGAACCTGCACAACACAATCAAATTACTTTGCCCCAACTTAACAGTGAGGTTGTCAATCTCACCGGCTTGCTGAAAACAAAGGGTTAAACGTATCGAATGGAAGATGATGTTTGTTTGCATAAAACAGTAGAGAACAATGATTGCAGTAGATTGTATTTCAGATGTAAAAGAATGGACCGGGGTCCACAGTTCACTAGTGGTGTCTCTCCAATAAGATAACTAACATGCTGGGTAAACAAATTACAGCTGGGCAATTGACAATTGATAAGTGCATATAACATGCATGTGTGAGTTGTGGTGTCTACTATGAGATTCATTTGGGCATTACGACAAAGTACATAGACCGCTATCCAGCATGCATCTATGCCTAAATAGTCCACTTTCCGGTTAACATCCGTACCCCTTCCAGTATTAAGTTGCAAGCAACAGACAATTGCATTAAGTAATGTGCGTAATGTAAACAATACATTCATCCTTGAATAAAGCATTGCTGTTTTACCCCTAGTGGCAACAACACATCTACAACCTTAGAACTTGCTGTCACTATCCCAGGTTAAATAGAGGTTGAACCCAACTATCATGCATAAATACCCCCTCTTGGAGTTACAAGTATTCACTTGGCCAAGGCTTCAACAAGTAACGGAGAGCATGCAAGATCACAAATGACATAGACATGATAATATAATATTCAGCTCCACATAGGTATCAATATAAGTCAGATCCCAGCAAACACAACATGTAGCATTACAATAAGATGATCTTGATCATGATAGGCAGCTCACAAGATCTAAACATGATGGCACAAGTGGAGAAGACAACCATCTAGCTACTGCTATGGACCCATAGTCCAAGGATGAACTACTCACGCATCACTCCGGAGGCGGGCATGGCGATGTAGAGCCCTCCGGTGATGATTCCCCTCTCCGGCAGGGTGCCGGGAAGAGCTTCAGAACCCCCCGAGTTAGGGTTGACGACGGCGGCGGCAGCGAATATGTTCTGGATGAAAGGCTCGGTGTTTTAGGGTTTTCGTCTCGGGGAATAAATAGGCGAAGGGGCGATGTCGGCGGACCCCCGAGGGGCCCAAACCACAGGCGGCGGGCGGTGGGCCGCGCCGCCAGGTGGTTTGGCCACCTCGTGGCTCTTCGTCTCTCCTTCGGACTCCGTGTACGTGCTGGAAAAATAGGGACTTGGCCTTTTGTTTCGTGCAATTCCGAGAATATTTCCAGAAGTAACTTTCTGAAACCAAAAACAGCAGAAAACAGGGAACTGGCACTGTGGCATCTTGTTAATAGGTTAGTCCCAGAAAATGCATAAAAGTGATATGAAGTGTATATAAAACATGTAGCAAATGGTATAATATAAGCATGGAACAGCAGAAATTATGGATACGTTGGAGACGTATCAAGCATCCCCAAGCTTAGTTCTACTCGTCCTCGAGTAGGTAAAACGATAACAACAAATAATTTCTGAGGAGACATGCTTTCACACAATCTTGATCAATATATTGCAAGGCTCATGTCATGAATGAAGTGACTCAAAGCAATGATCTATAGTTTGCTAACAAATAGATAAAGAGTAAACAATGAATCATATAAGCAAAAACTTTTCATGAATAGTACTTTCAAGACAAGCATCAAAAAGTTTTGCATAAGAGGTAACTCATAAAGCAATAGATTCAAAGTAAAAGGCATTGAAGCAACACAAAGGATGATTAAGTTTCAGCATTTGCTTTCAACTTGTAACATGTATATCTCATGGATAGTTGTCAACATAAAGCAATATAACAAGTGCAATAAGTAAACATGTAAGAATCAATGCACACAAAGTTGACACAAGTGTTTGCTTCTAAGATAGAAAGGAGTAGGTAAACTGACTCAACATAAAGTAAAAGATAGGCCCTTCGCAGAGGGAAGCAGGGATTAAATCATGTGCTAGAGCTTTTTAAGTTTTCGAAAGCATATAGAGAGCACAAAATAAGTATTTGAGAGGTGTTTGTTGTTGTCAACGAATGGTAGTGGGCACTCTAACCCCCTTGTCAACCAGACTTTCAAGAGCGGCTCCCATGAAGGACGTTATCTCTACCAGCAAGGTAGATCATCCCTCTTCTCTTTTGTTTACACATGTATTTTAGTTTCTTTATAGATGACACTCCTCCCAACCTTTTGCTTACACAAGCCATGGCTAACCGAATCCTCGGGTGCCTTCCAACATTCACATACCATGGAGGAGTGTCTATTTGCAAAATTAAGTTGCTTACTGATAAATCAGGGCAAAACATGTGAAGAGAATTATTAATGAAAGTTGTAATTAATTGGGGCTGGGCACCCCGTTGCCAGCTCTTTTTGCAAATTATTGGATAAGCGGATGTATATGCCACTAGTCCATTGGTGAAAGTCTGTCAGAAGTAAATGACAAGATTGAAAGATAAAACACCACATACTTCCTCATGAGCTATAAAACATTGACACAAATAAGGAGTAATAAAGTTTTGAATAGTTTAAAGGTAGCACATGAAATATTTACTTGGAATGGCAGGAAATACCACATAGTAGGTAGGTATGGTGGACACAAATGGCATGGGTTTTGGCTCAAGTTTTGGATGCACGAGAAGCATTCCCTCTCAGTACAGAGTTTAGGCTAGCAAGGTTGTTTGAAGCAAACACAAGTATAAACCGGTACAGCAAGAATCACATAAAAACATATTGCAAGTATTATAAGACTCTACACTGTCTTCCTTGTTGCTCAAACATTTTACCAGAAAATATCTAGACCTTAGAGAGAACAAATATGCATCCCAAGTCTCAACAAGCTCTACGGTAGTTCTCCACTACTAGGCTTTAACTACATGATGCAAGAGCTTAAACATGATCTACTTGAGAGCTCAAAACAATTGCAAAGCATCAAATCGAAACAAGACAATGATCTACAAGAATGCATATGTCTTTTCCAATACCAACTACTACATGTAGCATTTTCTTTCTTCCAAACAAACACCAATAATTTATTTAAACATAAACTCTCCAAATGATAATATAATGCAGCAAGAGAGTATTTATAAACAAGTGCTAACAGCTCGAAGAGATGCATGAAAAACAGGAGCTAAAAGCACTGCAGTAGCTAGTTAAGAATACTCAACAAATATAAGTGAAGAACATGAGTATTCACATGAAAAAGCGGAGCGTGTCTCTCTCCCACACAAGGATTGCTAGGATCCGAATTTATTCAAACAAAAACAAAAATAAAAACACACAGACGCTCCAAGTAAAGCGCATAAGATGTGAAAGAATTAAAATATAGTTTCACTAGAGATGACCTGATAAGTTTGTTGATGAAGAAGGGGATGCCTTGGGCATCCCCAAGCTTAGACGCTTGAGTCTCTCTGAATATGGTTGGGATGAACCACGGGGGCATCCCCAAGCTTAGGCTTTTCACTCTTCTTGATCACATAATATCACCCTTCTCGCTTGATCCTTGAAAACTTCCTTCACACCAAACTCAAGACAGTTCTCATTAGAGGGTTAGTGCATAATCAAAAATTCTCATATTCTGTAATGATACAATCAATCCCAAAGCTTCTGGACATTAGCTACAGCCACCAATGCTTTGTGGAGCAAAGAAATCCACACAAACACAGTAAAAGAGCGAATGCAAAACAAAAGGCAGAATCTGTCAAAAACAGAACAGTCTGGAATGACGAATTTTTTCGAGGCACTTAAGTTGCTCAGATGGATCTGGCCTAAAATAATGAAAGTTGCGTACATATCTCAGGAATATGCGTGATTTTTTCAGAATTTTTTGAATTTTCTACAGGGAGATAAGCTCAAATCCGTGACAGCTAAAAATCTGTCACTGCGCAGAAATCCAAATCTTGCATCAACTTTCAATATAGAACTTTACTTGGCACAACATTGCGATAAAATAAAGATACAAAGGAGTTGCTACAGAAGTAACAAAACTCCTTGACTCAAAGAAAACAAAAATAACAGCAAATAAAAACGATGGGTTGTCTCCCATAAGCGCTTTTCTTTAACGCCTTTCAGCTAGGCGCAGAAAGTGAAAATCAAGTGTCAAAAGTGGAGGAGCATTGACATCAATACCAAGGGCCATGCGCCTACCTCTCTTACCCTTAGACTTACTCTTTGGTTTGGGGAATACATGGCCGCACCTTGGTGTGGAGGTAAGATTCAGAGTGCCTTTTCCCACATCTATGGTTGCTCCCATTAATTTGAGCAGAGATCTTCCAAGTGTAATTTCTCCTGTCCCTGCACATTCAATAACAAGATAATCAGTGGACACCGTTCTCCCAAGAAAGGTCTCAAGAGTGTTTAATCTAGCATGGATGCTAACAAGGGCCGAATCAAATTTATTAGTTGAGCTAGAAGTTGCAATCAACTTTTTTATGGCATTAAAAGCTTGATCCCCATCACAGTGAAGGAAATCTCCTCTCACAATAGCATCTAAAGCATATCTATAACAAAGGGCTAGACCAAAGTAGAAGCTAGTGAGAAGCAAGCTTAAAGTCATTTTAGGATCAGTTTTACCAAAGGAATCATTAATTCTAGACCAAGCTTCTTTAAAATTCTCCTCACTCCCTTGTTTAAAAGTGAAGATCAATTCCTCAGGTGACATAGCAACAAGCATGGAACAAGACATGATGGTGACAAGAGACAAAACAAAATCAAAATAAACAAGTAACTAATTTTTTGTGTGTTTTGATAAAGAGAGCAAACAAGACTAAATAAAAATAAACTAAGCAAGATAAATAACAAAGTAAAGAAATTGGGTGTGAGAGACTCCCCTTGCAGAAGCAATTCAGTTTTCCCCGGCAACAGCGCCAGAAAACGTGTTGCTAGCGCTAAGTTGACGAGGAAATATCTCCCCGGCAACAGCACCAGAAACAATGCTTGTACGTCACACGTCAGTTGGGAACCCCAAGAGGAAGGTATGATGAGTGCAGCAGCAAGTTTTCCCTCAGTATGAAACCAAGGTTTTATCGAACCAGTAGGAAAACGAGCTTGCTTCGAAGGTGTTGGTGAAGGAGTGTAGTGCGGCGCAACACCAGGGATTCCGGTGCCAACGTGGAACCTGCACAACACAATCAAATTACTTTGCCCCAACTTAACAGTGAGGTTGTCAATCTCACCGGCTTGCTGAAAACAAAGGGTTAAACGTATCGTATGGAAGATGATGTTTGTTTGCATAAAACAGTAGAGAACAATGATTGCAGTAGATTGTATTACAAATGTAAAAGAATGGACCGGGGTCCACAGTTCACTAGTGGTGTCTCTCTAATAAGATAACTAACATGCTGGGTAAACAAATTACAGCTGGGCAATTGACAATTGATAAGTGCATATAACATGCATGTGCGAGTTGTGGTGTCTACTATGAGATTCATTTGGGCATTACGACAAAGTACATAGACCGCTATCCAGCATGCATCTATGCCTAAATAGTCCACTTTCCAGTTAACATCTGTACCCTTCCAGTATTAAGTTGCAAGCAACAGACAATTGCATTAAGTAATGTGCGTAATGTAAACAATACATTCATCCTTGAATAAAGCATTGCTGTTTTACCCCTAGTGGCAACAACACATCTACAACCTTAGAACTTGATGTCACTATCCCAGGTTAAATAGAGGTTGAACCCAACTATCATGCATAAATACCCTCTCTTGGAGTCACAAGTATTCACTTGGCAAGGCTTCAATAAGTAACGGAGAGCATGCAAGATCACAAATGACATAGACATGATAATATAATATTCAGCTCCACATATGTATCAATATAAGTCAGATCCCAGCAAACACAACATGTAGCATTACAATAAGATGATCTTGATCATGATAGGTAGCTCACAAGATCTAAACATGATGGCACAAGTGGAGAAGACAACCATCTAGCTACTGCTATGGACCCATAGTCCAAGGATGAACTACTCACGCATCACTCCGGAGGCGGGCATGGCGATGTAGAGCCCTCTGGTGATGATTCCCCTCTCCGGCAGGGTGTCGGGAAGAGCTTCAGAACCCCCTGAGTTAGGGTTGACGACGGCGGCGGCAGCGAATATGTTCTGGATGAAAGGCTCGGTGCCTTAGGGTTTTCACGTCTCGAGGAATAAATAGGCGAAGGGGCGATGTCGGCGGACACCCGAGGGGCCCAAACCACAGGCCGGCGCGGCAGAAGGTGGGCCGCGCCACCAGGTGGTTTGGCCCCCTCGTGGCGAGTCTTCGTCTCTCCTTCGGACTCCGTGTACGTGTTGGAAAAATAGGGACTTGGCCTTTTGTTTCGTGCAATTCCGAGAATATTTCCAGAAGTAACTTTCTGAAACCAAAAACAGAAGAAAACAGGGAACTGGCACTGTGGCATCTTGTTAATAGGTTAGTCCCAGAAAATGCATAAAAGTGATATGAAGTGTATATAAAACATGTAGCAAATGGTATAATATAAGCATGGAACAGAAGAAATTATGGATACGTTGGAGACGTATCACCTAACATGATCAAGGTCATCTTATTGTAATGCTAGATGTTGTGTTTGCTGGGATCCGATGAATATTGATACCATGTTTATTCAAGTTGTTTATCTATGTGCTCTTGATCTTGCATGCTCTCCGTTGCTAGTAGATGCTTTGCCCAAGTAGATGCTTGTGACTCCAAGAGGGGGTATTTATGCTCGATAGTGGGTTCAGTCTCTAGATATCTGGATCAGTGATAGAAAGGTCTAAGATGGTAGATGTGCTGTTGCTACTAGGGATAAAACATTGGTGCAGTGTCCAAGGGCACTTGTATTGATTACATTACACACTTTACTTCATGCAATAATCTGTTGTTAGCAACTTAATACTGAATGGGATGCGGATGCTGCCTTGAAGGTGGATTATTTAGGCATAGATGCTGTTGGAATAACGGTCTATGTACTTTGTTGTACTTTGTTGTAATGTCCAATTTCCTCATACTGTTTACACAACCTGCTGCAATCATCTGTTTCCTGTTACTTGCTGTTTTTCCTGCTGTTTTCCACACCATACGTTTAACTCTTTGTTTCTGCAAGACCGGAGAGATTGACAACCTCTCTGTTTCGTGTTGGGCAAAGTTCTAGTTTGTGTCAGTGCAGATTCCATGTTGGTGCAAGCTCCCTAGCGCCAGGGGGAGTCAACATCAACAACCTCCCGATAGATCATCAAGTTCTACTGGATTGATAACCTTGGGTAGATTTCTCAAGGGAAAACTTCTGCTGTCTACATCATAACCTTCCTCTTGGGGTTCACCAACACGTAGCCATCACTACGCGACTGAGCGAAATCTGCGTCCAGACTATGGAGCGCCGGGCTGAAGCTGTTAGGGCTCAGTCGCGTAAAACTAGGGCAGGATCCATCTCACAGGCCTAGGAACTTTTTATTCTGTAATTTGATTACTCGAACCTGGCATGTATGCTTTTGCTACTTATGTTTATGCTAGTATATACTTTTGGGTGCTAATGTTTGAATGAAATTTGCTGAATCATCTGAATTTTGCAACTTCGTGTGTCCGGGCTTCTGAATGTTGCGTTTTATAAACCAGCCATAAGAGTGCGAGTCTGGTGGACCTTCTCCATCTCGTACTCGAACATCTGGTCAGACAAGGAATGATGCATGGGTACTTGCTTTTGCGAAGAATCGAGTGAGTGAACTAGAGCAAGAACTCAAAAGCACTCGAGCTGAGTTGGAGCTGTTGCGTTCCAGGCCAAGTTTTGCTACCCAACGCGAGTTATATGTTCTTGGCGAGATGGACAACATAAACAGGCAACTCCAATGTGAGTTTATGACATCATTTTTGCTTGAAAGTTTTCACTTGTTTGCATTATGCTTCGGACCAATAACTTTGTCCTTTTGCAGGTTTTGTGCCTGATGCCCAGCAGGAAAATAGGAGGGTCAATCAACTCCTCGATAATGTTGTTGATGTACCAACTACTGGCTGATAGCATTTTTATTTGGACAAGGTGCACGCTCGCACTCTTGCCACTTTGAAGGATCGAGTATGGCGAAACACCCAAGTACTCGAGATTTGCAGGCGTATCTTCGCTCGCTTAAATTACGCGCTCTTCCATCAGGACCTCAGCCTCAAGGGTTGTTTCCTTTGATTGATATCTTTCGAGTGTCAAATTCAGTCAAAGAATCTTTGATGCAGCTTGCTATTCTTGGGTCAAATGCCACTATGGCTTACATCCGCAGCCGTAAGACAAATTTTGCAATTCGACCTCCTGCAACTGGCACACTTGTATCCAATCACATTTGATCGAGACATGTTCTGCTGTTGAGGAACTCATCGATTGCTGCAAGGAGCAGATTTTTGGTCCTGTACTGGATACAAAGGATGAATCAGATTCTTAACTTGTAGAATTTTTGTATAAACGGGGCATTCTCCAAATGTAAATATGTACTATTGTATTTGTGACGAAGTATTTTATGCATATATTTGTGACGGCCCCCGAGTCTATCGAGTGGGATTTTTGAATTTTATGCTTGACCCAGCCCCCGAGTATATCGAGTGGGATTTTTGAGTTTTTATGCTTGACCCAGCCCCGAGTATATCGAGTGGGATTTTTGAGTTTTTATGCTTGACCCAGCCCCCGAGTATATCGAGTGGATTTTTGAGTTTTTATGCTTGACCCAGCCCCCGAGTATATCGAGTGGGATTTTTAGTTTTTATGCTTGACCCAGCCCCCGAGTATATCGAGTGGGATTTTCAGTTTATGCTTGACCCAGCCCCCGAGTATATCGAGTGGGTAACAATAAAAGGCATATATGAAAATATGGAGAACATGTATCTTTATTCGAAATATGTGTTCGACCAGTAAGCCGCCTCATTAAAAACCTTCCAGTCCCCTGAGGTACCCTGGTAAGGGAAAAGAGTGCGTCTGAAACCTGCTGGTTCTTCCGACATTATGCACTTATTACATATCTATGCATAGAACGGACGCATATGCGCCCCTCTATGTACTAGTGTGGCTTGACAACATGTTGACCGTCCCTGAAGGTCCAGTCGGATGCCCCTTGTACTCCATCGCGTCGTTGATGGTTTTGAGCCCTCTGTCGATTGCCATCTTCTTGCTTCCTGGTAGAGGTGTACACGGTCATTGGAGACCTCAAGCTCGGCGAGTGATTGCTCCACCCCGTACATCTCTGAAATTTTGCTGAAGTCACGGTCACATGAATCTGACCTTTGAAAGTTCCCGCTACCTGATGATTCCTTTTGGTCCTGGCATTTTGAGCTTGAGGTAGGCGTAGTGCGGTACGGCCATGAATCGAGCGAAAGTGGGGCGCCCAAGTATTGCATGGTATTGTGACTTCCAATCGACCACTTCGAACTCAATCGACTCAGTTCTGAAATGAGTAGGATCTCCAAACGTAACATCGAGTTGTATGGTGCCTTCCGGGAGCACTGCTTTGCCTGGGACGATACCATGGAAGGTACTTGTGGATTTTGGCAGATTTTCGACTGATTTGTTCATTCTGCGTAGCGTATCTGCAAAGATTATGTTGAGGCCGCTACCCCATCCATGAAGACCTTGGTCATGGCGTAGCCTCCGATTTGGGCGTCGAGTACCAAGGCTGCATGCCCTGGTCGGTATACTGCTGGTGGATGGTCCTCTCGATTGAAGACAATCGGAGTTTCTGATCCTTTCAAAAAGTCTGTTATAGCTGGGGGTGCCATGACCGCCATATTGACGTGTCGAGTGTGTAACTTTTGCTCTCTATTGGAGGACCCTCGCTGGATCATGTTCATCTGCCCGCGAGTTACGGGATATTTTTGTTCATCTCCTTGCTGCATCTGGTGCACGGCTGCTGCCATTTGTGTTCCCGTAATGGGTTGCGCTGGCACCATGTACACTGGCGTCGATTGCGCTGGTGTTGGTGCAGGATACACCTGAGTAGGCTGCATTTGCGGTGGTATGGAATATACCTGTGCTTGCTGTACTTGCTGCGGTGCTTGATATGCTGAACAGGCTATGTTTGTGGTGTAGTCGATGGGGTCTGCGTCAATTGAGGAGGTGCACGTCCGTCTTTTTGCAGTCGCAGTATGTGTTCAATCGCAAGTTGATCGAATTCCCTGCAATTTCTAAGCGAGTGGTTAGAGCGAAGCTTACCATCGTCCCCTTTATAAAGATGGAATCTGCAATAATCGTCCATCCTTTCTTCGATTGAGCGCTCGGGATCTTTGTCTGCTCGCCTGCGCCACTCTGGCCTTCTGTAGTTATCGCGGTCGTCGCGTCTGTGGTCTCGACTGTCACGTCGATCGCCTGTGCGATGGTCTCGATCACTTCGGCGTTCGTCAGTACGATGATCTCGATTATCACGATGATCGTCGGGTCGTCGTCAGTTTGGTCGTGGTTGTCTCTTGACTGGACAAAGCCTGCTGCGATGAAGTTTGGGTGGTCATCATCGTGATAACGATGCTTGCGCTTGCGCCTTCGATCATCTCTGTAGCTATCTCTGCGGTCTCGACTGCCACCCTCGTGATTTTCATGTGAGGGTGCGGCTCGAGTGGCTCGTACGGAGTCTTCTCCATCTGCCCATTTTGTTGCGAGTACCATGAGTGCCGCCATTGTCTTCGGATCTTCTCGACCAAGCGTTTCTTTGAAATCTTCCCTCCAGAGTCCGTTTTTGAAGGCGTCGATTGCCCTATCTTCTGATACGTTGCCTACTGAATTACGGATGGCAGTCCACCGCCGTATGTACGATCTCAGAGATTCATCTGACTTTTGCTTGCAGGTCCGGAGCTCCTCGAAAGTTTTGGGGCGCTCACATAAGGTTCGAAGTATTTGATGAAATCACCTTTGAAGTGCTCCCACGAATCGTAGTATGATTCGGGTAGCGATTTGAGCCAATCGCGAGCTGTTCCTTCCATCATGAGTTGTATGTACTGCATAGCCGTAGTTGTGGTTCCGCGCTGACATCCGACTGCCAGCCTGTAGTCTTCTAGCCAGCCTGATGGCTCTTGTTTGCAATTGAACTTTGGCGTGGTAGCTAGCGAGAATTTCTTGGGCATACGAGCCTCCCGGATTCGTCGAGTGAAGCATAGCGCTCCACAGGGTCCGATTTCTGCTTCTGAGTCTGAGCTATGCTGTATGACCTCCTCGAGTGGCTCCTGCTGGAGCGATGGCGGTGTGAGCTTTTTCGACTGCTCCTTCCCCGAGGACTTCGACTGCGACGGTCCCGATCTGTATCTCTCCTTGGAGTTGCTTGTGGCTGCTGTATGGCTTGTGCTGCTATTGCCAGTTGTTTGTACAGTTGGAGGTGATCCCTCTTTGGGTCTCCTGCAGGAGGTTCGATTGTTCTGAGATAGGTGCCGAGCGTCATCAGCGCTCCGGCTGGCTCAGTAGGTATGGGGACTCCTTCCGCGTCGACTGCCATAAAGGCTGGGTTTAGGTTTCGAGTGACCGCTGCACGATCTGCGTCTCGAGGTTTATGAATCGTGACCTATTCGCGGGGTCGTTTCTGCCTGTTGAACTCGTAGACAATGCTCTTCGCCGAGCACTCGATATGCTGGCTGCTTTTTGCGTTCTTCGAGTACCGCTCGGTAGTTCTTCAACCGTATCGATTCTTGCCACTGGAAGTATTGTAAGGTCAACACCTCCTTCCGGAGTTGCGTTTGCTGGTAGCATCGTGCAACTTTCGATTACTTTGCTCACTTTTTCTGCCATCTCTGCTGTGATGGTCAGCGTGGTTGTTCCGTCAGGCATGGTGACTGTGCAAGGGTATTCAGTAGGTCGACGGCATGTTGCAGCTGCTGACGTTTCTGCTGTACTCGCGTGTATACCTGATATGGAAACACTCGATCTTCTGCCCATGTGTTGCTAATGCGCATTATGGATTCGGCGTCGTCATCCAGTCTGGGGTTGCTTTGCTTGGGGTTTCTGCCGCAATCGAGTTGATATTCGAGTGCCTTGTCCTGGCTATTTGCGTCGCAGGTGAATATCTCGTGGCTGGCACGGATTTCTGGGCCGTTGAGATCGGCGAGGTATATGCTGTCATCTATGTTCTCCTCTGTTCCCGCGACGTCGTTGCAGTCGACGATGTCGTCGAGTGACTCGATTGAGTTGTTTGGGCGGTACGCAGATTCGATCTCGCTTCTTCCAAATCTTTTTGCCACCTCGTCACGGAACTCTTGCGAGGTCATGGACGTTGCAGAGTCGCTTGGCGATTGGATCGGGACGATCTGTGACGATGTCGCGCCCAAGATGGATGGTGTTGCAGTCGAAGCGTTGTCGATTGTCTCCATGTTGAGTGTCTCCACGTCGAGTGGATCTAACAGGTCCTGCACACCATCTTTATCGACAAAGAAGTTAAATTTTCCAACCGTAATATCCAAACCTGATTCGAGTCCGGCGAAGGCTTGTTGAGCTTCCATCGAGTGCGGCGTGAGCCTCCTTGGAGATTTTGGCGAGTGATCACTTTTTGAATTGATGCTGGTAGATCTTGCCGGCGAGTTGCTGTTTGCACAGTGGTGGTGATTTGCTTTTTGATGACGCAGTAGGCGAGTTACCTTGTGCAGATGCGATCGTCGGGTGGCCGCTTGATGATGAAACCGGCGAAACCGTGAGCCCAATACTACCTGTTCCCACAGACGGCGCCAATTGTCGAGGTGTGCCCTCGGCAATTCCCATGGTTGCTATACCTAGGGTTGATTGTGTGGTAGAGGACGCGTAGTATTGGTGGAATCGACGGCTGACAAGCTGGATTTACCCAGGTTCAGGGCCCTCGAGTGAGGTAAAACCCCTACTTCCTGCTTGTCTGTGTTTATGATTTGAATATGGAGGTTACAAGGGTTCGACGAGCAGCAGATCTCGTCGAGGTTTTGGTGGTTATGGATTGCTTGCCTTGATCGATCACCCTCCCAGCCTTTATATAGGAGGCTGGGTCTCGGAAACACAACCGACCAAGGTTACATGTATGGAAAGTCTTAATCGACCATAACTCGATCTAACTTGGAAGCACTCCTCGTCTCGGCCTTCCTTCGTGGGCTTCGATTAATTTTGGGCTTCTTTGATCATCACGTGCACCAGGTACCTCCAAGTAGGGTACCCGCTGAGTATAACCTCGTCACTTGGACATGTTCTTGTTGGCTACCACGATAGCTGCACCCTCCCTGGATGAGAAACTACACACGCAGTTGAGAACAGAGAACCACATATAATCAGACAATGTTGGGGCCGCATAAATTCTGGCTGGATCCACCATCGTAGGAGACCGGTTGAACTGAACAGTCTGAAAGTTTGAACTGCAATTAAGCAAATAAACATAAGGCAGTGCGGGGAAAACATGTGAACAAATATAATTTGCATGCCTAAGAAAGGGCACACAACCAGCCAGATTGCCTAGTACATGTCCGATCATGCCTCCCAACAGATCCAAGCATGTTAACTAAGATAATTAAGTTCTCCCTCCGTGCTACTTCAAAAAGTAAAGAGACGTGTAAGCGTCATGTAATGAAGACAAAGCAAATACATTCTTGCATTCTAAGCAAATGCTTGTGGAAATGTTTGTACGATCAGGTGAACTACTAACCCACACTATTAATTTGGGGAATGCACAAATATATATACTATATACAACTTACATTTCTGACAGAACACCTAGATCAAGAGCCACAAATAAATAATTGTAAACTACAAAGGATATAAATTAAGAATCAGGAGTAGAACAGATACACTATTCTTTTAGGACAACAATACACATCAATCTAGTTCAAACTAAGCAACATCAGTAAGTGCATTCTCACTCTAAAAAGATCATATTACATGCAAGAGCATAACTGTTTAAAAAACAATGATGGAAACATGGAAGGTTCAAGGTAGTGTACCTTTATCTTTATAAGATGTCAATTTAAAAAGTAAGGATACAATGTCTTCGCAAATATAGATACGTTGTTTTTATTATTTTTTAACATCTTGAACTAACCTGCAGCATAAGACATATGCTTGTTACAAATTTGGAAAACATGAATCAAGAAATATTAAATTGTTAAAGTAAGCATTGGTCTTTACTATAACTATGCCAAGTAAGGTCTAGCTTCCAGTTCATACTGGGAGAGGCACAATCATGCTTAGTTCAAACTAAGCATCATCAGTAAGTACATTCTCGTCTCAAAAAAGATCATATTATAGGTAAGGGCATAACTGTTTAAAAAAACAATGATGGAAACATGGAAGGTTCAAGGTAGCGTACCTTTAACTATTTAACATGCCAATTTAAAAAGTAAGGATACAATGTCTCCACAAATATAGATACTTTTTTCTTCTGTTTTTAGCATCTTGAACTAACCTGCAGCATAAGACATATGCTAGTTACAAATTTGGAAAACATAAATCACGAAATATTTAAGCAAAAATAACCAAATCTTTAGACCGTAGTGCCTAATATAAGAAATGATGTCTGGAGGTCAGAATTTTGTGAATCCTGAGGGGTTGATTCCTTCTTTATTCTGATGAAGAACTTGTGAAATACAATATATGGCAAAATAAAAAATGCAGTATAATCCGATATACATATGACACCCTTTACATCCATGTGCTAAATCTAACTATTATTGTACAATATGAATATGAGCTCCTCTCTGGAAGTAAACTTTGAAATACCATTTCTTGACACAATGCCAAAATGGAAGCTAAATAGAAAATTATTTCAGATCACCACCCAAGAAACAACATTGATATCTAAACCATGTCACGACAAAAGAAAGTTCTTATTTCATTATGTTGGTCGAACCATAAGCTAATTAAAACAAAATTATGTTCAAGGAGATGCCTGAGTTAAATAACAAAGTGTTGAGAACAACAAACTGGGACAATGATATGGACATCATTCTTTTTACCTCTAAAAATGGAATATACCTTCCCTTGTTTGTGCCGTGAGCATTTTCTTGAATCCCTCATACAAACAACACATCACACAACTTAAACCCAATTAGTGGATCGAATGAATGTATTTGAGTTGGTACCATTACCAATATTTAAAAACCATATAGCAATAGAAGGGTAGTAAAGGCTTCAATGTAAACAATACAGGAATATGCCTATCATATTAGGCTCACATGAGGGAGAACTAATTTTGATTTTTTTTTTAGAATATCCTTTGGTATCAATCCTGGGCACAATGAATCTTATATATACAGTCTATTAAGAATAAAAAACTAAGGACATAACTGTAAAATCGTTGCAACATACGTGTGTACTGACTAAAGATATAATTAATTATGGAATGGATCCTAGAGAAATGTTTTCATATGCAGAAGTGTGTCACTGGCATCATCTATCAATATGCAAATCAAAGCAGGTGTCCTACAGTTCTACCACATGCTTAACTACACATTCATATGCGTCATAGTGCTCATAATCATGAGCTATCATCGTTGCATTATCCTGAAAATAGCTAGAAGTCTAAACTTTTGCACATTGCCTTCATCATGTGCAAGTACACTTTATAATGGTGACTGTTAAAACTTGCTAAAACATTAGCCTCTAAAGTTTGGCAAGCTCTTAGGGAAGCTAGTTTAGCATCTGCCAAAATAGGGTATAATTAGAGATCATTTGTCATTTTTACCCAAACTGATGCATCACACGGGCAGAACCCTAATAGTTTCCGAAGCTATAAATGGAGACGGAAAAGATAGAAGAGCCAATCTAAACCCGTGAATCACACAAACAGGGCACATAATCGAGCATACAAATGGAAACGTAGATACCATCATTGTTGCAAGTCCTCTTATGTGCACCTGTTAGTACCACAAATATGTACAAACAACCACACAACAATACTTTCGGACCTGGTTAATACCAAGGGCAATCCACATAAAATCAATCAGAAAGTAAAACGGATTACGTACATACAACTAACATAAAAGTTAACAGACGTAGAGAATACACAGCACTATAGAAGAACTTGAAGCAAACTATATTTTAAAAAGGATAGCTGAAATAAAAGCATAACCTCAATTGAATCCCAATCATTCTCCAAAACTTAAAAGGCACAAGTTTCAGTCCAAATGAATAGTCAACATTTGGTATTTGTAACTACACAATCTTTACCGCAACAGAATTGAAACAACATCCAAGTAAAACACCATTTAAATCTTGGCGAACCATTAGAAATATGATTTCTTTATATCTCATTATAGCAATCATTCTAGTAGCTAATCAATTTAAAATCCTCACTCTATATACAAATATGATAGGCTGGAACCATGTATCGGCAGTTCCTTTTAGGTACACATCCTAAATCCTGTTGGATTTTAATAATATGACAAAGACACTCTTAGTAACAAAAGACATCATCTTACACATTAAAGAATCTGCATAGATAAACTGGAGCTGAAGGGGATGAGCTCACCGTGGCTCTCACTGTCATTGACCACTGCAACAACTGTGTCACAGCAACAACCACAGCAACAACACATATGTTAGTGTGCTCTCCCGTGTCATCTCTAGAAGCTAATGCACCACAAATCAGCGCGCCTATCCTCGAGTTGGTGTCCTCGCTAGTCTCTTTGGTAAATCTGCAAACGGTTCACAACATGGACTTCAGAACTTATAAATAATTTCAGAACAAAGACAAAGCTGGAGCTATCAGTTGATTTAAGAAATGATCCCAGAAAAAGTCTGAATTTGTACAAAAATTACATCAACATGGGCTTTAATGAGACCATCTTCTGCATGTCATAAATAACCCAGCACAAAAACATTTTCAATAAAAACATGATTAGAGATTTCTTAATTCCTATATCCATCGTTTAGATTATGATTTAAATTGATAGCACTTCAGATTGACCATGCTCGAGCTGAATCAGTTGGACTGAGTACAAAATCATCTGTAAGCAACGCTAACGTCAAATTATTATATCTATGATTTTATTTAAAAGGCTAACAACTGAGAAAATTCCCTAGTAGTAGAGTCTATGCTTGTATAATGCTGACTTTAGATTAATTGTTTCTTCCATCTAAACATAAACATGCAGTCAAAAAGGTTCAAATAACAGGGCTATATGTATAACACATGAATCCCACAATTTGGATGTGGTTTGGTGCCAGGAAAGGTAAATAACTAACAGAGTCAGCGTGCAAAAATATTGATATATTCTATCACATGATCTTCTACCCTTATTGAAATCACAGAACTTATAAACCCAACAGATACAGGATAGGAAGGACAATATATTCCAACTGTAGGTTCTTTCTAATCAATGAAACAGTGATTTTCTACGCAACTGCCACCTCCAACTGTTGGGTCCTTCTCATATTTTTAGCAGTAAGAAAATAATGGACACTGCCAGCAGACAAATCAAGTATATATGGCTGCAAGAGAAATTTTCATATGAAAGTGGAGACCGGTGATGATTTCTTACCTTCGACAACATATTGACCGGTGAGCACACAACATCTCCAGCTGCTACTTCAACACGTGTTGTACTTCAAAATCATGCCAGACCTGCCACATTCAAGAAATCCACGTATTCTGAGATGAAAGGTGTCATTTATTTGGTTCCAAATGGGGCAGTAGAAGCAAGAAGGTTGATGCTCACTTTAGGAAGTTCCTTACCACTCAAAGAATCATCCATACAGAAGTTCAATAATATTGGCCCCGGTATAAATGACAGGGTCCTGGAAAAATCTACCAGATTCAGTCATGAGCTATAAAATCAATGTCATACCACACCTAGTCTGCTTCAATTGTCTAAAGAAAGAAATAACAAACAATTGAACTACCTTCCCAGAAGTCACCAGCCGTTCCTCACTGAATCACTCACCTTGGCATCGCAAGAATCTGAAAGCTACACCATGAGGCCATGACCCATCAATACAACTTAGGTAATGTCAAATCTGAACCAATAAGGGTCAGTATAAGAAAAGTATCATAGAGAAAGAGGAAATAATGTAATACATAGAAGGGCTACAGAAACTCAACAACAAAGGAAAATAATATTTGTCTTAATTCATTTAGTAGCTCATGGCAATCAAAGAACTAACAGCTCCATATATATTGATCCTCATGCTCGGAATAACTCTTATTCAGACCAAATGAATATATATTATCTTTGTTGAATGTTAAGGAGAAAAAAAAGCATCTGCTAGCTACAACTGGAACACCAATATTCAGTAACTTCAGGGTGACCATGTTAAATGCTTGCAGTACGGTGTAGATCGAGAAAACAGATAGATGAGGAAATGAGGATGAACCCTGTTCCTTACCAACAAGAGAAATGAGATTAAAAAGGTGATAATAATGAATCTTTAACACAGTCAACACAAAATCGAGAACATGCTGACTCATAACTACTGTAGGTCTGCAGTCGCACAATTCCAAATAATTTCAATACATGACAGAAGCGTCAACAATAATATGTAGGTTGTAAAATATAATTAACTTGCTTACTAATCGAGAGCAAAACAGTCAGCAGAAGTTCAACATTTGGTCATTATGAACTAAATTATTTACCTCTAATGCTTACTAACAATATGCTTCAGGAAAGAATTAGGAAATTACTAAGCAAGTGTTGGTTTACTTACAGGAAATGATTTTGGATACAAAAAGAAATATGGTGCAAGAAGACTAAGAACGTATGTAGTTCCTGCATGTCCACAACCAAAAACAATTAGGTAATCACAGAAGGGACATATTAAGTTGCAAGACACCAATAAGAAAAGGGAAAGAGGGGAGATTATTTTGGTACCTAGCAAATGTTGACCAGATATGCAATAGGCATAAACAGCTTGTCAGCATATCTAGACACATCAAGCTTGTCACCAGGTCCGACCAAATCAACAGCAAAATCTTGGTGAACTGAAGCAACTTCCTGCACAAAAGGGGCAGCCATGAGAGATGGACCTCTTGTGTACCACACTCAAAAACAATGGACACTACCAGCAGAAAAACATCAGGTATATATGCCACAGAACCCAAACAAAAATAGATCTTCGTATGAAAGAGGAGATAGGTGATAATTTTTTACCTTCTTCAGAATTCAACTTGAACACAATACAGAAAATCAACCTGCACAAGAAGCACATGTATTTTTTCTTTTAAGCACTTTTCACAAAAGAAAATAAATAGCAGTGGAACAAATAAGAACACGTACATACACTTTGTGTTAATTCCAATATAAATGTAAAATGACCAGAGCAAGATTAATGCATATGCTTGAGATGGCAAAATTATCATACTTTGTAGTACCATGTTCATTCTCAGGTTAATACCCAAATTCAGTGAGTAGGTTCTCAAAAAAACATGAAACCGGTCTTCTTATTCAGCAAATGAAGAGATTGGGACTCTATAAGCCATATTGCAATGCAAATTAGCTCGCGTCTCTCTCCATCCATGTCTCTGCTCTCTCTCCGTTGAATCACGCTACAGAAATGGGAAGAACATAATCAGCACGTCAGATCTGAACAAGAAAATCAAACATGCAGGAGAAGGAGGGTGGTTCTGGCATGAACCTGAACCGAAATCGCGAGCCAACGTAGAAGCCGTCGCTCGCCGCCGCGTCCAGCAGCCGCTCGCTGCTTCTGCGTCCACGACCGGCGAGCAGCGTGGCCTCCAGCTTCGTCCCGCGCGAAGGACGACGTTTCCCCCGACGGAGTGGAGCACTGATGGCTACGTGTTGGTGAACCCCAAGAGGAAGGTTATGATGTAGACAGCAGAAGTTTTCCCTTGAGAAATCTACCCAAGGTTATCAATCCAGTAGGACTTGATGATCTATCGGGAGGTTGTTGATGTTGACTCCCCCTGGCGCTAGGGAGCTTGCATCAACGTGGAATCTGCACAGACACAAACCAGAACTTTGCCCAACACGAAACAGAGAGGTTGTCAATCTCTCCGGTCTTGCAGAAACAAAGAGTTAAACGTATGGTGTGGAAAACAGCAGGAAAACAGCAAGTAACAGGAAACAGATGATTGCAGCAGGTTGTGTAAACAGTATGAGGAAATTGGACCAGGGTCCACAGTTCACTAGTGGTGTCTCTCTCAGAACAGATAACTAGCATGTTGAGTAAACAAATTACAGCTGGGCAACTGACAAATAGAGAGGGCATAACAATGCAATACATGCCAAGATGTCTACTATGAAATCTAGTTGGGCATTACAACAAAGTACATAGACCGTTATTCCAACAACATCTATGCCTAAATAATCCACCTTCAAGGCAGCATCCGCATCCCATTCAGTATTAAGTTGCTAACAACAGATTATTGCATGAAGTAAAGTGTGTAATGTAATCAATACAAGTGCCCTTGGACACTGCACCAATGTTTTATCCCTAGTAGCAACAGCACATCTACCATCTTAGACCTTTCTGTCACTGATCCAGATATTTAGAGACTGAACCCACTATCGAGCATAAATACCCCTCTTGGAGTCACAAGCATCTACTTGGCCAAAGCATCTACTAGCAACGGAGAGCATGCAAGATCAAGAGCACATAGATAAACAACTTGAATAAACATGGTATCAATATTCATCGGATCCCAGCAAACACAACATCTAACATTACAATAAGATGATCATGATCATGTTAGGCAGCTCACAAGATCTAAACATGGAGGCACAAGGTAGAGAGACAACCATCTAGCTACTGCTATGGACCCGTAGTCCAGGGGTGGACTACTCACGCATCACTCCGGAGGCAGGCATGGTGATGTAGAGCCCTCCGGTGATGATCTCCCCTCCGGCAGGGTGCCGGGAAGAGCTTCAGAACTCCTCCGATCTGAGATTGACGATGACGGCTGCGACAGAACTTTTCGTGGAATATGATCGACCGTCATAGGGTTTTCGCGTCGCGGAGAATATATAGGCGAAGAGGCGGCGTCGGTGGCCGAGGGGGCCACCACGCCATAGGGGAGCGCGGGCCCACCCTGGGCCGCGCCCTAGTGTGGCGTGGCCCCCTGGTGGGTCTGCTCCGGCTCCCCTTTGGACTCAGTGATCTCCTCGTGATATTATTGACGATGTCTTTTGTTTCGTCCAATTCCGATAATATTTCCTTAATAGATTTTCTGAAACAAAAAACAGCAGAAAACAGGGAACTGGCACTGTGGCATCTTGTTAATAGGTTAGTCCCAGAAAATACATAAAAATGATATAAAGTGTAACCAAAACATGTAGCAATTGATATAATAACAGCATGGAACATCAAAAATATAGATACGTTTGAGACGTATCAAGCACGGGGTGAGCAGAAGGGGCGGCTCACAGGCAGAGGGAGACGCGACCTCCTCGAGCTCGCGAGGGGATTGGAGGAGATCTCAGATCGGGAGGGAATTGGGAAGAGAGAAAGCGCGTGGGGATTGGAGAGAGATGGGGCGGATGAGCAGGGCAGGGTGACCACCGCGAGCTCCCTACCGTCGCTGCTTCTTCAGGGGCTGCTCGTGGAGGCGGCGGGTTGGGGAGGAGGAGAGGAAGCGGGGATTGGGGGAGGAGAAGGACAGCGGCAGCGGGAGGAGAGCGAGGGGATTGGGGAAGAGCGCGACGCGAGGGATTGGGCTAGGGTTTTCCACCGCGGGCTGCAGCTTATATACCTCAGGGCGAAATGACGATTTTGCCCATAGAAAATGGACGGCTCAGATCGACGCGGGTTTTGACTCTCTGATCGGACGGCTCGTGGTGGCCAGCCGCTGCTAAGAAATCCGTGTGCACCGAAATTTCCACCCGGCAAGTCAATGACAGGTGGGACCAGGGACCGTAAAAAAAATCACCACGTGATCGGACGGCTGAGATCGCATCAAGTTTCGAATGGACGGTCAGTAATTCCTGAGCTATGGTGAACCCCCTAGCACCCCCATGATTATACTCTTTAGATTCTCTTACAAGGATGATTTATTGCTTTGTGCAGATTCAGATATTCACATGAACTAATTTTTGGGCGACCTTATAAATGTGTTAGTGTAGGCTTGCTTATATATTGTGCAAACTGAACAATACTATTATGCTTGATGATCTGTTACTCAGTCATTTGTACTTTTGGGAGACTGATTTTTTTTTCCATTGCAACGCACAAGTAGTTTGCTAGTAATAATAAAGACGGAAAAAATTGACAGCTGTGGGATTTGAACCGACGCCCTTTCGGACCAGAGCCTAAATCTGGCGCCTTAGACCACTCGGCCAAACTGTCTTAGTTGTTATTAAGCAGACATTGATTTATCGATTCCTTAATATTTTCAAAGCATCTCATATTAGATGCTAATATTGGCATATCTCGAAAAAATTCCAAGGATCTCAATGGAATCTGATTCAATCATGCAGCGATGTGAGATGCCTAACAAATACAAGTATGTTCTAATCTGGAAAAAAAAGTAACAGACTAACATCGTACTACATACGAAATTTGGAGCCTTGTTGGTTGGCCGGTAGCAGGAGCAGGCCATGCGCAAGAACTGCTCCCGCGTCACTGCATTGTTACAACTAATAGCCACGTTTACCAAAGAATAAAAGACTATCATATGTTTTTTAGATTTCATTGAAAATACATTAGTCACCTCTACAATGAGAAAGTTTGACAGGGACCGGGGCTTTGGCATTGCAGCTTAAATGACTGTCATGTCTCTAGAGGTCTGCAATCTGCAGCAGCTCACCTCCAATCAAACAAGATCATTAGCTTGAACTACCAAACTGTTTAAATTTAAATAGTGCACTTGTTGATTGTCGCGGATGCATATCAAACTCGATTATCACCCTCTTTTTCTTGACCAGCAAAACCGTAGAGGAAGCTCCCACGTTTAATTTTCCATTTTCTCTCACAGCAAAGTACAGATGTCTAGGGATATTTCATAAATGAAAGGGGTACAAAAGGGTTGAGAGGGTCAACCCTAAAAATTCTAACTAAGCCTAAAAGAAACGAAAAGTGCAGTGTCAAACAGACATTAGTTCGTCCATCTTAGTGCTGCTGAGCCTGTGAGAACACATGGTCACTTCATTCTTGAAAAGAGCCTTCCATCTGCTGAAGCTTTTCGGTTGATCATTAAAAATTAATCCATTTCTTTCCTTCCATAAACCATTATGATATCCTCTCATTTTCGCAAAAAAGAATCATCTCATTAGACAAAGCATATATACTGCGGTGGCCGGTGTAAGCAGCACACAAAGATGTTAATAACAGAGAGACGGCCCAGCGGTATTCTTCTTGGCCGATTATTATGCTGCATGTGCGTCCAACGAGAAGATATGTTGCTTCGTCCTGAGTGAAAATGGACAAAAATAACCGCGTGACGAAATTTCAGCAAAATATAAACCTATTTATAATAAATCATATCTAACTCTTTTGATAAGCGCCGGCCTTGCAGGCGCTATGCTCAACAGTGTAGCGCTATGGTAGGCAGCGCTACCACCCTGCTAGCATGGCGACGTCCTGGCGCGGTGGGGTCGGGTGCTGGTTATGTAGCGCCGAGGGGCGCTAGCTATACTTGTTGGTCCCCTTGAAAATAGTTAGGTGGCTGGGGCCACGGGTGAGCAGGCCACCCGTGTACAACCCTGTGACCCCAAGACAGTTTGTCTGGTTGTCCTAAGCCCGAGCCCTTCTCTCTTAGGGCACCTCCAACGGTGCTCCGCATATGGACAATCGTTGTCCGAAACTGTTCGAACGGACAAAACAGGTCTCCAACGGCAGCCCGCATGTGGACAATTGTCCGGGGCGGACATATTTTTTGCCCAAACCTGTCCCAAATTTGGTCCAGATTTGGGGCGAGAGCGGACAGAAAATGTTGTCCGGCTGTCCGCTTTGTCCTCCTCCTGTGTCCGGTGTCCGCTTTGTCCTCCTCCCGTGTCCGGCTGTCCGCGAGATGGCCGTGGCGCTCGGCGGCGCGCAAAGCCCCGCGAGATGGCCGTGGTGCTGCTCGGCGGCGCGAGCAGCCCGCGAGATGGCCGTGGCGCTCTGTGGCGCGCACAGCTCCGTGAGATGGCCGTGGCGCTCGGCGGCGCGCACAGCTTGCATCGGTCGGCGTGTGGCGAGGAAGGCAAGCACGGCGGCTTCCGGCTAGGGAAAGGGTTGCTGCTGCCCACGGCTGATGTTTCCGCTAGGACACGCTGGCGTGGAGCGGCGTCGCGCGGCTCCACGAGGGCGGCGCTCTTCTCCGACTCGCTAGAGCATGCAGCCGAGCTCCCCATCGAGCTGCTCGTGTACTAGTACTGCACCGATCGATTTCAGTTGTGAGTTTGTGACATAGCTAGCTGAAACAGAGCCGTGGTCAACTATGCTACCTAGCTGAAATAAAGAAAATTGGACAGGTGAGGAAAATATGCGGTGGTCCGTTGGGGTCACCTTCAAACCCAAACGGACAAAGTGCTATTTCTTGTCCGTGGTCCGTCTCAAACGGACAAAATCTGTCCGATTTTGGTGTCCGTATGCGGAGGACCGTTGGAGGTGTCCTTACTCCCCCAACTCCCCCCCCCCCCCCCCCCCCCCCCCCCCCCCCGAAAATCGTTCCATTTGGCTGAAGATTTTCCGTGGATATGCCGACCTACGTGCAAAAAGGTACTCTCCCCTCATCTTCGTTGATTTTTATTTCAATTGAATCTTCCATTTGGGTGGCATTGGTGCAGATCTTGGAAACCCTAGATATTGAATATGAGGGGAAATGTGTGATTATTTATTGATTATATTGGTTGTTCGCCACTCTCGAGCCTCGACCAGTCCTTCCTTTAGAAAGATTATAACTCATGAATTCAAGCATTAATCTACATTAATAAGATAGACACAATCTTTTGCATAAACTGGTCCAATCGACAACTCTCAACTATTATTTATGTAGACTTGATGGTTCTTGTCTTTCCAAACAATCAGCAATCTAATAATTCTTGGTTACCAACCACTCATCATTCCACTGATTTATTTTAAAGGACACTCTTCTCTTCATATCAAATATAGATGTAAGCTAAGTCGGCTACAACTTAGTCCACACCTTTGGCTCGAAAAGAATCCTTATTTTATATTTTTTATCAACATGATAATCGTATCTTCTCCGAATCACTCATTTGAATATCTTGGTTGGTACTCATTAAAGTGTACCAAATATATCATTTGCATGGAAACGCCTCTCACGCCATATTCGGATGTGTAAGCATGAGTTGCCCCAGGCTATCCCGAGGTTTCCATATTTGAAACCGTCCAAGTTGACCAACTTTTTAGTTCATTGGTAATTAATGATCTAAGCATTCCTTCCAGTTTATTGTTTTCAAAGGAAGATTTATCCCTTGCACCTAATCTGTGCCAATTTAGTTGCAAGAAAATGTTTCACCCATCTATCGAGAAATTTGCCTTGCGTTTACAAGTTCATGAGATGTCAATTGTTGTTGCATACATTTATTATTTTGTTTCCATTGAATTCAACGTTTTCATTATACACCTATTTGTTTTATTTATATCGATTATGATCGCGTCTAATCTCATTAGTAAGAGCAAATATAATTTTAACACTAGTTAGTTGTGCATCCCAATATCCATGATCGATGCATTGACTGATTTTGGCGCACTAGTTCATTTGCTGATTTTGGCCGGAAACAGTTTTTTCACGTGGGCATCGCTGATTCTGGCGTTTTAAAGAAATCAAAAGAATATTTAGAATTTTCCAAAGAATATCCTTGATGTTGCAAATGGCGTATCCGAAAGACGTGCAAAATATCAACTTCAAATACCTACTCCGCGCTACATAAAAATGAAACAATCTGATAAATTTGTATATTTGAGACATATTTAGATCCACGCCCTTTTCATTTTATTGCAGCTCAAAATATAAAGCATTTGAAATTAGTTTTTTTTTGGCATGTTTGTGGGATACGTGATTGGCTACATCTTGGTTTTTTTGTTTTTTTTGTTGTAAAACTGCTAATTATGTTTTCTCATTGTTTTTTAAACACAGAATCACTCGTGTTCGGGAGCACGAGATCTGCTCCCGATTTTGGCCCCAAGGTCACACGCAGCATCAACAACCTTCCGAGTTTGTGTTAGGATCACACCGATGCATTGAAGTTGAAGCACGACCCAACGGATACATGTCGAGATTGAATCGATCTTGCGCCGCTCCTGATCTGCCCCATCCGTATCCGTATCCGCCACGTCCCACGCCCCCATACGTGTCGAGCCTCGCAACAGAAAGGTGGGTGTCCATGTGGCAACGGGTATACTAACCACCGGCTATTGCTATCCCACGAAACAAATTTCTTACCGTCCCCATCCCCAATAACTGTTACGGGGACAGGTTTCATACCATAACCACTACCCATCGGGTAACAAATAACCATCGGTTAACCATATCCACTAAGTCAGCAAATTGAGTATAAAAATAAGAGCAACAATTTCCTGTAAGAGCAAAGATATAACACAAATATGAGCAGTCACAATATATGATAGCTACAATAATATAAAGAGTTCACAAAGGCACACATCCACAAATAGATAACATAAATGACAGTTCACAAAATATATAACAACAACATAATATATCAAAGTTAAAAGCAAAAAGGCACACGGGCACAAATAAAAGTGTTCAACACATTAAATCCAGATCACAATTACGTTTAGTCATTACATAACATAAATGTGAGTTTCCGAAGGCACACATGCCAAAAATACTTGGTTCAAATGTTCACCAAAGGCACACATGCTGTCGGGGGGTTACCCGGGTAGGCTAAAGATGAGGTAAAGACATGTAAGGTTAAGGCTGTAAGCCGTCCGAGGTAGCAATTAAGCAAAGACGCAGGAGGCGTCATCCGACGTAAGGTGAACGTCGGAGGAATCATCCGAGGTATAGCCTCCGAGGTATGAACCTTGGGGCAGTCAGCTAGTTACCACAAGGACAAGGTGTTATCTACCGAGGTATAGGATCCGGAGTATCCCGAGCCAAGATGAAGCGTGGCCCGACGTATAAGTGACCGGCCAGCCGAGGTTAGCAGCAAGTATCGAGGCATGTCAGAGGAGTCACGGGCGCCGCAGAGCCGTAGCCCCAAACGTCAGAGGACGGCGAGGTCCGTCCACGGGTTTCCCGGAAGCTCGGGGGCCTAGGAGCTGACTCGGCTATTTCGGGAAAGGTCTACAGGCTAGACCTCGGCAGGCTACTGAAGTATGACCGGAAGAGGAAAGCTAGGCCTGGCTGGCCTGACAGTTCGGCCGTTGAGCTGGCAGGAGGCAGAGGCTTGTCTTCTACCTTTTGGCCATGCCATTGTCAGTTGTAGGCAGGGGTAAAAATGTACTTCGGCCTGTGTATATATGCGGCATCTCTACCTCCAGGGAGGAGGACGGCGAAAACCCTAGCTCATTTCCCCCTTCATAGTTTCATCTTCCATCTAGAGCTCTCACTTGGAGCATCATACAGCTCGAGGAGCACCTTGTACCTGAGAACTACACTGATATATTGAGAGAGGAAAGGCAGGAGTAGGGGTTTTACTTCCTCACGAAGGCCCCGAACCTGGGTACATCGTGGTGTCTTGTGTTCTTGGCTTTCTTGGCTTCTTGTTCATGTTCTTGTGGTTTCTTGCATGTTCTTGCTTGTGCACATCTTGAGTGCATAAACCCTCCCCGGATTCCCCCAACGACCGTTCGGCCCCAACTAAGCCATACCCATGGCATCTGCCGTGATCCCACCACGACAGTTGGCGCCCACCGTGGGGCAGATTGAGGCGTTGGGTGGAGTTTCCATCCGGACGGGCTCCTCTGAGTGTGTTCTTTCTGGCCTTGTTGCCAAGATCGGCGAGTTTGCCTTTGTGAGTGACAATGCGGGGTGCTTCGCCGGCAAGCCTTTCCCCACCGATGGTTTCCTCATGATGCTCGGCAGCTTCCCCACATACGTTGCTGTCGAGGTGGTTCGCGAGTACCCGGAGCAGGTGCTCGTGGACGACGAAACTCCTCTCCTGGCGGCTTTGGGCCAACGTGTTACTCGCCCTCCGAGGTGTGTGGAGGTGATGGTGGCTGGTACCCAGCCTGCAGCTAGCAAGGCAGATGCTGGCAAAGTCGCGCTAGCCGAGGTGGAGGCGACACCAACTGCGCTGCCTGAGAAATCAGGTCGGGCGGCGAAGTTTCCGTACGAGAAACCTAGTCAGAATGAGCAGTTGGGCATGCCAAGGGAAGAATTTCCCTTAGAATCTATCGTTGATAGGTTAGCTCGGCCACTCGCAGTAGAGGCAAGTGTGGAGCATACGGTGGCCGGGTTAGAGGCAGAGCGCCAGAGAGTGATGAGAGAAGCTCGGTTGCTGGCCGAGGCTAGCAGCAGTTTGATATGGAGCAAAGGAGTACAATGCTGCACATGGTATAGAGGATGGTTTTACTCCGGTTGTGCGGCGTAAGAAAGCTGCTCTGTTCAACCGAGGCAAGGACCTCTATGAGGAGATGGTTAGGGCTGCAGTCTCGAGCTCGACTAAGGCAACAAGTAGCAGGTCGGCTACTGGTAGGCCGGTGTATAGTTCACCAGCCAAGAACCTTAGAGCAGCCGAAGCAGTAAGGGCCGGGCTATCGGAGTTGACCGGAGATGCATGGCGTGAGCAGCAGAAGCGGCTCAATGAGTTAGTGCATGTGGCCAGCAAGCAAAATGAAGCCCTCCGCAAGGCCGGGCTTGGCGGTTCGCAGGCGGTCCATTCGATTAGGCCAGTTAGCCAGGGGTCCAAGGGGCAAGCCTCGTCTCCACACGTCGGAGGAGCCGAACGTGCCCGGAGTGTCACTTCAGGTCGGAACAAGGAGATGCAGCTGCAAGTGTACGATCCGGTGTTAGCTGGAAAGCAAAAGGTCGGTGACGCTAGCCGAGCCAATGGAGACCCCGGCCCAGGTGATGCAAGCCGAGCTAAAGGCCGTTCAGCTCAGGGAAATCAGAACGGTGGGCAAGCAGCGTCGGCTGGCCGAGGTAAACCACCTCAGCCCCCGAGGCATCAGCAGCAACCCCGGCCGCAGGAGCAGTATCAGCAAGAGCCGGAGTATGTTCCGCAGCCGAAGAGCGTCGGTCGAGGTGGCGACCGATATGATGATGGAAATTCAGCCATGGAGCGGGCTGGATTCTATAGAGTGGATGGTGCATTGGGAGAGCGTATCGGAGCTCGGACGTTGCCTACAGGTGACGCGCGATACAAGCTAGATCGGATTTACAAGTCCGAGAGGTTGGAAGAGGAAGGCCCTCCTGGTCCGGCGTGTTTTGGACCTCGGATCATGAAGGAACCACCTCCACCAGTGTCTCAGTTTCAGTTGGGTCGGAGTACCAGGCCGTACAATGGGAGCACCAAGCCGCAAGATTGGCTAGCTGATTATGTTTCAGCAGTATACATTGCGGGGGGCAATCGCCGATGGGCGGTCCGGTATCTCCCGCACATGTTGGAAGGTCCTGCTCGGATCTGGCTGAACAATTTGCCGGAGAATAGCATCAATTGCTGGCTGGATTTAGAGGAGGCATTCAATAGCAACTTCGCCAGCACTTACAAGAGGCCAAACCGACCTCAGCTTTTGCAGGCGTGCAAGCAGGAGGACAATGAGACTGACCGAGAATTCTTGACTCGGTGGAGCAATGTTCGGAACTCCTGTGAAGGAGTTATCGAAGCACAGGCTATAGCGTGGTTCGCTGATGGATGTCGGTATGGTAGCATGTTGTGGCAGAGGCTCCAGAGAGATATGCCAAAGACTCTGGCCGAGACGATTCGGATAGCTGATTCCTATGCCCTTGGCGATCCGATGCAGCCTCTGATGGATGGGAATGCCCGGAACAGGAGGAATCCGATGAACAATCGCAACAACGGACCGAGGTTTGATAACCGTCAAGAGTTCGGGCAAAAGAGGAGAGAACCAGATTTCCAAGTCAATGCTGTAAACCCAAGTCAGTCCGGACCTGGAGGCGCCCAGAAACCGAAGACTGAGGGTCAGGCATGGACTCCGAACCAGAACCAGAGTCAGGGCGGTGGTGCGAAGCAGTGGCAGGAGGCCGGACCACCTGTGACTTACGAGTCATTGGTGAATGGGCCATGTATCTATCATGGCAGGAATGGCAAAACACCCAACCATACCACTCTGCAGTGTAGTTTTCATCACCGAACCGCTGCAGAAGGGGCGAAAGCTGGGACAAACCGGAGTGGGCCACCGAACCAATGGCGTAGACCTCAATATCCGAACGCGCAGCAGCAGCATAAGCCGACCATAGCGGCGCAGAATCAGAGCTTAACCGGAGCAAATTCAACCCCGGTGCATGCGGCCCAAAACCAGAAGATGGTGCAGGCGAAACCGGTGAATGCAGTGAGTGCCCAGGGCAACAACAACAACGGTGGTGCCGGCCAAAGCCAAACGTGGTCCTTTGAGAATCAGAGGTATGAGAACCCCGGTAATGATTATAGGGAAGTACATCAGAGTTACGTGGTGTTTGTGACTGAGTCAACTGATAAGAAGAGTATGCTGAGGCGTGCCAAGGAGGTGAATGCAGTAACTCCAGCAGTGGTGAAATACATGAATTGGTCCGAGCAAGAGATCACTTGGAGCAGGCAAGATACACCTCGGATCATGCCGAGCCCTGGAAACTATGCACTGGTGGTGGATCCGACGTTCTGTGGGCCGACCAACAATGTGAGATTCACCCGAGTCTTGGTGGACAATGGGAGTGCCATAAATATCATGTACCGAGACACCATGGTCAAGCTGGGATACTCACCGAACCAGTTGCAGCCTAGCAGCTGTACGTTTCACGGTATTGTGCCCGGGGTCTCTTGTGCACCTATGGGAAAGATTTGGGTCGACGTGGGTTTTGGTACCCGAGATAATAGCCGAGTTGAAAGTCTTGAGTTCGAGGTTGTGGACTTGCAGAGCCCTTACCATGCCTTGCTGGGAAGGCCAGCCTTGGCCAAGTTCATGATCTCCACTCATGTGGCCTACCTGAAGATGAAAATGCCGGGGCCCAAGGGAATAATAACCATTTCAGGTGACTACAAGAAGGCTATGCAATGTGCCTCGGCGGGATCTAGTTTAGCCGAGTCCTTGGTGATCGCGGCGGAGAAGAAGCAACTTCAGAAGGTGGTGGCAATGGCGCAGTCTACTCAGCTCGGCATGTCCGGACTAATTACTCCGGACATGAGCGCTTCATTCGAGGTGCCCAAGGAGACCAAGAAAATCCCGCTGGACTCGGAGAACCCGGAGCGTTTCGCCATCATTGGTGCTGGCATGGACGAGAAATAGGAAAGCGCGCTCTGTCACTTCCTCCGTGAGAATCGGGACATTTTTGCATGGTCGGCTAAAGACCTGCCAGGTGTTCCGAGGGAGTTGGCAGAGCACTCTTTGTTTGTTCGGCCAGAGGTGAAACCAGTGCGTCAACCGACGCGGCGGCTCTCAGATGACCGAAGAAAGGTGGTACTCGAAGAATTGGCGAAGTTACTGGCTGCAGGCTTCATCATGGAAGTGCTGCATCCGGACTGGATATCTAATCCAGTCCTCGTGGAGAAAAAGAAGGACGAACCGGCGATAGTCAAGGTGTGGCGCATGTGCATTGACTTCACCAACCTGAACAAGGCGTGCCCGAAGGATCCCTTTCCTTTACCTCGGATTGATCAAGTGATCGATTCTACGGCTGGATGTGAGCTGTTGTCTTTTATGATGCATATTCTGGTTTTCACCAGATCCACTGAACACTGATGATCAAATAAAGACTGCCTTTATTACCCCGTATGGGGCGTATTGCTATCGTGTCATGTGTTTCGGTTTGAGAAATGCCGGGGCAACTTATCAAAGGTGTATGCAGAAGTGCTTACACTCTCAAATGGGCAAGAATGTGCAAGTGTATGTTGATGACATTGTTATCAAAACTAAAAAGAAGCATACTCTCATCGAAGACCTCGAAGAGACATTTGCAAACTTAAGAAAGTATCGGTTGAAACTTAACCCGGACAAGTGCACCTTTGGTGTCCCGGCTGGAAAATTGCTCGGTTTCCTCGTATCAAGCCGAGGTATAGAGGTTAACCCGGCTAAGATCCGAGCTATCGAAAGAATGAAGTTGCCGAACTGTTTAAAAGATGTGCAGAAGTTCACGGGATGCCTTGCATCTTTAAGTCGGTTTGTAAGTCGGCTAGGAGAAAAAGCCTTACCATTGTATCAACTTATGAAGAAAAGTACCAGTTTCACTTGGACCCCGCAGGCGGACGCGGCGTTCAATGAGCTGAAGAAGATGTTGTCCACTGCTCCGGTGTTGGCGTCCCCTTTGCAGAATGAACCGATGTTGATATACATTGCGGCTACAAACCGGGTCGTAAGTGTTGCAGTGGTGGTGGAGCGAGACGAAGGAGGCAAATCGGTGCAGAGACCAATCTACTACCTGAGCGAGGTGATATCCACGTCGAAGCAAAACTACCCCACTACCAGAAGATGACGTACGGAGTATACCTGGCGGTTAAGAAACTGAAGCATTATTTCCAAGAGCATCCCATGACGGTGGTATGTGATGCTCCAATCTCGGAGATCATCGGATGCAAGGACGCAACTGGGCGAGTTGCCAAATGGGCGATCGAGGTATCTCCATATACTCCGCATTATGAAAGGCGAGATGCAATCAAGTCGCAGGCGCTACCGGACTTTTTATGCGATTGGGCCGAGATGCAATATGAGCCGCCCTTGCCGGACTATAATTATTGGAAGATGCACTTTGATGGGTCCAAGACCAAGGTCGGATTAGGTGCGGCATAGTCCTAACCTCGCCGAAGCAAGACCAGTTGAAGTATGTGCTGCAAATCCATTTCTCGGCGTCGAACAACGTGGCGGAGTATGAGGCCCTGATCCATGGGCTCAAGGTGGCAAAGGAGATAGGTGTCCGGCGTATAGAATGCTTCGGCGATTCAGCTTTGGTGGTGCATCAATCCACGGCACTTGGGATGCATTGGATGCGAACATGGAGTTGTATCGGTTTCATGTGCAAAAGGTGTCTGGGTTCTTCGAAGGATGTGAGTACAAGCACATACCTCGGGGGAGAATGAAGCCGCCGACGTATTGTCTAAGCTCGGTTCATCCAAAGAACCGGTGCCACCGGGGATAGCACTGAACCATTTGAGAACTCCTTCAATCAAGCCCTCGCCTGACTCTGAGTCAATTTTCTTACCGCCAAGTTCGGAGTCTGAGCCCATTCCTATGGAGGTAGACGTCGGATGCGTTTGGCCGGACTCGGGGACTGCTTCGCAGTATCCGAGGAATGATAGAGCCTTTCCTATGGAGATAGATGGTGGGAACTTCGGGTCTGACCCGGGGACTTCGCACCAACACTCGGGGACTGGCCGAGCAATGGTGGAGGAAATCATGAAGGAGATCATGGCGACCGAACCAATGGAGATAGATGAGAGGCTTTTTCCTCTGCATCCAGTGCCGGATGGGCGGAGCAGATCATGAACTTCATAGCCGATGGAAGTTTGCCAAGTGATACAACCGAGGCAAGGAGAATCCAGAGGAGAGCTAAGGGATACACCATCATCAACAAGGAGCTATACAAGAGAAGTGTGACCGAGGTGTTGCAAAGGTGTGTCGAACCAGCTGAAGGCAAGGAGATGCTTTTAGAGATCCACCAAGGAGAATGTGGACATCATTGCAGCACAAGAGCTCTGGTGGCCAAGGTGTTCCGGCACGGGTTCTATTGGCCCACCGCCAATGCCGATGCAGAAGATATAGTTCGGAAATGTGAAGGGTGCCAAAGGTTCGCCAAGCAGCAGCACATGCCAGCTTCGGCGCTCAAACCATTCCTATCACGTGGCCCTTTGCAGTTTGGTGTCTGGACATGGTGGGAGAATTCAAGCCAGCCCGAGGCAATATGACTCACATACTGGTGATGGTGGACAAATTCACTAAGTGGATCGAGGTGAAGCCAATCCGAAAGGTGGATGGTCATACGGCAGTGACCTTTTTGAAGGAAATAATCCTGAGATATGGATATCCTCATAGTATCATTACAGACAACGGCACGAACTTTGCTGTCGGAGAGTTTGCTCGGTTCTGCATGAGTAAGGGAATTCGACTTGATGTAGCCTCGGTGGCTCATCCACAGGCTAATGGGCAAGTAGAAAGGTCAAATGCATTGGTATTGGCCGGAATCAAAGCTCGGCTAATAGAACCACTGTTGAAAACACCGGGGTGTTGGATCGATGAGATACCAGCAGTTCTGTGGGGTCTAAGGACCACACCGAACAGATCAACTGGCTATACGCCATTTTTCATGGTCTATGGGGCCGAGGCAATGCTGCCAACCGACATTGAATATGATGCGCCCAGAGTGGCAATGTACACAGAAGCCGAGGCTAAAGAAGCTCGGGAAGATGCTGTAGATTTGCTTGAGGAAGCAAGAGAATTGGCCTTATCTCGGTCAGCAATATATCAGCAGGGTCTCCGACGCTATCAAAGCCGGCATGTAAAACCCCGAAAGTTTAATGAAGGAGACCTAGTGCTGAGGCTTGTCAGCGCAGCAAAGGTCGGCACAAGTTGTCACCTCCATGGGAGGGACCATACATTGTGAGCCGAGCTCTGCACAATGATTCATACTATCTTATAGATGCACAGGAACCAAGGGGAGATGGGCTGGACAGACCCGATTTGGAGCTTCAGCGTCCATGGAATGTAGCTCTACTCCGACCCTTCTACTGTTGAAGGAAGTAATGTATGTACCTCGGCTGATCTTTAAATAAAACTCGGCACCTCGAGAGTGAGCTCGGGGACTGCCTCGCTCTTATGATTGCATGTTTCTTTTTTGTACTCTTTCTTCGTTCGTATGCCGACTATTTTGAACCTCGTCTCAAACTTCAAGTACTGTATGCTATGTAACTAATCTTGTGACTCGACTGACGAACGCCAGCATGGCAGTCAAGAGCAAAGACGAAAGAACATGGGAAACATGAAAATGAACTCGGGGACTCGGTCCAAAAAGACAGTTCGGCATATGTCGTTTACTAACCCCTGTTTTTACTTCTTTTTTATGTCGGATGACTTTGAAACATACCTCGGAATTTACCAAGTACTGTATGCTATGAACAACAATCTTGTGACTCGACTGTCGAACGCCAGAATGGCAGACAAGAGCAAAGAATGCCAAATATAGTAAACACGAAAGTAAACTCGAGCAATCATTCAAAAGGATTCGACATAAAGCTTAGAAAAGCATGGTTCGATGAGCATAATAGTAATAGAGGTAGCAAAGGAACTACTTAAGTTTGATTACATCTGCGTCCCGGCATACCGGGGATTTAATGAAGTTTTTTGGCCAAGCATAAGTTCAGGTCGAGGCATCAGGAATTACGTCGGCAACAGCCGAGGCAGCAGGGATTTCGTCCGGAGCCGAGGTAGCCTGGGAAGTGCTGGCAACGTCGGCAGTAACCTCGGCGTCAGGTTGTGGAGAAGCCTCGGTTTCTGCTTCGCGGGTTTCACCGTCGTCACCTTGCTCGGCCTCGACGTCGGATTCTGTTTCGTATTCCTCGTCTTCTGGCTCGTAATCCTCGGCGTCGGAGTAGGTGTCTCCTTCGCTCAAGTTCTTGTGTTGGCATATCCAGCGAAGAAGGCAGCCATCTTTTCGCGGCGCTTGATGAGAATTGGGTCCGAGGACCAGGGCGAGCCTCGGCGAAGAGTGTCCATCTTTTCGAGGTCGATCTTCTCGCACCAAGTCATGATGAATTTGAGAGCGGCATCAGCTCCAGCGCGAGCTGAAGATGAACGCCACTCTCGGAGTCTTTGTTCGGCTTCACGAAGCTTGGCGGCGAGCTCGGGTGTAGTATTGGGAGCATCGGCAAGAGGCCATAAGGCTCGGAAAGCAGACAGACCTGCGTCGAGGAGTTCGGACCCAATGGTTTGCAAGGGATGGATCCGAGCTTTGATGGCCACGATGTGGTCCTCAACGGTCCAGTCGGGGTTCGTCTCGTTACGCCTCTTCCTGTGCTGAGCAGTGATATTGCGGGCCGAGATTTGGGTGTAGGTGAAGTGCTCTGCAGAAGGATAGCCTGTTAATAATGAAAGAAACAGTTCGGCAAAGAGCCAGTAACGTTGAGGACAAAGCAAGGATAAGGGGGGCAAGAAGCTTACTGTCCATTTCTTGGTTGATGCGTTCCAGCGTCGGGAGGAGCTGGTTAACCGAAGCTTGAAGGGCTTCATAAGCCTCGGTGGCCGAGGTGGCGCGGGCCTCGGCTAACTGGAGCGCATTCTCATGTTCCTTGGCGGCATCCTCCCGAAGTTTCTTCTCTGTTTCAACAACACTGGCCTTTTCCGCCTGCAGCTGCTCTTTTCAGACGTCCGCAGCTCAGTGATGCGCTTCAGTTCCTTTACCAGACGAGCTACCTCGGCTTTCTCTTGCGCTAGCTGGTCATCCGAAGTTTTCTTCGCTGCAAGGACGGCCTTGTGCTCGTCGTGGAGTTTCTTGTGGTCAAACAGGAGGGTATGGAAGATATCCGTGCGAACGTTCATAGCATTCTGCAAGGAAGAAAAATATAGCTCGGTTAGAAAGGCTATACCTCGACAAGAGTCTCGGGGACTCGGAGTCAACTCTTTGGGAAAATGTTGCCGGGGTATGCCTCGACAGGAGTCTCGGGGACTCGTACCCGAGGTGCATGCTAAAGTGAGATAAAAATGGATTGGATACGTCGGATGAAAATGGAGAGTTAAGATTCAAGCCAAACAATTTTAACTCCGGCGGAGCGTCAATAGTTTACCTCGAATCTCGGGGACTGGAGATGGTGGATATTAGAGGAGATACTGCATGAAAGTAAAGAAAGTGGAACTTACGTTGACAGCTCGAGTAGCAAGCAAAGCAGAAGTTTGCATTTCAAGCATGCGTCGGCGCAGGCGCTGCTCCCGCAGGATGCTCGTCCCCTTGGGTGGTCAAGGAGGCAGAAGAGACCTCGTCCATGTCTGCAGAATTCCAGTCTGCATTGTAGTGTTCCAAGGAGCCGAGGCTCTGGTCACTGTCAGTGCGCAGAGGAGGAAATCCCCACGGTCCGCCCTGCTCGATGCCCCTAACCGAGGCCTCCAAGGCCAAAGTAGCCTCGGAGCTTGAAGCAGGCCGGTTATCCAATATAAGAGATGCCCTCCGAGCATATTCTTCGGCCGGAGGGGCAGTCTCATCAATGGGTGCGGCGAATGGAGGAATTCGGCGTGTCGCCGGGGGAGGAGACCTCGGTTGCATCCTTGAGGGAGAAGAGATAGTCAGGGTGCCAGACCCAGATGTTGGTTTGGGGGTGACCTTAGACTTCACCGTCTCTTTTTCTTTCTCCTTGCCCTTCTCCAACGGCAAGGTAGTCTGGCGAACTGGTTTTTGGGGCTGCTGCTTGGGCTGTTGCTTCTGCTGATGCTTCTGCTGTTGCTGCTGTTGGTTGCGGGCAGTCTGGCTGCGGGGGGAGAGTCGAGGCTCCGGCAAGGCGGTAGCCGGAGTTCTGGCGCGATTGGCATCCGTTTGAGGACGCGGAGAAGTCTGACCCCGGGTGGGGGCAGATTTCCCCAAGGCCGGGCCAGACCTCGGTGGAGATCCTGGGCGAGAGTTCGTCGGGGTGGTCGTGGCTTCAGAGGCACCAACGGGTGCAGTCATGGAGGATACCTCCTGATCCACGTCTATGGGGGCACTGCAACGAAAAGAGGAAGGTCAAGTGTTAATACCGAGATAATATGTTTAAAAACAAACATTGTTGGCTATAGAAGCAAAGCATTACCCATCCGAGGTAGGAAACCTCTTGCCCCCCCGGGCATGAGGAGGAAGTCCGGACTTCTTCAGCCGGCGTCTCTTGACCGGAGCCTCAGTGGGTCCGGAGGCTCCAGTGGCGGATGGTTCGGCGGCCGAAGTTGCGGCACCAGCGCGTTTCCGGCTGGTTGCTGGAGTAAAGTTCGGAAGGTGAGGAAGGCGGGAGAGAGGTACCGCGTTTATTGGTTCCATGACGAGGAACCCCTCCTCGTCATCCGAAATCTCTTGAACTGAAGCTTGTGCTTGAGGCTTACCCGCGGTGGTGATGCGGGCCGAGGCAATGGGCATATAATCCTCGTCGTCAGGGTCCACGTTGGATGGTGGGTCCTCGACAGGGAGATCCTTGCCGAAGTGGTCCGCAGGATGGACTCCATCCTCGGCGGTCTGGCGGGCGAACAGCTGTATGGCAGACATATGAAAAGGAGTTAGGAAGAAAAATTGTCAAGGTGAACGTCGGTAGCAAGACCTCGGTGGTAAAGAAGTATCGAAGAAAACGTCGGAATAGCGTACCTGTTTCGCTGGATTGGTCCGGTAGTGGGGTTCCCTTCCCCATGTCCAAGCGTCGGAGATCTTGGACTTGGTGATAGCTCGGACTCGCCGAGCTACCGCGGCGTTGTCCAGTGCAACGTGCGTATGACGGGTGGGGTCATAAAGACCGCTCATGTGGCAGATCTTGTGAGACCTCGCCTGAAGAGGGGAGACCCTGCGCTTCACGAATGTGCAGGCCAGGTCGTCGGCCGTCAGGACTTTCCCGTCGTTCCCGGGGTCCTCCGGGTCCTGCCATTTTGCAATATACCCATGGATGGCCTTGAGTTCGCCGGTGTGAGGGGGAGTGTAGTCCCAGTTGAGCTGTTCTGTAGGAGGGCTGAGGTTAAACACCGGCAGGTTGAGGAGGTCCTCTTCGCCGGAGTTCTTCACGTAAAACCACGTCCGGAGCCACTTGCGAACGGTGTCCGGAGTAGTGATACGTGGGAAGATGGAGTTTCGGCGAGGAGCTATGGTGGCAGCTCCGCAGGCGGTTAATTGCTTGGGCAGATCCTTGTTCTTTGGATCCGGGATCACTTGCCGCTTGAGTTGGAAGTAGCGAGAAAAGAGGTCTACCGTGGCTTCGAGGCCGAGGTATCCCTCAGAGAAGGAAACATGCAGGAGAGAGTGGTGATGGCGTTGGCGGGGAGATGATGAACCTGGAGTCCGAACTTGTCGAGAAAGCTCCGGAAGAAGTCACTAACGGGCAGTCCGAAGCCGCGCTGAAAGTGCGCGACGAAGACCACCCGTTCCCCTTGCTTGACTTGAGGCTCGAGTTCGCCCTCTGGCAGGCGACACTCTACCCCGGCGGGAATCCGCCGAGTCGCCCTGAGCCACTGGATTTCGTCCGGAGTTACATCCGAACCTTCCCAGCCGGCTCGTTCTCCGACCTCCAGTTCGAGGTCTGGAACCTCGGTTTGTTCCGAAGTCTCAGGAGGAGACATCTCGGCAGAGTCAATCTGCAGAGAATGCGCAGAAGTTTAGCAAAGGAAAAAGGGAATCTGGAATCTAGTATATTTGGCTAACTCAGGAGGAGTTTGGTGGCTATCTTATGTGCATAGAGGCATATATGCTAGGCGAACATCTATCCGAGGCATGAAACCATTTCTACCCAAAAAGTATGCGAGTAAGATCTACCGGAGGGGTAAATAGAGTTTTATTCAAGAACATATGAAGAACCAAAGCGCGAAGAGGAAGAAACCTAGAGCAATGCCTAGGGTATCAAGAAAGGGAGTACATACCGTGAAAACGAGGTGCTGAGGAGCGGCGCCGGTGACGCGGTCGCAGCGGCGACGAAGGAACTGCTCGTCGGCGGCGGCGGGAACGCGTTTCTTCTCAACGGGAAGCGGCGGCGCTGGTTGCGATGGAGGCGAGACGGCGAGTGAATGAGGAAGAAGAGGGAAGCACTGCCCTGGGCCCGTATTTATAACCGCGGGCGGTAACTGCGCACTACCGCGCGGTTATCGGAGCGGCGAGTGGGATCGTTTGTGCACAAATGCCCACGTGGCACGAAGATAGCGGTGGACAAGCAGGCCACAGGATCGGTTGCAGGAGGCAAACCGTCGTGCGGCGCGGTTACTGGAGCGCGAAGCGGCGCAAGCGGGAAACCTCCGCTGACGTGGGCCGCGTGGTGGAAAGCACTCGAGTGCTTTGACTATCGTGGACCAGGAAGTGACGGATGGGACACGTGAACAGTGTTCTCTGACCGAAGTCAGTAAGATGCAGAAATCGAGGGGTTGACGTCCGAGATCTCGGCGGATACTTCGGAAAAGCAGTATGGCCCGAGGAACAGACCGATGGATTTCTCGGAGTATTGGTTCGGTAACCTGCAAAACATTGTAGCGCATGTGGTTTCGGGTTGAACCTGATGCGGCCTTTCATCCGAGGCTGCAAGACCACATCAGCTTCGGGGACTACTGTCGGGGGGTTACCCCCGGGTAGGCTAAAGATGAGGTAAAGACATGTAAGGTTAAGGCTGTAAGCCGTCCGAGGTAGCAATTAAGCAAAGACGCAGGAGGCGTCATCCGACGTAAGGTGAACGTCGGAGGAATCATCCGAGGTATAGCCTCCGAGGTATGAACCTTGGGGCAGTCAGCTAGTTACCACAAGGACAAGGTGTTATCTACCGAGGTATAGGATCCGGAGTATCCCGAGCCAAGATGAAGCGTGGCCCGACGTATAAGTGACCGGCCAGCCGAGGTTAGCAGCAAGTATCGAGGCATGTCAGAGGAGTCACGGGCGCCGCAGAGCCCGTAGCCCCAAACGTCAGAGGACGGCGAGGTCCGTCCACGGGTTTCCCGGAAGCTCGGGGGCCTAGGAGCTGACTCGGCTATTTCGGGAAAGGTCTACAGGCTAGACCTCGGCAGGCTACTGAAGTATGACCGGAAGAGGAAAGCTAGGCCTGGCTGGCCTGACAGTTCGGCCGTTGAGCTGGCAGGAGGCAGAGGCTTGTCTTCTACCTTTTGGCCATGCCATTGTCAGTTGTAGGCAGGGGTAAAAATGTACTTCGGCCTGTGTATATATGCGGCATCTCTACCTCCAGGGAGGAGACGGCGAAACCCTAGCTCATTTCCCCCTTCATAGTTTCATCTTCCATCTAGAGCTCTCACTTGGAGCATCATACAGCTCGAGGAGCACCTTGTACGAGAACTACACTGATATATTGAGAGAGGAAAGGCAGGAGTAGGGGTTTTACTTCCTCACGAAGGCCCCGAACCTGGGTACATCGTGGTGTCTTGTGTTCTTGGCTTTCTTGGCTTCTTGTTCATGTTCTTGAGGTTTCTTGCATGTTCTTGCTTGTGCACATCTTGAGTGCATAAACCCTCCCCGGATTCCCCCAACGACCGTTCGGCCCCAACTAAGCCATACCTATGGCATCTGCCGTGATCCCACCACGACACATGCCATAACATTCAGAATTCGAAAGATGATAAATTTTTGGACTTTGGGACTCCAAACGTGCTGCACTGCTGCGTGCGGCGGCTGGGGAGTGGCTGAGTGGGGAGCGCGGTTAGGGTTAGGGCGTGCGCTGCGGCGGCTGAGAAGAGGGGAATGGATAGTGGGAGGGAAAATTGTAGGGTTTAAGTTTTTTGGGGCATATATACATGTGTCTAACTCCCTCTGGTATCCTGGCCCCACATTGCATAGCGGGTACCGGGTATGTCGGGTATGGATAGTGGTGTAGCAGATCCGTCACCGCAATAACCGTTGGATAGTGTTTTAGCACCGATAAGATCACCACGGGTAGCAATATGCAACCAAAACTGTCCCTAATGGGTGAATTAACCACCGGTTACCGGGGAATGGATATCCGTTCCAAATTGAGGTGGGTGGGCTGTGGGCTCGATAATAAAATGCCAAACCCCACGAGACCTCGCCTGCCTTCGCTTCTCCCCCTCCCGTCCCCCACCGCCCCGCCGCTGGGGCCCCCGATCCAACCCACCGCATGCGCGCGCCCATGGACGACTACCGCCCGCGCCGGTCGTCGGCCACGGAGCGGTTCGTCGGGCTCTTCTCGTCGCCCTCCTCCTCGCCGACGGAGCCCTCCTTCATCGCCGGGGATGAATTCAACGAGGACGACTTCATGTTCTCCTCCGCCCCCGCCGCGGACCCCTCGCCCGCGCCGCCCACCCGGGTGCCGCACAACAGCCACCTCGGCCTCCTCGCCGCGCTCCACGACGGGGACAAGCGCCTCCTCGTCCGCCACACGTCCGACGCCGTCCCCGCCGCGCTGCTCCGCCGGAAGGCGACCATCGCGGCCGCCGCAGCCTCGGCGTCCGGCGGCGGCAGCTCGCTGTCCCCCACCGCCACCCAGCCCTCCGCCGCGTGGGCCATCCCGGCGAACCCGAGGCCCAAGACCCGCGCGCCGGCCCCGCAGTACCACCAGTCGGCGCCCGTGAAGGTGCCCGTCCGCCCGCCCCGGAAGCCGGCGTTGGACAGGTGGGACGAGCTCCACGACGACGACGACGAGCCCCGCCACGGGGACGCCGCCCTGATGCCCCCGCACGAGATGGTCGCGCGCGCCTCCGCCGGTGGCCCGGCCGCCCCGTTCTCCATGCTCGAGGGCGCCGGCCGCACGCTCAAGGGCCGGGACCTGCGGCGCGTGCGCGACGCCGTGCTCCGGCAGACCGGGTGGCTCGACTGAATTATCCGACGAGGTAGGTGATGTGGCTCTGCCCTTTTTTTCAACCTCAGTCAGAGTCGTCGTAGATTGGTTACATTAGGATATAATTCTAGTGGCTTCTTGATGTAGATCGAGGGTGGAAACGAGAGGTAGTAACAAGTTGAGTTTTTTTGTGTGCAACTGCTTGCAATTTTGGTATCTTTGGCAATTGGAAGGATGTGTCTGATATACATTATTACTGTAAGTTTCAACAATTATAAGAACCTGGGTCCTGTGTTTATGAATTGGGAGCTCTCTGTGATTCATGAGGAGGAGGGACAGTTTTTGTCAACGTTGTTTCATTTATCTCCAAATTTTTTTAAGGATCATGTTTGTATACTGCTATCCAAAACTACACTTATTTCAGTTTGTTTCTTCATCTCATGATCCCACTCCATAGAGAACTGCTTATGATTTCAAATGCATCTGATATGTATGTGGGTTTTTGTGATGTCATCTGACCTGGAAGCAATGTATGAACTCATCGATCAATTATACACTAGTCTGTTTGAAAATATTGCTGTTTACGTCAGGGGAAGATCTTTTGGTTGGTGACTGGTGCCTGCCAGTATTCTCCAAGCATAATATTTCGGGACCTTTTCTTAGCAGTACCTCTCTTCACTTGATTTTGCAACTCTTAGGGCGCGTTTGGTAGCATGCAGGGGTTTCCCACCTCGCTGGGGGCAGGCTCCAGCGGGCATGGCCCAAGGAAAACAACCCCCGAGATGTATTGGTGGGTTTATTTGGTAGCGTGCAGCAAAGAACTCCGCATGGGCTGGGCAATTTGTTGTGGCTGTTTGGTTACAACATTGCATGCCCATATGCAACTATGCCTATGTTTGGTTGTATGCAAAGAAACTGCTTATGGCTACCTCTTTCACTTATGGTGATGTTACCCGACAAATAATGGTGCATAACATAACATAGCTTAGCATAATAGGATACCGAGTTCAGCAACATGTCTACGCAGCACGAACAGAAGGTCATGCTGCATCTGAAGTTCATCAACGGAGTGGTTAATATATACCTCCTCCTACATATTACAGACCACTAGACCGAAGTCTACTCATCGTAGAATGCATCCACGCACTGGCCACGCAGGTAAGCCCTAAGCCAGGCACACCTCTCCGGCTTGGTCATGCTGGAGTACTTGATGTACTCCTCTGCGTTGTCCGCCAGGAAGTCCATTGCCTTGATGATCAACGCTGGAGCGTACATGCTCCGTGGCTGAATTGTCCTCACCTTGAAGATGGCCTTCATTTGAGCGAAGTTGGTAATTGGATGGTTGAGCAGCTCCTCGTCCTTGGGGAAATTCTAGTAATGGCAACATAAGGTACACAGTATTTGAAGCTGGCAATGAACAAAAGAGTACAACAGTTGGGTTGAATGGAAAATAGCAAGCAAACCTGAAGGTGATGAAGCAGCTTAACATCATCATCCATCATCAGAGTCGTGCTGATTTCATACCAAACTACTCCAGGCATGCGCTTGAGTTCGTTAATCCTAGCCCACCTGATTCTCCACCTCCTCAGATGGTTGTAGATTTGAGTGCTGGTGATAGTCAAACCAGTGAACTCGACAACCGCATCGGTGACCTTCCTGATGTACCGATCCTTGAAGCATTTGTCAAAGTGGATCCCCTGCTCCACTACCTCCACTACCCTGTTCAGAACAAATAGGGATAGAGGAGCTGTCCATTGCATTGTCAGCCTGGGAGTACCTGCACTAGTCATCTGAGAGTGCACTCTCTTGTTACTACCCTTGGCAGTCATGTCAGATTGCACATCTGAATCAGTGACTGAATCCATAGGGAGTGCATTCAGAGGCAGTACGTCGAGAGGCTTGGAAGCTAGTTGGTTCATGTCGGACATGTCGGGTAGTGCATTCTCGCATATTGCTTGCAAAGGCACTCTCTTCTTACCGCGAACCTGGTCCATGAAACAGGAGCAATCTAAGTACGGATCAACGGTATGTCCCCATACTAGTGTCGGATTCATTGTCTACATGTGCAAGAACAACAGATCAAAGGTATGTCCCCATACTAGTGTCGGATTCATGGTCTACATGTGCAAGAACAACAGATCAAAGGTATGTACCCCTAAGCAAGTTGGATTCGTGGTCTACATGTGCAAGAACAACAGATCGAAGGTATGTATCCCTAAGCAAGTCGGATTCATGGTCTACATGTGCAAGAACAACAGATCGAAGGTATGTACCCTAAAGCAACTTGGATTCGTGGTCTACATGTGCAAGAACAACAGATCGAAGGTATGACCAACAGATCTACGGTACGAACAAGCAAAAGGTTCAGGAAAACTTACATCCAACGGCTGCATCTGCATCTTGCCGGCCGCCTTCGGGCCAGAGGTCGCCGTGGAGGCGGTGGAGGTCCCCGGCGAGTTCGCCGTCGAGGTCAGCACCTCCGTGGAGGTCGCCGTCGAAGTCGCCTTCGCCGTCACACAAAGCGCTCCAACCGCCATTGCGAGAGATCGAATGGAACAAATGGCGGGACTCGATTTGGAGGTGAGCTAAATAGAGTGGTGATTTTTCGCGGGCGGTGACCGAAATCCTCCCGCCTGATTTTCCCCGCTCGTGCCATCTCCGCGTCCTGCAAATGGGTGGCGCGGCGTTTCTCAAGGTTAGCCGCCCGCAGCCTGGCCGCGTGGAAACGGCCGTCGGCCGTTTCCACTGGGTCTGGCCCGAGGGTGCTTTGAGAAGCGGTTTCTGCGAGTTTTGGGTTACAGGCAAGCAAACGCGCAGGCTGTTTCTGCAGCCAGCGGGCCTGGCCCGGCTGGCTGCAGGCTACCAAACGCGCCCTTATAAAAGATTTATTACTAGTTTTGTTTAGTGTCACAATGACTGATGATTGCTACGTTCTTTAACTAAACTGATTGCTATGTTTAGGCGTAGTATTCTAGTGGCAGCCACCTTGTCTTATCCAACAAAGGGGATAAACACCAAACAACTTATCTGCTCTTTCGATGTCATGGTTATGCTTCGCTGTAACATAAAATGCTGAAAGACGCTAGGTGTACTCCTTCCATAAGAACGAATGTGATCTTCTTCAGTGCCTAGTGTATTCCATTTTCTGTTAAACTGTTTCAGTTCAGTGTTTGTAAAGGCTGAGATCTTGCAACACTCTCTAGTTTTGTCATACGGACGCATCTTGTGTAGCATCCACCGTGTATTAGGTGTCATTTTACCTTATTATGATTGATGCTTCTGCTCAGTAGTGTAGCAAAACAAAATGATGTGATGGGGCAAGCTTTCTGTCGATAATGGTTCGCTCGGACGATTAGGCTAAGATTTGGACTGTGAACCGGTCACTCTCTTCCACTTCCAGTGCTCCTTTTTGCTGAGGGAAAGTTGGTTCTGCTGCCCTTTTCAAGCCGGATCTTGCTTTATTCCTTTGTGCTCCTCTCTTTCCCCTTGTCAATTCCAGATTTGGGCGCAATGCTTTCTCTAGTCAAATGCTAGCTGGGGACCCGCGATTCTCCCCGCCAGCCAATTCAAGGATCTCTCACACCGGCGCCACTCCTTTCTGTGGGTCTCTGCTGAGCATGAATTCACTGTCTGACACCTCCTCCATTCAAAGAGAACTAACTGCACTGCACTGCACATCTGATATCATCACAAGGATTTTACTACTAATCATTTATGTTTCTTCATCACCTGCCTGCTACCTCTGTTGCCGAGACAAAATACAGCAACCCTGCGCGTCAGAAGCTCAGTTTGCCATCTCGGTTGCTGCCATGAACGAAATACAGGTAACGTCAGGGAGGGTGCCGGTGCGGCGGTGCCGCTGGTCCAACAGGTTATCCTCTTCTACACTTCCTGCTGCTCCATTGGCCGGCATTCGGTCACCACCCCGCATTAGTGGAAGGCGCAATTCGCCCGTGATTTGAACACCAAAACTCTAGATCACGGTCAGTGCTGCTCAATAATACTGTCTGGACCGAGCTTCTTCAGTTTTAAGTAGTACTGGTGATTTTTTTAAGGTTAGTTTACCATGTAGGTCTCACGTTAATGAAAGCCAAGAGCAGTCTCATAAGGTTTATCCATGAAGATTTCGTCATGTTCTTAAATTTCTTCCGTGCTTCGCCACCGACTGTTTGACGGCTTATAGTTTTGCAGCTTGCCAAAAATTGTTCATTTATCAGACCCTCTACACTTCCTTCTGCATTTAGTATGAGTTCTCATCTATATCTCTACTATATAATACGAGTAGTGTTTCTTCCTCCCGTTTTTTCGTCCGTGGGTTTGGTACGTCGTGCGTCGCGCCTACCGTACGTACGTCGTGGTCGTTTTTCGTTTTGCCCCTCAGAAATTACATTATCAACCCGCAGTCCCTTCTTCATCCCAGGACCCAGAACATAGCCTCCCCAATCGCTAGCCCACCCTTAGCGGCCTAGCCCCCGATCCACGCGCTCCGCCGGCTTGTGCCCTGCGCGCCTCCGGTTCCCCACCGCCCGAAGGTGCCTGTGGCCTTTCCGGTCGCACTAGCCAGGAGCAGTGCTGATTGTACGAGGCCGCCATAGCCCCTGTCTTTAGGTCGGGCGACGGACTCCCCCACCGCTGGTTGCACGAGAGAGCGATGGCCCCTATCTGCAGGTCGGGCGAGACGACCGCCATGGCCCCTGTGTGTAGCTCGGTGAGACGAGGAGCCTGCATAACACCTGCCACTCTCCTCACTCATTCTTCTCCCCTCCAATCTGTCTGGCAGGCGCGTGTTAATGCTGCGGTGGAGGACACCGATCTCATACGTGTAGCTGGGCGGTGTAGATTTTTTTTTAGGTTCAGCTGGGCGGTGTAGATGTTGGGTGCAAATAATCTGGGCTTCTCTATGCTAGGAAATTTCTCTCTATCGTATATATATACATGTTTTCTAACTGTAGCCCACATCTTTTCTGTTTCTCTCTCTCTGAAGTGAATATGGTATCATACTTGTTCAAAGCTGATTGTTCTATTTGGTAGGTTATTCTGATAGCAGGATTCATGGTTTAGAGTCATAACCAGTACAATTAGATGAAGAATAGAGTGGATATATAGTACTGTTTTCCCCGCTTAAATATTTGTCATTTCTGGCCTTCTACATTTGATATTCAAGGGTAAAGAGATTAATCCAGAACAGGAGAGTCCTGAGCTTCAGAGATGATAAAGTGAGAAGGACTTGAGAAAGGAGTGTGTATGAGATACATTATCAGCCAGGGAAACAGAAGGTTAGATTGACTTGCGTGAGCTGATGAAGTATTTAGTTTTTGAAACCACCAAGAAAAACTGATTCTCTGCACTTCATTTCAGAGAAAGATATGGCTAGGAACTGTGCATCATCTGATAATTTTAATGAGTCCCTTTTTGTATTGTTGTTTTACATTCTTGCCAATTGTTTGCACTGTAAATCCATGCATTTGCACTCTTCTAATATACTGTACAGTTTGGTTACATGTTCCAAATATCCTCCACATAGACACACAGCAAAACATAATTAAGTTCAGTGCTTAGGATGGAGATAGAAACCTGGTAAGCATAGTCAAAACCATTCATCGATACTAAGTTTGTTTCATCAAAGTATATGCATCGAGATTTATGAAAAGAATTCACAGTACATAGATGTTATTGAAAACCTTCAAGCGATGGTCAAACTTCAGCAGATTGATGTTTACTAATTCCTTTTGTATGACATGAATATGTCCACCATCACCTTTTGATGTTTCCATGAGATGAATATTACTCTGAATTGTTCAACATGGATTGCATACATATCATTTTATTGTCACTCTGTGATAACAGTAAGATCCACACATAGTTCATTACTTCATTCTCCAGCGAGGTCGTGATCAATTCTGGTTTAAATGAGAAAATGCCCAAGAGTGCCAAAGTCCCAGACTATGATAAATTGTTGTTCACAATTTTATGTACGTCTCTATGTGGGTGTCGTTTGTACACTCCATGGTGGACAAAAAATTCATGCGGTCCAAATTATATGACATGCAACAATAAAAAATATTGCGTTGCTAAATTTGGCATATGTAGCAAAAACCGTTTGAAATATATATTAAGGCGAAGTTGAGACATCTTGACTCGACGACCGGGAAGCGGGAGGGGAGGTAGTGGACGATGGCGAGCAGTTCACTTGGTGGACCATGGCGAGGTTGACTATCATACATCATCGCATCTGACGGGCCATGATAGGCACAACAGGAGGCAACAGATTGATAGTCTCATCTTAGATATCATGATTTTTCTCCCGTTGCAACGCACGGGCAATTTGCTAGTAGATATACATTTCTACAATATTTGCATCGATCAATTACTTTTAGAGAACAATTCATTATTATTTTGGAATAGAGGTAGTAATTAACAAGGGATATTTTAATCATTGTTTTCTGTACAAGTAACACTGCATTATGCGAAGTACAATTTTAATATCTTTACTAATACACGGGTATAGTTTTTTAGAAATTTATGTATTTTATAATTACATGTACGACATAAGTGACGATAGGAAATTGTCCGTAGCAACGCACGGGCATTCAACTAGTACCTAATAATAAAGACAGTAAGACTTCCGCAATTTAATTTGGTTTGGTAGGTCATCAGATTTACCCCTGAAGTTGTAAATAATTACCCACCTTACCCCCCATAAGTGAAAACTGTTCGGTTGGATATGTGTGGTAGGTTCCTTTTCGGATCGCCTGTTTCTCGAGCGCGCGAGCGCTCGCTCGATTTCTCGCGCGTGGCCCCGGTCCCCGCCCGCGTGGCTTATCGATTCCCTTTCCTCTTTCGGCACGGACGCGATTTTCCCTTTTCTGTACCGTTACGCTAGCGTGTCTATTCCCTTTTTTTTGTTTCAAAAAACTCACCGCTTCCGCTAGCGTCTATGGGGCGCGTCTATGTCCCCTCTCCTTCTCTTCTCCTCCCGAGCGAGCTTCCGCCACCGTCGCCCGATTCCCCCGCGGCAGCCCGGCGGTCTCATGCGTCCCGCCCTCTTACCGCGCAGGGACAAGCGAGCCGGCGCGCCGGTGCGCGCGGATCTGAGGGGCGGGCGAGATGGCGAGGGCGGAGTTGAACTGGGAGCGGCTGGTGCGGGCGGCGCTGCGCGGGGACCGGATGGGCGGCGCCTACGGGGTCCCCGCCAGCGGCATCGCCGGGAACGTGCCCACCTCGCTCGGCAACAACACGCACATCGACGAGGTGCTACGCGCCGCCGACGAGATCCAGGACGAGGACCCCACTGTCGCCAGACCCCATGATGACCCTAGCTCAGATGCAGGAGGATGGCGGCAAATCGGCAGAGGGCTAGGAGGCCGCCGGCGGCTAGGAGCGCACCTCCGCGGTCTAGGCCGTCGTCCAGAAGCTCGCCGTCGCACTCTCTTCTCCAGCAACGCGGTGCATGCGCTCCAAGAGGCTAGCTTCCTCTGGCACCGCGAGCCTCCGCCGTCCCTTGGCAGCAGCTCCTCTGGCACCATGGCTTGGTCTGGGCCAACGAGGAGAAGGTGCCGCTGGATCTGTTTCTGAAGCTGGCCTCGAACGCCACGGAGAGTGTCCTGCTCCTTCCCCGGCCTCGATGTACAGTTCCTCTTCTTTCCATCAGATTGCTTTGCTGTGTCTAGATAGCTCTGTCTTTTGCAAGATGCTTCCATGCTGCGTTTCAGTTGTTGCTCCTACATCCAGCTCCACATCTACGTAATTGTTTTGATTGGTCTGACGGATGTAAAATGATATGCATCCAGGTGTACGTAATTGTTGCTGCTGGCTATTGAGGAATTGCCGGATTGCGTTGGTCCAGCAAGGCGACCAGGCTTCCGGTCAGCGGCCAGCAGCTCTCAGTTCATCGTCCCAAGTTGCCGGCCCATGCGCTGCCTCCTGAGCTCCTCTAAATCTTGAATCCTTCCCGTTCAATGTCTGCAATTCCTATTAATCTCGGTTTGTTGCAGATAAATGATAGCGAACATAGGGATTGGGGCTTGCACATGGGGTAATTCGGTGAACTTGGAGACGGAAAAAGGGAGAAAATGGGTAAATGTCAGTACTGAAATTCCTCCTGTTATTACCAATTTATTCATGGTCTAATTTATTCAGAGAAGCTGCCTCTCGGCTCTCGCCAGTGGCCGTCAGCAGCACCTTTACTTGGCTCCGCGAGTTGCGCCGTGGATGAGCCTGGGAACTCGACTTCGATTGGTGGTAAAATTGTTGTTCTTACGTGAAGGGAATTGATCTGTTTACCTTCACCAATTCCACAAACCGGCAGTGGGTGGAGCAGTCTGCCATTATCCAAGTATCACCGGCAGTTACATTTTCCTTGTTTAGAGCTGCTTTGGTTCACAAAAGAAATTGATATGTGTGTCGTGTTTTTCTGTTGTGGTGTGGGTTCCGTACTGAACATGCATTGCATCTGGTTGAACTCCGACAGCGGGCATACTAGCTAGCAGCAGGCTGCATGCATGTACTTTATTTCATTTCAGTACAAATAGAAAAACAATTATTATTCATTAATAATGTCAAAACTTTATGGTTGAGCTGCTAAAATATAGCTATGCTGTGTAAAACTCATAACCTCTTGTTGATTTCATTTCTTATGTTGTCCACCCCTTGGGATGTGCGCTCTGGAGCAAATGACACCCACTTTCCACCTTGTTGTGTGCCTACCCTATATGCTCTTATAAATTAAACTTTTCTTGCTATGATTTGGTTACACCTAAGTTCATATATCATATATTGTTTTGACTTCCTGTCATGTTTCATGTTTCAGTAGTTTGTTTACAATACCTCGTTTCAGATTGCTGGTTCCAAGTTTATTCCTGTAGTATGATATAAACATGATGCATGATATGCCAACAATTTATAAGCTTAGGAAGAGCTGTTCTAGCAAGTGGGACAAGTCATCTCCCGTAACCGTAATGGAAACATGATATACCCCATTTACTTCTCTTTTTATTATTTCGCTCAGGTTCTCTTAGATTTGTTATACAACTATAATATCATCAACACAAGAGGTGAGAAAATGTTTCTGACTTGTTGTGCGAAATAAACCCGTCCAGTGATCGATTCACGTGGAAGAGTTATTTATCATTTAACCGAATCTTCCTATTTAATTTATTATTTTGAAAATTATTTATCATTTGTTCACCCGTGGCAACGCACGGGCAATTTGCTAGTAGAATGATAATATGCATCTAGCTTGAGAGAGTTGATGCTAATAAGCTGCTGCTTGTCTGACAGAGTTCTGAAACGCAGCGGCTTAGGGTTATGGTTGGCGAGTCGAAGACGAGCCCGTGACGCCAGGTCCCCATAGCGGTTATGGTTGACGAGTCGAAGACGAGCCGTGCGTCTCAAGGAAGCAGCGGCTTAGGGTTAGCCGAGTCGGGAGTGGACGTCGGCGCGGTTTACCGCGACGACGGACACGGAGACGAGCCGTGGGCGAGTCGTAATTGGACGTCGGCGCGATAGCGACGCGGCCAAGGAGACGAGCCCGTGACGACAGGTCCCCACAGCGGTTATGGTTGGCGAGTCGAAGACGAGCCGTGCATTTCAAGGAAGCAGCGGCTTAGGGTTAGCCGAGTCGGGAGTGGACGTCGGCGCGGTTTACCGCGACGACGGACACGGAGACGAGCCGTGGGCGAGTCGTAATAGGACGTCGGCGCGATAGCGACGCGGCCAAGGAGACGAGCCCGTGACGACAGGTCCCAATAGCGGTTATGGTTGGCGAGTCGAAGACGAGCCGTGCGTCTGAAGGAAGCAGCGGCTTAGGGTTAGCCGAGTCGGGAGTGGACGTCGGAGCAGTTTACCGCGACGACGGACACGGAGACGAGCCGTGGGCGAGTCGTAATTGGACGTCGGCGCGATAGCGACGCGGCCAAGGAGACGAGCCCGTGACGACAGGTCCCCACAGAGGTTATGGTTGGCGAGTCGAAGACGAGCCGTGCGTCTCAAGGAAGCAGCGGCTTAGGGTTAGCCGAGTCGAGAGTGGACGTCGGCGCGGTTTACCGCGACGACGGACACGGAGACGAGCCGTGGGCGAGTCGTAATTGGACGTCGGCGCGATAGCGACGCGGCCAAGGAGATGAGCCCGTGACAACAGGTCCCCACAGCGGTTATGGTTGGCGAGTCGAAGACGAGCCGTGCATCTCATGGAAGCAGCGGCTTAGGGTTAGCCGAGTCGGGAGTGGACGTCGGCGCGGTTTACCGCGACGACGGACACGGAGACGAGCCGTGGGCGAGTCGTAATTGGACGTCGGCGCGATAGCGACGCGGCCAAGGAGACGAGCCCGTGACGACAGGTCCCAATAGCGGTTATGGTTGGCGAGTAGAAGACGAGCCGTGCGTCTGAAGGAAGCAGCGGCTTAGGGACGGACACGGAGACGAGCCGTGGGCGAGTCGTAATTGGACGTCGGCGCGATTGCGACGCGGCCAAGGAGACGAGCCCGTGACGCCAGGTCCCCATAGCGGTTATGGTTGGCGAGTCGAAGACGAGCCGTGCGTCTCAAGGAAGCAGCGGCTTAGGGTTAGCCGAGTCGGGAGTGGACGTCGGCGCGGTTTACCGCGACGACGGACACGGAGACGAGCCGTGGGCGAGTCATAATTGGACGTCGGCGCGATAGCGACGCGGCCAAGGAGACGAGCCCGTGACGACAGGTCCCCACAGCGGTTATGGTTGGCGAGTCGAAGACGAGCCGTGCATCTCAAGGAAGCAGCGGACACGGAGACGAGCCGTGGGCGAGTCGTAATAGGACGTCGGCGCGATAGCGACGCGGCCAAGGAGACGAGCCCGTGACGACAGGTCCCAATAGCGGTTATGGTTGGCGAGTCGAAGACGAGCCGTGCGTCTGAAGTAAGCAGCGGCTTAGGGTTAGCCGAGTCGGGAGTGGACGTCGGCGCGGTTTACCGCGACGACGGACACGGAGACGAGCCGTGGGCGAGTCGTAATTGGACGTCGGCGCGATAGCGACGCGGCCAAGGAGACGAGCCCGTGACGACAGGTCCCACAGCGGTTATGGTTGGCGAGTCGAAGACGAGCCGTGCGTCTGAAGGAAGCAGCGGCTTAGGGTTAGCCGAGTCGGGAGTGGACGTCGGCGCGGTTTACCGCGACGACGGACACGGAGACGAGCCGTGGGCGAGTCGTAATTGGACGTCGGCGCGATAGCGACGCGGCCAAGGAGACGAGCCCGTGACGACAGGTCCCAATAGCGGTTATGGTTGGCGATTCGAAGACGAGCCGTGCGTCTGAAGGAAGCAGCGGCTTAGGGTTAGCCGAGTCGGGAGTGGACGTCGGAGCGGTTTACCGCGACGACGGACACAGAGACGAGCCGTGGGCGAGTCGTAATTGGACGTCGGCGCGATAGCGACGCGGCCAAGGAGACGAGCCCGTGACGACAGGTCCCCACAGAGGTTATGGTTGGCGAGTCGAAGACGAGCTGTGCGTCTCAAGGAAGCAGCGGCTTAGGGTTAGCCGAGTCGAGAGTGGACGTCGGCGCGGTTTACCGCGACGACGGACACGGAGACGAGCCGTGGGCGAGTCGTAATTGGACGTCGGCGCGATAGCGACGCGGCCAAGGAGACGAGCCCGTGACAACAGGTCCCCACAGCGGTTATGGTTGGCGAGTCGAAGACGAGCCGTGCGTCTCATGGAAGCAGCGGCTTAGGGTTAGCCGAGTCGGGAGTGGACGTCGGCGCGGTTTACCGCGACGACGGACACGGAGACGAGCCGTGGGCGAGTCGTAATTGGACGTCGGCGCGATAGCGACGCGGCCAAGGAGACGAGCCTGTGACGACAGGTTCCAATAGCGGTTATGGTTGGCGAGTCGAAGACGAGCCGTGCGTCTGAAGGAAGCAGCGGCTTAGGGACGGACACGGAGACGAGCCGTGGGCGAATCGTAATTGGACGTCGGCGCGATAGCGACGCGGCCAAGGAGACGAGCCCGTGACGCCAGGTCCCCATAGCGGTTATGGTTGGCGAGTCGAAGACGAGCCGTGCGTCTCAAGGAAGCAGCGGCTTAGGGTTAGCCGAGTCGGGAGTGGACGTCGGCGCGGTTTACCGCGACGACGGACACGGAGACGAGCCGTGGGCGAGTCGTAATTGGACGTCGGCGCGATAGCGACGCGGCCAAGGAGACGAGCCCGTGACGACAGGTCCCCACAGCGGTTATGGTTGGCGAGTCGAAGACGAGCCGTGCATCTCAAGGAAGCAGCGGACACGGAGACGAGCCGTGGGCGAGTCGTAATAGGACTTCGGCGCGATAGCGACGCGGCCAAGGAGACGAGCCCGTGACGACAGGTCCCAATAGCGGTTATGGTTGGCGAGTCGAAGACGAGCCGTGCGTCTGAAGGAAGCAGCGGCTTAGGGTTAGCCGAGTCGGGAGTGGACGTCGGCGCGGTTTACCGCGACGACGGACACGGAGACGAGCCGTGGGCGAGTCGTAATTGGACGTCGGCGCGATAGCGACGCGGCCAAGGAGACGAGCCCGTGACGACAGGTCCCACAGCGGTTATGGTTGGCGAGTCGAAGACGAGCCGTGCGTCTGAAGGAAGCAGCGGCTTAGGGTTAGCTGAGTCGGGAGTGGACGTCGGCGCGGTTTACCGCGACGACGGACACGGAGACGAGCCGTGGGCGAGTCGTAATTGGACGTCGGCGCGATAGCGACGCGACCAAGGAGACGAGCCCGTGACGACAGGTCCCCACAGAGGTTATGGTTGGCGAGTCGAAGACAAGCCGTGCGTCTCAAGGAAGCAGCGGCTTAGGGTTAGCCGAGTCGGGAGTGGACGTCGGCGCGGTTTACCGCGACGACGGACACGGAGACGAGCCGTGGGCGAGTCGTAATTGGACGTCGGCGCGATAGCGACGCGGCCAAGGAGACGAGCCCGTGACACCAGGTCCCCACAGAGGTTATGGTTGGCGAGTCGAAGATGAGCCGTGTGTCTCAAGGAAGCAGCGGCTTAGGGTTTGCCGAGTCGGGAGTGGACGTCGGCACGGTTTACCGCGACGACGGACACGGAGACGAGCCGTGGGCGAGTCGTAATTGGACGTCGGCGCGATAGCGACGCGGCCAAGGAGACGAGCCCGTGACGATAGGTCCCCACAGAGGTTATGTTTGGCGAGTCGAAGACGAGCCGTGCGTCTCAAGGAAGCAGCAGCTTAGGGTTAGCCGAGTCGGGAGTGGACGTTGGCGCGGTTTACCGCGACGACGGACACGGAGACGAGCCGTGGGCGAGTCATAATTGGACGTCGGCGCGATAGCGACGCGGCCAAGGAGACGAGCCCGTGACGCCAGGTTCCCACAAAGGTTATGGTTGGCGAGTCGAAGACGAGCCGTGCGTCTCAAGGAAGCAGCGGCTTAGGGTTAGCCGAGTCGGGAGTGGACGTCGGCGCGGTTTACCGCGACGATGGACACGGAGACGAGCCGTGGGCGAGTCGTAATTGGACGTCGGCGCGATAGCGACGCGGCCAAGGAGACGAGCCCGTGACGACAGGTCCCCACAGAGGTTATGGTTGGCGAGTCGAAGACGAGCCGTGCGTCTCAAGGAAGCAGCGGCTTAGGGTTAGCCGAGTCGAGAGTGGACGTCGCCGCGGTTTACCGCGACAACGGACACGGAGACGAGCCGTGGGCGAGTCGTAATTGGACGTCGGCGCGATAGCGACGCGGCCAAGGAGACGAGCCCGTGACGACTGGTCCCCACAGCGGTTATGGTTGGCGAGTCGAAGACGAGCCGTGCGTCTCATGGAAGCAGCGGCTTAGGGTTAGCCGAGTCGGGAGTGGACGTCGGCGCGGTTTACCGCGACGACGGACACGGAGACGAGCCGTGGGCGAGTCGTAATTGGACGTCGGCGCGATAGCGACGCGGCCAAGGAGACGAGCCCGTGACGACAGGTCCCCACAGAGGTTATGGTTGGCGAGTCGAAGACGAGCCATGCGTCTCAAGGAAGCAGCGGCTTAGGATTAGCCGAGTCGGGAGTGGACGTCGGCGCGGTTTACCGCGATGACGGACACGGAGACGAGCCGTGGGCGAGTCGTAATTGGATGTCGGCGCGATAGCGACGCGGCCAAGGAGACGAGCCCGTGACGACAGGTCCCCACAGAGGTTATGGTTGGCGAGTCGAAGACGAGCCGTGCGTCTCAAGGAAGCAGCGGCTTAGGGTTAGCCGAGTCGGGAGTGAACGTCGGCACGGTTTACCGCGACGACGGACACGGAGACGACTCAAGGAAGCAGTTGCTTGAATATGTTTTTTTCATAAAATCACATGACCTGTGAGTATTAACCAAAGCAATGCTCTTCAAAATAACTAAAGGATTTCATCAAGATGTGTGGTTTTTACTTGTACGTGCTGAGCAAAATACACAAAGGATTTCATCAAGCAATGTGCAGTAAAACATATTCATTGTACTTTAACGTGCTCTTTTTTAATACTAGCTGTAAGAATGATTTTCTAGGTTATTCCTTTTTTTTCAATTATAAATGGAATCGTCTTGGTTCCGTAGTTTCCAAAAAATTACACTAGTTGGAAGTGGGGGTTTTTTATCTGAACAATTTTTTGCACTAGTTGGAGGAAATTTAATATCTCCCTCCCTTTTTTCTGCCCTAAAATATCTCTGCCCAAAAAGGGAATAGAGGAAAAGGATTTTTTCATCCAGAAAGTATAAAATGGAGAATAGTTTTGATTCCATAGTTTTCAAAAAATTACACTAGTTGGAAGTGGGGTTTGTTATCTCAACAATTTTTGTCACTGGTTGGAAGTGTGAATTTAATTTCTCCCTCCCTTTTTTCTACCCTGAAATATCTCTGCCCAAAAAGGGAATAGAGAAAAAGGAGTTTTTCATCCAGAAAGTTTAAATTTATGGCGCCAAAACGAAACAGATCAAAGGGAATAGAAAAAAGGGAATAGATATGCTCCCTGGGCCACGAAAAGGGAATATGAATCCTATATGGGCCGCGCGCGTAGCCAGCATGGGCTGCCAACCTGGCACCAGCGAAGGGAAAGGGAATAGACCAGGTCCGCGCGACGAAAAGTGGGCTTACCAAATGCGGTAATCTGGCCGAAAGACAACCTTCCGTAATTAGCATATAATCACCTGGTCGGAAATCCGATCGACAGGTTCGATCCTGTCGCGCGCGCGAAGTATAGCCACGCCCCTTTTCGTACGCGTCCCTTTGTCCAATACGACTCCAGTCCTGGTCTTTCCTGCAATCGATTTAGGTCGTGCGCTTTCATTCCCACAATCGATCGTTGAGTATGGGCCGGCCCAGTCAACGATGAAGAGAGAGCATCTCCCGCGCCGTACACGGGCTTGATAAGAAGGCATGGCCTGTTTGCCTACGTCGTGACCTGAGTAAAAAGCGGTTCGGTGTATTTCCATCGTTCTAAAATTTCGTTATCCCGGATCGGAAGACGATTCCGTGTGAGAGTCCAAGTCCTTATCTTTGGTTGTATTTTGATTGTATCTGCTTCCTGGGACGCGCGCTCTGGCCTCTGTGCATGCATGTTGCATCGCCATCAATGCTAGCGGGTCAAAATTATATCATTAACAGCAACCCTCGGTAGAGGAAATGCGTAACCCATGGTGCCCGCTAGCTTATGTAAGGTTTTTTGCTTTTTTTATTTACTGCCATATGTACAGTTGCCCATGCATGGGTACACACATGGCTCAGATCGGCCGGTTAAAATGCGTTTTCTATCGCTTTTAAAATGATGTTTGTACGTGTACTCCGTTTGCCCCACTTTCGCATTCCTAAACGAGGTCATTGTCAATAGGCTGAGACATGTGTCGCCGCGTATCGGACATCACGCTCCGGTGACAGTGATGAGATCAGGACAACACCACCGCCTTTGGTCTACATGAGTCGGCTTCTTGAACGGCGTGCTCAGTGCATCATGTCAATCGTTTTTGGCTCGCCGTCTCCCTTGCGGTCCCTCTCATCTCTCTCCGGTGAGGTGGGTATCGATGGGAGGACGCCATTGTGATAACGCATGACATGGATGCTCTAAAATGTCATCACCATCTCCGATACAGATTTGTTTCTCCCGTCGCAACGCACGGGCACATTTCCTAGTACTACTATTAAAAGAGCAAACTTGACTTGTTGGGATACTTTAAATCTGCACCGTTCAATATTCGATCAAACAGCCCATATCGTCTCAATGTTTCATAACTCAATATTGTCAGTTTGAACCGTTTTACCCTCCCACTAAATCACATAATACAACCAAATTGTCACCGTTTGTTTCTTTCCACAAATTGCTCAATTTGATCAACGATCCAGATCAAATCATGAAAGGCATGCGTCTTTTTTAGGTTTTGCACCTTACAACTTCAGTTTCGTATATTCCGCCCTCCCCGGCGGCGGAAGCAAGGCCGCTCACCGGCGCGCACGCGAGTGCCCCGAGGGCATCCTCAAGGGCCAGCGAAGGAACTGCCGTTGTAGCTCCCCGTTTTCAGCACTTCCCCTTCCCCCGACGTTCGCCCGTGTGCCGGTCGGAAGAAGAACAAGCGAGGCGACTGGTGCCTGGTCTCCCTGGACATCGATGTGTAGGGTGTTGTTTTACCAGACGGCAGCCCGAATCGATCCAAGTTTGCAGCTGCCAGCTGCAAGGCCTTGTACATGCTGGTTCCAGGACGATCCGTTAGTGGTGAAGGTTCTGGAGCATGTGCAAGGCCCTGCACCTGTCGTCGGCGACATGGCCACCACGGCCCAGCCCCCTTGCTGTGTTCTCTTATTAATCTGCTCATTTGTTTTAACGAACATCCACTGCTTTATTTGTGTGTTCGGCAGTACAAACACTTGCACATACTGAAAAGAAGTACACACGGTCAGGGGCAAGTGCAACACCAACAACAACGGAAAAGCAGAAGGCGAGCTTCAGCGATAGCCTGCATGGGGATGGGATACGCCGGCACCTGCGCCGCCCCGCATGTCCCCTGCATTCGCCGGTAGCCCGACCACTGGTTGCCTGCAGTTCGGACTCCTTGCGGATTGCCGCATTTTCTTCAGGTTTGATGTCTCTTCCTCTGCCTATTGATCTGTATTTCGGTTACCTGCATTAATCTACACCACGGAGTCGGTTCAAAGAAGCATGGCTCCTGAGTGATGTAGCCCGAGTCACGTCGGCCTTTGGGTTAGACACAGAGCGTCTCGGAAGGAACCCTAGCGCCGCCGCCGGGGAAACCTCCGCCTCCTCCCCTCACTCGCCGTCGCCAGAGGGCGCGGCCGAGCGAAGCCTGGTCGGCGGTGGTTGCGGCGGCCGCGAAGCGTTCCTTCGTCCTCGCATCGCAGCGGGGGTGGGGGGCGTGGCCAGGCGGAGTGGCTGCACGAGTGCGGGTGCGGCGGCGGAGCGACGTTAATCCAGGACATACTTTTGCATGACAATGGGTCTGATTAAAAAGCGCCAAACTGCAGTGCATTTCAATGCATGATTGGCTGGTTTTTTTGTAGGCCATGAACTATTTAATGGTACTCCGTGAATGTTTGGGTGAATTTTGTTTTAATGGTACTCAGTGCATTGCAGTAGTATAGATTGAATTTTGTTTTGTGATTGTTTGGGTGAATCCGTGAATGTCTATGTTTTTATCAGTGTTTGAGATATTTACCATGAAGATTGAAGGAGGTAAAGTACAGTATTTTGTTTAGTTCAGAGAATTGCTTGTAAGATTTATACCGTACCGTATAAGTCCTCTCGAGCAAGAGCATGTATACTTGAGGCAAGGATCCGCAGAGGTAAAGCAGCGCATTGAAACTGCTCTCTGTTTTTCTGAAACTGCTCTCTGTTTATAATTTAGTTGGGCAACCAAACGAGCATACAACAATTAAAAAAATTACACAAGCAAAGTATATTATTGTTGGCATTCTGTAAGATTTTCAGCTATATCGGAGTTGAATTGAACTGTTTAAATTCGAGAAGTGCAACCAGTATTTTGACAAAACCTGAAAACCGAACCATAGGTAATATTTGAGTGGAATTTTATAGCAATAAATATTTTTGAAGTCATTGCAGTACGATAACAGTTCAGTTGGTAGGTATTTGAGCCGTGACAACTTGAGTTTGAATTCAAACGAAATATTTGAAATGCAAATTTGAATAGTAGTGATGCAAAAAATGTAAAACAAGTAATCAATGTAGATCCTGGTACGGTCTTTCCTACTTGTAAATCGTCCCTTTAATCATGAAGACGTGAGTTGCACGTACATGACAACTAGTCACAAGAAATAGAAAAAAAGGCATGATAGGAATAAAAACACAAAAAGTTCCGCGCTAATGTCTTAAGATGGTTCATAAAAAATTGAACATACGCCCTCCGATTGTCGCCAGAAAGACTTGGTCACATACGATTGCATAGTACTAGTTGCGCAGTATTTCCGGATCTGACGATGTAGGAAACTTAGAGCATCTCTAGCAGAACCCGCAAAACGCGAACCCGCAAAACACTTTTGCAGTTCGGGCAACTCGCGTTTTTTGGCTCGAAACGCCGCACGGCGGAGCAGAACCCGCAAAGCAGAACCGCAAAACAGAACCCGCAAAGCAGAACCGCAAAACAAAGCGGGTTTTGCTCCGCCGCGCGGCGTTCAGAAACTGCATATGCATAACCGCAAAACAGAAATGAATATCATAAAAATGGAATGATAAATAAATTAGACCTAAATTATAAAGATTCATATTACAATAGTAGGATATCATGAATCCTCACAAATAGTTTATTACAATGAAAGTTTGAATCACACGAATTAAAAAATAATTCAATTCAAGATGTTGTAGAATAACAATATTGTTTGAATGAAACATGGCTCAAATGAACTGAAAAATAGCTACTGCCCATGCAGCTGCCAGATGTGTTCAACCAGGTCTAGCGGCAGCTGGTTGTGTTCGTCCTTGTCCTCTATCTCACGGTAAGTCTGCAGAAAAGTTTGGACGCGATCGGGGTTTCTAGCTGGTTTCACACGGCTACCTACATTGTCATACGACAACTCCAAGTCCAAACCCATTTCATCCTCTATGATCATGTTGTGAAGAATCACACAACAAGTCATGATGTTTTTGAGAGTTTTCTTGTCCCAAAAACGAGCTGGTCCTCGAACTATGACAAACCTAGATTGCAAGACACCAAATGCCCTCTTTATATCCTTTCGGCATGCCTCTTGAGCCTTTGCAAATTCAGCTTGCTTCTTGCCTCTTGGATTTGAGATGGTCTTCACGAATGTAGTCCAAGGTGGGTAAATACCATCGGCAAGATAGTAACCCTTTGTGTACTCATGCCCATTAACCGTGAAGTTACAAGCCGGAGCATCTCCACTTGCTAGCCTACGAAGGAGATGAGACCTTTGCAACACACTGATATCATTACATGTGCCCGGCAAACCAAAGAAGTAATGCCAAATCCATAGATCCTCGGACGCAACGGCCTCAAGCACAATTGTTGCATCGCCTCCCCTGCCACAATACTGTCCATGCCATGCCTTTGGGCAGTTCTTCCAAGTCCAATGCATACAGTCAATACTACCTAGCATGCCCGGCCAACCTCGCGGCTCATTCATCGCCATGAGCCTCACGGTATCTTCTTCATTTGGTGCCCGAAGATATATCTTTCCGTATAGTTTGATAATAGTTTTAGCAAACATACGAACGGACTCGATCGTAGTATCGCCAATACGAAGATACTCATCGGCATAGTCAGCCGGGACGCCATAGGCAATGACTTTCATTGCGGCGGAGATCTTCTGGTACGCGCTGAAACCCATCAAACCCGCGGCATTCCTTCGACGGGTAAAGTACCGACACTTCGCCTCGCAAGCTTCTACTATCTTCACGAAAAGAGGGCGGCGCATACGGTACCTTCTTCGGAAGATGTGAGCCGGGTACGTCGGGATTTCAGCGAAGTAATCGCGCATGAGAAGCTCATTACCGTAGAAGCGGTTTCGCGGTATGCAAAGGCGGCCAACCTTGGATCCTTGCCGCCGCTTTGCAAACCGGTCCTCGAACTCCTTGACGGCGAGGACGGCGACCACCATTTGCTGCCGCCGGATTTCGAACAATGTCTCCACATCGGAGTCGTCGGAGGAGGACGAGTCGGAGAGCACGAACTCTTCCTCTGGGCTCAACTCCATCTGAAACGCGCAAGGAACACTCACTACATGCTACTCCGGCCGAAATCGAAGAGAAATCGAGCGGATAAAGACTCACCAGCAGATCGGCGGCGCAGATTCGGGTTCTCCACGGGCGCGGCTAGTCGGAAACCGGCGGCAGGGTACCTCCGCGGCCAGGGCAGCTCGCGTGTGGCGGGGCGCCTTCAGATGCGGCCAGGAAAGGGAGGGAATCGCTGGCGGCGGTGGCCAGATGGGGAAGAAGAGAGGAAGAGCGCGTGGTGAATACTCCCACCCGCCAACCGTTTTGACCAAATGCAGGGCCCCTAGATTTGGCGCCCAAATCCGCGAAAAAGCTGTTCCGAGGCGGGGATTCTCGGGGTCCTGCAAAAAAAAATTGCGGGTTGGGTAAATTTGCGGATTCTGTTCCCCGCCTTTTTGCGGTTTACAATGCGCAACGGGCGGTTATTATGCGGGTTTGACCCTTTTGCGGGTTCTGCTAGAGATGCTCTTAGGGCAATGAAGAGATAGACATATAGAGTGCATTGGACCTCTTAAAAATAGAAAACATTTCCTATCATTTTAACAACACTTATCATACGATCCAAAATGCTCTCGTAGAAGAAAAAAAAACTGCAACCGACCTCTGATGCATGTAAAATGCATACATGAATTTTGCATTAGTTTACTTATATTCCAATCATATTTGCATCATATAAGGGTTATATCAATGTTTTGTAATGATTTTGGGAATATTTCATAGTTTTCCCATTTATTTGGAATTAACCCTGTTTTCCAGAAAACGTCTTTTTTAGTGTTTCAGACTTTCCGGGAGCTTCGGGACTCCAAAAAGGGCAAGGCCAAAGAGCACGGTTCAGAATTTTCGAGACAAACGTAATGGGCTAAAAATGAAGACCAGAAGACCAACCAGCTAGAAACTAGAGGGTCCCACACGGCCAGCCCATCTCTTTTGGGCCTCGGAGCTCCGCTGCCATTGATCTTTTCTCCACCGACCTAGTCGTGACCTAAAAACGACTATAAAAATTGTCCCCGACGTTCTCTAGAAGGAGCGCTGCCGAAACACAGAAACACCGAAAGAGAGATCTGGAGCTGCAGATTAGAGGGGGAAAACTCCGGCGGGGCGCTGCCGGCGTGGTCTCCATCTTCTCCAACGACTTCTCCACCGTCTCCATGATGAAGGGGGAGTAGTCCATCCCCTGGACTTGGGTTTTTGGTGGTAACTTATGTATCTCTCCTCTCTTTGAGCTTCACTAATTAGTACTGTATGAGCTGCTGAACATGATTACGGTCATCTATGTAATTCCTATGGTGGATATTGTGGTATGAGATGATTTGTTATGCATTTACTGTTGTGTTGGAACTTTTATGACTTGTCATACTTTGGAGATATTCTATGATGCATGTGATGGTTTGATTTATTCATAATGCCTTGTTTATCTGTATCATGAGGTGATTGACACCACCAAGTGTAGATAGATGAGAGAGATGTGGTCACACACACGAAATATAAATCATTGTACTAGCGTTTAGAATATTGTCCATTAAGAAGTATGATGTATGTAGGTACGGGATGGCCAATGTGACACGGCATAGGTATTGAGTGACACAGTACCGCCCAACATCCTTTATCTGGGGGTAAAAAGGGAGAAGTATGATGTGGGAGTGACATCAACCACGCTAGCCTTACGAGGGTGACCTAGCAACACAAATGAGTATTTCTTCCAACTATGTGTTTTAGAACATATAGCCGTCATAAAAGCTACCATTAAAACATGACAATTGTATGTACTTTAACTATAACATGATAATCACCGTAGATGAGAGAGAGAGGATTAAGTGAACCCATGAACCCATGTCCATTGTTCCTATAAGAGAAAACCTTTGTCTTGTCCTCTTGCATTGAAAGGATTGGGACACTTTTACATTCTTACTTTGTTACATTAAACTTCCATCCATCAAATCAACCACCTTGTTCTTTAAACTTGTTTAGTGCATAATCAACTAAAACTTGTGACACTTTAGTTGTAGGGAATACATAACTTTTCCTTCTTGCTCATGCAGATCGATATCTTACTTCCACATTGAGAGGTGCTACAGTGATCCCCTGCTCTTGTGGGTAATCAAGTACTTTTCTGGCGCCGTTGCCGGGGAGCGTAGCGCTTAAGTTTCTATTCTTGTGTGCACTAGACTAGGCTTGGGGAGGTTTCTTTAAACTTGTTTGGTTGTAAGTTTCTCATTAGTTTTACTATGGCCTTTATGAAACGTGCATCGCTGCACCTTGCTTTATATGGAAGTGCTTATGCCACTACTCCTAAAGTGGTTGAAACTACTGTGTCTGAGGTACCTAAAGTGGGATATAAAATTCCCCTTGGTCATGTTAAAAGAGTTATGAAAAATCCATTTACAGGGGATGGAACTAAGTCTGCACGTGAACACATAGAGACAATTGAAGAAATGTGTGGTTTATTTAGGCTTCCTGGTATCTCTGAGGATCAGGTAAAAAGGAAACTATTATATTTGTCTTCATCTGGTAATGCTCGTGATTGGTACAGGTCTTTGGATGAAGAAGTGAAAAGTGAATGGAGTATTTCGAGGAAGGTTTTTCTTAAATATTTTACTCCTAAAGAAGCTTATGATAACCCATGCTATTATGATGAAACTACTGAACTTATTGATGATAATGCTTTAGAAGATGGTCCTATGCTTATTGATAATCCTCCATGTTTAGAACTTGTTACTACCTTATGTGAGGATAAAAATGATATACTTGTTGTTGGTGAAAATACTCTTACTAATGAGAGTCCTACTTTGTTCCGAATTCTCCTAATAACACCATAGAGGAGAAATTTGCTTATGTTGAGAAATACTTATGTGGTTTGCAATTATCTTTAGTTCCAAATCTTTGTTGCAACCATGATATTAAACTTGATATTGATCTTAATAACTATTTTGAAAGAGGGAAGCATGCTAATGAATTCCAAAATAAATTTAATGATCCTCTTTATTTGCCTAAATTATCTAAGTTGAATGATTCTTGTGGTTATATGGTTGAATTTGCTTCTACTACTTGCAACTATTATGAAGGAGGTGATAAGAACCCTTTTATGATACTAATAATTATGGGCTGCAAGTAACTATTATTAATATGCATTGGAAAACTTCTATTTATTATGATTCATTCATATACAAATGCCAATGCATAGAAAGAAAGTTAGACTTCGTTGTTATTACTTTTGTGTTTTGTTTTTCTCTCTACTAGGTTTCAACTTGACTATTATTTTCATTGGCTTGAGAGCACCATGGGATCCTGGTATTATGCATGAAACACTTCCAAGATCAAGAGGGACAACATCAAAGATCAAGCCACCTCACTCAACCATCTTGATAACAAGTAAGTAAGCCTAGCTATATGGCTATAAAGAAAGCGCTTTGCGGGAGGCAACCCGGTTATTTTTATGTGTGATTTTCTTTGTGTCCTCTTGCTGTATCAAGAGAGTTTGTTTTTAGTTTAGTTTCTGGAATTTTTAATAAAGTGCCAAGTTTTACTCATTTGGTTTGAAAAGTTGCTTATAGCGTTCGGAGATTTTATTCCTGCACGAATCTGTGCACGGTATGATTTTTAATTCTTATTTCGTAACTCCGAATGAGCTCATATTTGAACTGTAGTTGCAACTTTTCATCCTCTGTATGCATGAATTTTTCGGAATTTTTCGGCAAAGTTTGGTAGGGTAGAAAAATACGTTTTGCTGCTGCTGTTTTTCTGGACAGATTCTGTCCCATTTTGTTTTATGCATGTTTTGAACTTTTATCTTGAATCTTTTTGTTCAAATGAGTTTATGAGTAGGCATACAACATTATATACTTTCTGGACATTCTATGATGATTTGTTTAAGGATTATATGCAGCAAGAAACCTATTTTTTTATCACTACTAATGCACCCCACAGAAAAGAAATGGGAGAAACGGTGTTTTGAAGTTTTTTCACAGGGATTGGAGGAGATGCACCAAGAGCTATCCAAGGATGGTGAAGACCATAAGCTTGGGGATGTGAAGACAACCCCACTGGACCTACACACTCTCGGTTTGCACACGTCTAACTTCTGTTTTTCGATCGAAACACTTTATCGCATAAACTTGGAGCGTCTTTTTGTTTGTTTTTTGTTTGATTGTTATTTTGTGAGACCACCACACTATCATTTATATGAGAGAGCTACTGGAAATATGGGTTGAAATATGTTGGATGCTTTTATTGATTGGGAAAAGGGATGTTTGAGTTGATTTTTAATGATACATATAGTTGCATGATTCATGAGCTTGTTTATGAGTAATAATTTGCAAATGCTTTATCAAGAGCTATCACTTATTCATGTTTTGATGCTGAAGTTATTTTACTTGTTTAACATGGATTAGTTAGTTCTATGGACACTCATGCATGCACTAGATGGTCAACTTTCTCCCTCTTGCTAGCCCAAAAATTCCAACAAGTAAAAACTTGTTTCCAACACCTTCAACCAAAGTTATTCCAGTGAGTCCACCATATCTACCTAAGCTTTATGCTATTCCGAGTATGTTTATCATGATATTTGTGTTATCTATACCTCTGAATGAAAATGTTTATGTTATTGATTGTTATGGGAAAAGTTGGTTATATAGCTCTCACGAACTTGATGCACACTTTACTTTTATTGCATAAATAAAACATGACCCATTGTGATTAAGATTATGATGTTAGTGGCTTGATAAATGTCGAGGTTGGGAGTTAGCCCATATGTGCTGTCACATGCAAAGCTTTCAACATGCTCCTTCATCATTTAGTTGATATCATGTACTTTTGTTTATGGATGCCTATCATGGTGAAATGAGGTGGAAATGAAGTAGTTTAAATGAGTTTGTATAAATGGTTAGAGAGACGCCTGGGCCGCTAATCTAAGCCATGCATCATTCATGGTGGAAATTTACTTACATGCTATGGTGAACCGTCTGTGATACACCTTATATAAAAAGCTATTCCAATGGTAAATAAAAAGGGTGTTGAGGTTGTTCATCTTGTTTGTTTGTCTTGTCATTTTGATATGGGCTTGTTCCATATCCTGGGACAAGAGGTACCCCAGTTGACGCTCTTGATGATACTATTATTACTTACAATGATATAAACTTGAACTTGCTTTGTTTCCAAGTTGAGTAATCATGGTGTAGGTACTTGTATTCAAGGGGCATGAGACACCAACCTTTACTTTGTCAAGCACACTACTCATATTTGCTTTCACATTAAACTTAATCATTCAAGATGCTATGATAGGGGAATGAGAGCTTGACACCAAGGATTACCACATTGCAATCATTAACTTAAGTAGAAGAGTTTGGAAGTTAGATGAAACTTATGCATGCTTTACCTCTACTCACATATATATCTTTCCAAAGTGTCCACCTTTTATATTCAGATTTTCATCATACTCTATGACCAATGTAGGATGTTCTTACTTATCATTATGCATACATGTGGTCCATATACTTCTTCTATGTTACACTTTGTGAACTATCATTGAACATCCTTGCATTGAATACTTGATATCACTTCATAAACTATCTTGCATATTGCTACTCCTTTTAAGAATGAATCATTTGACTCTATGTAGCAATAGTAATCATCTTTGATATCCATTGTTAGTATTAAATTGCAAAGTCCATGTTAGTTTTATCACCTTCATACTCGAGGACGAGTATAGGTTAAGCTTGGGGATGTTGATGCATGTAAAATGCATACATGAACTTTGCATTATTTTACTTATATTCCAATCATATTTGCATCATATAAGGGTTATATCAATGTTTTATAATGACATTTATTTGGAATTAACCCTGTTTTCCAGAAAACGTCTTTTTTAGTGTTTCAGACTTTCCGGGAGCTTCGGGACTCCAAAAAGGGCAAGGCCAAAGAGCACGGTTCAGAATTTTCGAGACGAACGCAATGGGCTAAAATGAAACCAGAAGCCCAACCAGCTGGAAATAGAGGGTCCCACGCGGCCTCTGTACCTGGCGCGTGGGCCCACCTCTTTTGGGCCTCGGAGCTCCGCTGCCGTTGATCTTTTCTCCACCGACCTAGTCGTGACCTAAAAACGCCTATAAAAATTGTCCCCCGACGTTCTCTGGAAGGAGCGCCGCCGAAACACAAAAACACCGAAAGAGAGATCTGGAGCTGCAGATTGGAGGGGGAAAACTCCGGCGGGGCCTGCCGGGTGGTCTCCATCTTCTCCAACGACTTCTCCACCGTCTCCATGATGAAGGGGGAGTAGTCCCCCCCTGGACTTGGGTTTGTGGTGGTAACTTATGTATCTCTCCTCTCTTTGAGCTTCACTAATTAGTACCGTATGAGCTGCTGAACATGATTACGGTCATCTATGTAATTCCTATGGTGGATATTGTGGTATGAGATGATTTGTTATGCATTTACTGTTGTGTTGGAACTTTTATGACTTGTCATACTTTGGAGATATTCTATTATGCATGTGATGGTTTGATTTATTCATAATGTCTTGTTTATCCTTATCATGAGGTGATTGACACCACCAAGTGTAGATAGATGAGAGAGATGTGGTCACACACACGAAATATAAAACATTGCACTAGCGTTTAGAATATTGTCCATTAAGAAGTATGATGTATGTAGGTACGGGATGGCCGATGTGACACGACATAGGATTGAGTGACACAGTATCGCCCAACATCCTTTATCTGGGGGTAAAAAGAGAGAAGTATGATGTGGGAGTGACAGCAACCACGCTAGCCTTACGAGGGTGACCTAGCAACACAAATGAGTATTTTTTCAACTATGTGTTTTAGGACATATAGCCGTCATAAAACTACCATTAAAACATGACAATTATGTGTACTTTATCTATAACATGATAATCACCGTAGATGAGAGAGAGAGAGGATTAAGTGAACCCATGAACCCATGTCCATTGTTCCTATAAGAGAAAACCTTTGTCTTGTCCTCTTGCATTGAAGAGGATTGGGACACTTTTACATTCTTGCTTTGTTACATTAAACTTCCATCCATCAAATCAATCACCTTGTTCTTTAAACTTGTTTAGTGCATAATCAACTAAAACTTGTGACACTTTAGTTGTAGGGAATAGATAACTTTTCCTTCTTACTCCTACGGATCGATATCTTACTTCCACATTGAGAGGTTTCTACAGTGATCCCCTGTTCTTGGGGTAATCAACCTCCAAAATACAATTAAAATCTGACAAACCAAAGAGATCCTTGATGAAACCTCCTTCCTTGCACATCTAGTTAAACGTCTCTTGTTGGATTTTGATTGTCGATTCGGAGCGGAGCGGATTACGAGCGGTTAAGAATTATATCTCTCTTGTTGACTTAAGAGAGATTTGTTTTTCAAATAATAAGAATCCAAATCTGCGCCCGTGAGGACTTTAACGTGTGGCTGGATTGTATATCCACTTGCCCTAACCAAGTGAGCTGGGCTCACTTCTTTAAGAGAGATTGAAACTTCCGACCTTGCAATTATTTAGAAAAGACTGACATGATTTAGATTAAAACACAAACATTGATGAAATGCTATAAATATAAACTGAGTCACCGAACAATTAGGTCCTCGATATGCTCGCCAAATGAATTCTGTTTTTTTAAAGCCCAACCGATCTGATTATCGACAACGGTACAAAGAATTCCAAAAGTAATAAAAATTACAAATAGGTCAGACCACCTAGCAATGATTACAAGTAGTGAAGCGAGCCGAAGGCGCGCCGCAGTCCTCACCCTCCCTCACTAGAGCTGGGCAAAGCTTGTCGCAACATAACTTGTTGTAGTAGACAGATGGGAAGTCGTCGTGCTAAGGCAGAGCAGCAACCATTGCTAGACCTACAACCACATGAACGAACACTAAAACGGGACAAGCGTAGATCTGAACCATTCCAACGATGACAAGCGTAGATCTGAATAGCCAGACCTACAACCACACGAACGAACACTAAAACGGACTAGATTTGAGAAGATCCGCCGGACACACAACTCCACACGCCCTTCTGGATACTAGACGCATCTCCGGAGCAAGGATAGGACGGGGAGGATCTTATTCTTCTTTCAGGATGTTGCCGCCGCCACACCCTCCCCAAAAAGAAACTCGAAGACCTAAAAAAGGAAACGGAAACCTTCACGCCGACTAAGGGCTGCGGTCAGCCGCACCTCCGGGCCCAAAGGCCGTCAGAGGTGCGAGAGAACCAGCAGCTTTGCCAGCGTGAGGGACGAAGTACCATATGCGATCTAGATCGCCTGGGAGGAGGAGCCGTGCTCGCCAAATGAATTCGGTAACTGGATAACTACTACCTGTGCCATTTGGCCATGTATTTTGACTTGAAAAACAGATAAAACTTCTCCAAGATATTCGAATAATCCTAACTAGTTTTTGGACAATCCATACCCGATGTTATGTGTTATATCTTATCCTACACCCGCAACTTTGAAGTCGCATATTATCATATGTCAGTTGTTTAAAACCGAATTATGGATTTTGTAAATCAGATTACGTTGAGTTTAAGGATTTAGTCAAATAAAACTTTGTAAAACCTGACCAAATATATAAGGAAAAATAAAATCAATATATATATGATAATTTAATAATACTTTGCAAATGCTGTATAGTCAAACTTTCAAAAGTTTGACTTGGAAAAACCCTGGAACGAGAAGTAAATAAAAAGGAGGTAGTAGGAGCTGGGCTTCAGCAGTCCAATTCAACGTGTGGCCCACAAGTCTACCACATCTACGGCCCAGCCTAATTACCACCCAAGACAACGCCGCCTCCCCGCCGGCGGCGCCCCTCCCTTCCCATTCCGATCCTCCCACTCCCCTCCTCCGTCTCCGCTCCCGGCGGGCAGTCCGGCAGACGAAAAAAGAAAGAACAAAAATACATTAATAATGGAAAACCAGACTTGTCCCGCAAGACTGGCTGACACCAAACCGCATCGCCGCTCGAGCCGCCACTCCTCACCGATTCTTCCGCATCCTGCTCCCCAAGCCACAGCCCACCACCACCAGCTGCTCCTCCCGCTCTGATTCCGAAGCGGCATGTCGATTCGGCCGCTGTGGCCGCCGGGCGGGGGGAATGGGGCGCCGGAGATCTTCGCCGGCGGCGTCGGCACGGTGCGCCGCGCCGTCGTCATCGGGAACGGCTGCGCCGGCGCCGAGAGCCAGTGCCTCGGCCTCGTCCGCGCCCTCGGCCTCGCCGACCGCCTCACGCTCTTCGTAAGCCCCCGTTCCCCCCTCGCTTCCTCTCGGCTTGCCATGGCAGTACCGCGGTACCGCGACACGATCGTCGTTATTAGTCCTACAAGTCTGCGTTTTAATTGTTGGCGCATGTTTTTGGTGCCGGTGTCACTGATGTTATCAGCTTATTTATTTTTTTGAGGACCCGGCAGCCGTTTGCCTTTCGATTAGATAGAAATAGAGTGTTTAATTACAGCTACAAATCAAGTCTCCTAAGAGACTAAGACCTGAGGTAAACCGCAAAAAAGAGAGGATTAGAGCCCTAGCTATCTCCAGGATCATGTGATCAGCTTATAGTGGCATTGCGTGTGTGATTCAGTAATCTACTAGAAAAACCTGATGGGTCGCAATCCGTTTACTCGCAGTGAAGATGATTTGCCAAAATGCGCATGACTTAATTTAGTTAGTGGAACTGTGTTTAGTTTTTGAGATGTATGCACCAGGAGCCTATGCTCTGGCGGAGTGGATTCTAGATGTTAATGGGGTTTACGCTGGAGCCTATTCAGGTATTCCCTAAAAGTGGAATTCTCTAGAAGATGCTCTAAAGATTTACTATTTTGTCATGTTGAATGCTTATCAGATGCCACAAATCATTTCAGATGAGCGTGTTTAGTTAGCTCATAATATACTATATGTCTGGTGCAACATTGCACTAGCTTGTCATGGTTCATTAACTGTCAACTGTCAAGTTGATTCTGAAATGTCACATTAACTTCATTTCAGATGGTGATTTCTGTATTTGGTACAGATTTGTTGTTGGACTGGGCTTTGCTCTGTACCTTGTTGTGGTTTTCAGTAGCAAGTAGTGCCTTAGTACCTTTTCTGTCATCTCGTGGACACGGATTGAAATTTTGGTCGTGATGTATTGATTGTAATATTGGGAATGGATCAAACCTGAAATACTTTTAATACATTTTCGTTGCTTTCTTGTTTGTTTTTATACCCATATAGTACTACCTTCCCTGTATTAGCTCGGTAAATAGCGTAAACGAGAAAACCAAGAGGAACTTCATATATGAGAAATTCTTGTTGATATGTCAAAATTCACCATCTTTTACCTCTCGGTATGCTTCTTAGGTCTCCCATTGTGTAAAGATTCAAATGGAGGGTAGCTTGTATTATCTGGAATTTCGTATGACTATGCCACTGACCTCTTCCATTTTTTTTCTGTTCTTAAGGATCTTGAGATACTACTCATCATTATTTTTTCTTTGGTGAAAATATGTCTGGTCATGCAGCGTATTATCAGGCCGACAGGGGGAATCAACAAGTGGCTGCACTTTCTTCCGATCTTGCATACAATTGTGGACCAAGTACTCAGAAATATGTTGTCTAACACGACATTCACAACACTTTTTCAAGGAAAACTGTTGGCACCTTATCCTGTCACTAAAGTTCAATCTTTTGGATTATCGGCTGTACTGGAAGCAGATACCAATAAGATAGTGACAATGGTCCGTGATACCTTTGAGAAGTAATGTTCACATTTCTTAAATGCTGTTGCTTTGATGTTTGTGCACTACCACACTGTTTTATATTAAGCATCACATCTATGCAACTTCTGAATATTTTGCTCCAGTCCCTTGTGAGAATGTATGAATCAGAAGTTGCATAAACTCCCAATACTCATCCTTGCAGTCCCAAGTAAATTTCAGTTTTCAAATGATGATTTTTATCCCACTGCATGTGCTTCTGGTCTAGTCACAACTTTATGAATTCATCACAAAGTTTTTTTTTTGAATGATTCATCATCACAAAGTTATATACCAACATTGGATGGTCTAAGATATAGTAGAATCATATAATTCGTTCTCATTTCTCATGTTGGCCATGGGACTAAGAACATGTCATATCGACATGCAAGTATGCAACTATGTCAGATATTCTATATCTTTGAATTGTTGAAACTTGAAACCATACATTTTGGAAGAACATTGGAAATACAAGGTGTTATTTTCATGTATTCAGAATAGGAAATTTACTAAAACATATTTCTGGCTGGTCAATTTCATATGCAAGACTGGCCTAAATATTCTCTAGTATGTTTGTGATTTAAGGTTTCAATGTTCCTGGTATCTTTCTGCCATGTTTCCTCAAAGTTTGGTTTTCTTTCAGGGAAGGCCTGGCAATAGTTGTTGCTTGTGGCCGTGATACCATATCATACGCAAGCTCTGTAAGGCGTTTAGCTCCTGATAATGTCTTTGTCATTCAGGTAGAATATTGAAACCAATATCAGTAACTTATTTGATGATTTGTCAGTTGTTACTCAGCTAGGTATGAAACATTGTGCTGCTTGCATATGAATCGAGCTTAGTTTTAATGATACTGTTCTATCAACTCAGATACAACACCCCAGGTATCGTCTTGATAGGTTTGATTTAGTGGCGACTCCTCGTCATGATTACTATGCTTTAACTGAAAAGGGACAACGAGAAGTTCCGTGGCTTTTCCGGAGATGGATTACTCCACGAGAACCACCCGGGCCAAATGTGGTATTGCTATTTTTTTTTCTCTTGTAAGCAATAATATTTTATATGTTTCCACCCAGCCGTTCCAGTTCTTAACTTGAACTTTGCAAAGCCAGGTCTTGACTGCTGGAGCGCTTCACCAAGCAGATTCTGCTGCACTACGCGTTGCTGCTACAAGCTGGCACGATGAACTTGCTCCCTTGCCAAAGCCATTGGTAGTAGTGAACATTGGAGGACCAACAAGTAAACCCCTCCTTCCCTTCCCGCATGTTCGTCTATCTAGTGTTGGAGAAAACCCACTGTATGCCACCAAAACAAATAATACCTGTTTCACGACACACCATCGAATAAGCCTCTGCTTTTCCAAACTGATGCTTTCCTTGCCATTCCAGCGCCCTAGCTAGATGGGAGCTCATGTGGCTGGATTTCTCGCTGCAGGCAGCAGACTCATGTCCCCTACCTCACCCTAGTAGCAACATTTATGTACCTCATCACTTCTGCACGCCAGTTGGAGTGGCTCCTCATATCTTTGGTTGTTACACCGTCTGTCAAGGAGGGCGAGGCACATAGAATTACAAAATAAATAACTTCTTATGTGCCCATGTCAAGAGAACGTCTTATATCTTGATCTGCTGAATTATTCTGTCCTTTCCTCTTTGTTTGGGTTTGGTATGCCACATGCTATTGAGCAAGAACAGTCCCATGTATTTGGTACCCGATATTTCATGCGCTTTAAGGATTCAATTGATTGCTTTTATTATGGTTTTGTGGTAGAATATGCCAGTTGAATGGTTAATGCTCGATTCTACTAGTTTTAGGAGATATTTGATCTGTTTGGCTACAGTACACTTTATTACAACAATTGGTATAATACATCTAAAAGGATGGATTTGTTGAATTACTGCAATAGGTAACGTTGCAATCTTAGTTAAGTTAGCTACAACTTGCTATCCCTCAAGTTCAATATGTATCACCTGAAACAAAGTATTCAGTTGAATATTGCTAGCTCATAACTGCTTGTTTTCCCTTGGTTTGCATCATGAAGCTAAAGCTTCCAAACTATGGAGTATGTGCATTTCCCAAGGCCTTAGTCTCAGATTTACAGTTTATCAGGATTCCATTTTGATATTGCGGTTTTCTTCTTCTTGCAAAATTGTTGTATCGCTCAACCCAGTTGTGGAATTTGAGTTAGACTGCACTCAGTTCAATAGAAGAGAAGTACATAAATCTCAAAGCCACAACTTCCATTTTTCTCTTGCCTTCCACATGTTTTTTTTTTTCTTATCTTACTCCCTTCGCACACAGGAGTGACATTTCAGAATATGTGGAGTGGAACTTTTTAATATCTGGCTAACGCTATCTTGTTCGACTTTGCCCATCTCTTGGTGCTAGCAAGATACAAGACATTTTTATGCCTTCACTTGCTTCATGTTTTGTAAAATTTGGGAGCACGGGTTGGCTGCTCTGCTTGCCCACTGATATATGTAGATCTAGTTCATAACATTTCCAATTCTCAGGAAACTGTAATTATGGTGTAGACCTTGCCAAGCAGTTGGTAAGCTCACTGCACAATGCCTTAAAGACCTGTGGAAGTGTCAGAATTTCATTTTCCAGGAGAACACCACAAAAGGTAGGACCTTGGGTTGCTCATATCTTGATTTACTCGTTGTGCATAGTTAAATATGTATATCGTTTTTTGGCAGGTGTCCGATCTTATATTGAAAGAGTTCAGCACAGATCCTAAGGTTTACATTTGGGATGGTGAAGGTAGATAGTGGATCTGAAAATGATATTTAGTCAGGTTTTTAGTTCTTTATACGCAATCCAAAATTTATGCTGATCTGGATTTGTTGCTGCAGAACCAAACCCACACCTAGGGCATCTTGCATGGGCCGATGCTTTCATCATAACAGCAGACTCAGTAAGTATGCTAAGCGAGGCGTGCAGCACTGGGTGAGTTATTGGGTTGTATACCTGTATTTATAAACGTTGCTCCTGTTTGAAGACACATAGCTAAGCTCCCTATTACATTTCTTTCAGGAAGCCTGTCTATGTTGTTGGAACTGAACATTGCAGGTGGAAATTCTCAGATTTTCACAACACTCTGCAGAAACGAGGGGCTGTTCGTCCTTTCAATGGATTGGAAGATGTAAGTTTTCTGCCCCTTGTCAGTTCTCACTTCTTTGTTACTCCATTACCAAGACTATGTACTTTTGTTGCAATTTTTTCATACTGTTAGGAATGGGAGTGTTCATTTTCCCCTTGATGGCCACACATACCTCAATAAGGGAGAATTCATAGCATGTCTGGATGACTCTTTACTCCATTGTAGATGTCAGAAAGCTGGAGCTACCCTCCTCTGAACGACGCCATTGATGTGGCTGCACGGGTTCGTGAAGTGCTCGCGGAACGTGGATGGACAGTGGGGTAATAGCGAGCAAAGCAGGGAGAGAAGAGCGCCATTCCGGTCCAGTTCTGTTCCAAGCCCAGACAATTCAAAGCCTGCACTCAATTGCATGTGGACATCTGTATATAAGCCGTATTGCTTCTTAGCAGCATCTGCAGATGATGGGTATAATTTTGGGAACATAAAGTTTTGAGCAACCAAACACTCGCAGACAGCTGTGTTTATTTCTTGGGATTTTCGTGCATTATTGCACTTGTTTACTGTTGTGCTGTAAAGAATCCGATGGAACTACAGATGGAAGTTGACATCATACGTTGTGGGTTGTGACTGTTAAGTTTATCACCAGCGAACCATACTGGTTTTCTGTGCTACGAGCTTACGACGATAAGCATACGCTCCGTTTTGCAATCTATGGCAGATTGTGGATGCCACGTTAGGTTCCTGCTTTGTCAAAGCTTTTGGGCTTTGCAAAATCCAGCGTATGCGTCGCTGAAGATTTGGTAGGTCTTGTGTGGCTTCGACAAATGTCTCTCATTCACCGCAATTAGCTATCGCGAGCAGCGTAGCCATCATCTGATTAGGGTCAGAGCCTCAGAGGGCCTAATTGCCTTCAAAACTTCTTTTTTTTCTCGAAAAGGTCGTATCCTGTCGAGCCATGGCTTGCTGTTGCTGCAGTGACGTGTAAAGTCGCATCTAATGACAAAGAATACGAGTGCGTGCAAAGCATCGGATGACTTTCCGTTGTGTCACTCTAGCTGCATTTTCTATTCAGTTCAGTCTGGTGGTGGGATCCGTGCAGAAGATGCCCTGGGAAAGCATGAAGTTGAGCACAACTTTGTTGCCAGAATTGTCCGAGGCATGTGGCTATTTGCGAAATCACACGTCTCGAAAAGGGTAGAAGGAATCAAGGGAAATCTACACGTTCCTGAAAAGGAAATCTACACGTTATGCTGTTCAGAAATGTAATCTATGCACGGTTTGCATGTTTTCTGTACCGTACAGGGTTTCATATTTTTACGTCCCTTTGCCTTGTGCATAAAATTTTACTATTTTCGTTCTAAGAAATAAAATGTTTTAACTGTTTCTAACGCGGATGTAAGTAGATGCGTTTTAGTGTGTAGATTTGTTCATTTCAGTCTGGAGGTACTACATATTGAAATACCTAAAACATCTTATAATTTGGAATAAAGGGATTATTGTCGATCTTCTGTGGCAACTGTTAGTACTTTGGACATTGTCACATGGAGAGCGTCTGAATTACTCTATTGCCGAAGAGAATTTAACACACTTGCTATTTTAACTTCACGAGGAAATGGTAACTTCTATGTTGATAAAATTGTTCATTATTGCAAGAGCAATTATGTATGTGCGGTGCACATGTCAATACGCTTCTTAAGCCGCGTAGACATCAAAGACATCGACATAAAAACTATTGAACATAAGGCTAAAACATAATGAAGCAGTACTTCTATTCCTAAATATAAACGGAGTGAGTATAAAATTCATTGAGACGACAAAACCTTTTCTATTTAGAAACGAAGTGAGTATAAATTCGTTGGCGAAGCTTGTTGAAATTTGTTTGAAAATATATCCATGTAACTCAATAATAAACCAAGGAATTGTCATATAAACCTTGAAGGCAGAGCTACTAGCTACCTCCTACGAGAATTAATCACGAGGCTTGTTACTGTTCCAACAAAATGAGGAAAGAGAATGCAAACATAGATGCATATGAAATGCTGCCATGTTTAGGCAGCAAAGTGAGGACAACGCGAAGAAAAAAGTTGAAAATAATTACTATATATATGAGTTAATTGTGTATCAAAGCCAATTTTCATAGTCCAGTTTATAAAGAGGCACTCCATAGATTGAATATGGCATCACTAGCTCTACAGGTTCTCGGATTACTTTGTTAGGGCTCGAGCGTTCGTGTAATCGAACACGATCATTGGTAGATGTATATGAACACGGAGTTTGATACGTCTCCAACGTATCTATAATTTCTTGTGTTCCATGCTAGTTTTATACCAATAGCTACATGTTTTATTCACACTTCATAGTATTTTTATGCATTTTCTGGGACTAACCTATTAACAAGATGCCACAGTGCCAGTTCCTGTTTTCTGCTGTTTTTGGTTTCAGAAAAGCTGTTATGGAAATATTCTCGGAATCGGACGAAACAAAATCCCAGATGCCTTTTTTTTCTGACACGTTCCAGAAGTCCGAAGAGGAGACGAAGGAGGGGGGGGGGGCAGCAGGGCGCCCTCCCCACATGGCGGCGCGGGTGGGCCCCTTGCCGCGTCACCCTATGGGGAGCGGGCCCCGCGCCTCCACCGACGTCGCCCCTTCGCCTATTTATTCCTCCAGACGCGAAAACCCTAAAACAGCGAGCCATTATTCCAGAAAACATCCGCTGCCGCCGCCGCCGTCAACCCTAACTCGGGGGGTTCAGAAGTTCTCCTCCGGCACCCTGCCGGAGAGGGGAATCTTCACCGGAGGGCTCTACATCGCCATGCCTGCCTCCGGAGTGATGCGTGAGTAGTTCATCCCTGAACTACGGGTCCATACAGTAGCTAGATGGTTGTCTTCTCCTTTTGTGCCATCATGTTTAGATCTTGTGAGCTGCCTATCATGATTAAGATCATCTTATTGTAATGCTACATGTTGTGTTTGTTGGGATCCGATGGATATTGAATACTATGTCAAGTTGATTATTGATCTATCATATATGTGTTGTTTATGATCTTGCATGCTCTCCGTTATTAGTGTAGGCTTTGGCCAAGTTTATGCTTGTAACTCCAAGAGGGAGTATTTATGCTAGATAGTGGGTTCATGCCTCCATTTAATCTGGGACAGTGACAGAAAGTTCTAAGGTTGTGGATGTGCTGTTGCTACTAGGGGTAAAACATCAATGCTTTGTCTAAGGATATTAGTGTTGTTTACATTATGCACCATACTTAATGCAATTGTCTGTTGCTTGCAACTTAATACTGGAAGGGGTGCGGATGCTAACCTGAAGGTGGACTATTTAGACACAGATGCATGATGGATGGTGGTCTGTGTACTTTGTCGTAATGCCCAAATAAATCTCATAGTGATCATCGTGATATGTATGTGCATTGTTATGCCCTCTCTATTTGTCAATTGCCCAACTGTAATTTGTTTACCCAACATGTTAGTATGTTATTATGGAGAGACACCACTAGTGAACTGTGGAACCCGGTCCATTCTTTTACATCTGAAATTCAACCTACTGCAATCATTGTTCTTTTTCATTCTCTGCAAGCAAACATCATTTTCCACACTATACGCCTAACCCTTTGTTTTCAGCAAGCCGGTGAGATTGACAACCTCACTGTTTCGTTGGGCAAAGTAGTTTGATTGTGTTGTGCAGGTTCCACGTTGGCGCCGGAATCCCTGGTGTTGCGCCGCACTACTCTCCTTCACCAACACCTTTAGAGCATCGCCGACTTCCTACTGGTTCGATAAACCTTGGTTTCATACTGAGGGAAAACTTGCTGCTGCACTCATCATACCTTCCTCTTGGGGTTCCCAACGAACGTGTGTCTTTCACGTCATCAAGCTAGTTTTCTGGCGCCGTTGCCGGGGAAGTCGAGTTGCTTCTGCAAGGGGAGTCTCTCACACCCAATCTCTTTACTTTGTTTTTGTCTTGCTTTATTTTTATTTTGTCTTGTTTGCTTTCTTTATGTAAAAACACAAAAAAAAAATAGTTTCTTGCATTTAGTTTATTTCGGTTTGTTATTATGTCTAGTTATCTATTTGCTATCAATGGTTACTTACCTTGAAACTAGTCCTATGGCTGAAAACAACATGAGAGAGATTTATGAAATTTATCTTGAGTTGGGACATGAGGTGTTTTAAGAGAAAATTAAAAAACCTATGGAAATTTATTTACATAACAATCATGATAGTAGCAATGTTATTAGCATACATTCTTTGAACACCATTATTGCTAATGCTATGAAAGAATTTAAGCTTGGGGAGGTCGGTTTGAATGAAAATGATCTCTTTAGTCCCCCGGGTATTGAGGAGAATGTTTATGTTGATTATGATATGCCTCCAATTTATGATGATTACAATGATGGGTGTGATAGTTTTACTCCCACTATTACTAATAAAATTGATTATACTAATGTGGAGAGTAATGATGCTTTTATGTACGTGGATCATGATAATAGTGCTTTATGTGATAGCTATATTGTTGAGTTTATTCATGATGCCACTGAAAATTATTTTGAGAGAGGAAAGTATGGTTATAGAAATCTTCATGTTACTAAATTTCTTCTCTTTATGATGAAGGTTTTGAGCTTTCTCTTGTTTTGCTTTTATTTGCTGGGTACCTTAAGACCTACTGGTCTTTATGAGAGAGGGAGACACGGTTTCATATATCACAATAATATTAAGTCTCCCCTCTTTATGTTAAATTTTTTGAAGTTACACTTGTTTTGCCTTCCTATGCTAGTCACTTTGTTCTTCATTGACTTGTTTTCTTACAAGGCTCCTATGCATAGAAAGAGTGTTAGATTTAAACATGTTTTATATATACTTCTTGATGCTCTCTTTTATGTTTCAACTCTCATCTTTATGTGAGCATCATAAAAATCACTATGCCTAGCTGAAAGGCGTTAAAGAAAAACGCTTGTGGGAGACAACCCATCTTTTTATTTTCTGTCATTTTATTTTATTTTGAGTCAAGGTGATGTTTACTTCTGTAGCAACTCCTTTGTATCTTTATTTTATTGCATTGTTGTGCCAAGTAAAGTCTCTAGTTGAAAGTTGTTGCTAAAATTGGATTTCTGCGCAGTGACAGATTTTTGCTGTCCACCGTTTTGAGCTGTATGCGCTACAGAAAATTCGAAAACTTCTGAAAAAATCACGCATGATCCTTATATATGTACGCAACTTTCATTAGTTTGGGCTTCTTCCATCTAAGCAAGTTAAGTGCCTCAAAAAAATTCGTCTTTCCAGACTGTTCTGTTTTTGACAGATTCTGCCTTTTATTTTGCATTGCCTCTTTTACTATGTTTGATTGGATTTCTTTACTCCATTAAACATCAGTGGCTGTAAGTAATATACAGAAGCTTTGGTAATGATTGTGTCACAATAGAATATGAGAATTTTTGATTATGCACTAACCCTCTAACGAGTTACCTGAGTTTGGTGTGGCGGAAGTTTTCAAGGAGCAAGAGAGAAGGATGATATGATGTGATCAAGAAGAGTGAAGAGCCTAAGCTTGGGGATGCCCCCGAGGGTCATCCCTGCAATATTCAAGAAGACTCAAGCGTCTAAGCTTGGGGATGCCTTGGGCATCCCCTTCTTCATCAACAATTTATCAGGTCATCTCTAGTGAAACTATATTTTAATTCTTCCACATTTTATGTATTTTACTTGGAGCGTCTGTGTGCTTTTATTATTGTTTGTTGTTTTTATTTTTCTGAATAAAGTTGGATCCTAGCATTCCTGTGTGGGAGAGAGACACGCTCCGCTTTTTCATGTGAATACTCATATTCTTCACTTATATCTTTTGAGTATTCTTATCTAGCTACTGCTTTGCTTTTAGCTCATGTTTTTCATGCATCTCTTTTAGAGCTGTTAATTTTTTAGGAGTAGTACTCTCTTGTTTCATTTGTAAATCCTTTGGAGAGTTTTTGTTTAGTTGTTTGGTTGATGTGTTGGTTCAGAAAATGCTGCATGTGGTAGTGGTATAGTAATAAATTGCATAGTCTTGTAGATCATTGAACTATGATGACTTGATTCTTTGCAAATGTTTTGAGGTATTTAGATGGTAAAACTTGCTGGTTAATTAAGTTAAAATTATGAGTGGATAGTTGTCTTTAAGCTTGTACCGTACTACAAACTCTATTTAAATTGTTGAAGGTGTAGTTGGACTTGATAGCTTTCCACGTCTAAAAGTGATTCGTAATAACTAAGTTGTGCTGAAGGTCGAGGGATCTAACGAGGTACTTGTGCCGCCGTGAACGGCACTTCTTGGAGTAAACTTTAATCATGTTCTTAATGTTGAACCTGCTAGATGTTTGCAATAAGATTGTGAGTTCTTTGAAAGGGCATGGCGCCCCCATGTGTGGTTTTGGTAATTAATGAAAATCCCTATGGACTAATGGTTGCATTGAGTTTTACTTGTAGTGTTTGTCCATAGACCATGCTTGAACTCCATATGTTGGATTCAAGGTGATGCCATGAATATATTGATATAATGAAGTATTTGGCATCAAGATCATCGAGTTGAGCATATTGCAAGTATGTCTTGAAGAAATGGAGATGAAGTACTTGAATGTGTTTTAGGTAAATGGAGATGCATTGGATGCTTGTCTCATTTACAATGAAAGTATCTTCACCACATGCTTATTGGAGCCAAGCGAGGATGGTTGATGAAATTTTATCTACTACATCAACCCAATGTCATCTCGGTAACAAGTATTCACCCTCATGCATATTTTTCTAGCATCCAACCTTGTGTAGGTTGCATCATGGCATGAAAAGTATTTATTTGCCTTTGTTGTAGCTATTGCAAATTCTATTCGGCTCTTATGATACTTGTTGATTTCCTCAATGCATCCCAACTATATCCTTTTCCCTTAGTGATATTTGTGATGCTTGTGTTGAGGTTGAATTTGAAGTTCATTATTACACAATATGAAATCATTGAGCTATGGGCTATGATCCTACACAACTATCATATGTGTATAATATATGACTTTATTTTGGATATCTTGTTATTTCCTTTAGTAACTAATTTTATGTGTACATGTTTCTTTGTGGATATATATCTCATGATTGTTGTACACTTAGAAACTTATATACATGAGAGAAATTACATCTTTACTAGAGATCCTAATTCTTCGGTGTCACCTCTTTTATTCCCTTTCTTTCTTTGGTGTGACTCCGAAAAGAATTTGGTTTATGAGTGCATATCCTATTTTATCACATCTTGGTGCACTCATCTTGGTGAATATCCTTAACCTCATGCTTGTCTTTACAAGTCAATAATCTTCACCTTGGGATATGACACAAGCTTTGTTTTTCTTTTGCATCTTATTGAGCTTGTGAATCCATTTGATTTTGTGTTTTAGAGGATACCGAAGGAGTGAGGATTCCATGTTTGTACACCTTGTATTCAAATACAATAATTCTAAATTGTGTACAAATATTGGGGAGCTCCTCTATTTCCTTTAAAACACTCTTTTGTTCAAATCATAATATCTTGTGTTTATTTGGTTAGTTGGATCTTTTTGATTGCTTACATTTTATTTGGAGAATTGTAAAAAGTTTCCATATCATTCTTTTGCAATCTTTGGATCCTCAATATAGTTTGTGCTCTCCCAACTATTCGTCATTGGATATGTGTATTTGATTTCACTCATATTTTGAGAAATGCACACGTTTATGGGGGAGCTCATACTATATTGACCTTCTAAGATTTTTCGCCCATTTTGAAATGGATGCCAATGGGGGAGAAGTTTTATAGGGTTTAAGGGAATTTGGTGTTATGCTTTTGTTTTGGTCATAAGCATTTACCTTTCATGCTCATGCATCTATGCTCGTTGATTTGCATAGTTGCTTAATTCATTATATAAACCCTTGTAAAAGAGATTGTCATCAATTACCAAAATGGGGGAGATTGAAAGGGCATGGCGCCCCCATGTGTGGTTTTGGTAATTAATGACAATCCCTATGGACTAATGGTTGCATTGAGTTTTACTTGTAGTGTTTGTCCATAGACCATGCTTGAACTCCATATGTTGGATTCAAGGTTGATGCCATGAATATATTGATATAATGAAGTATTTGGCATCAAGATCATCGAGTTGAGCATATTGCAAGTATGTCTTGAAGAAAAGAATTATGTGATCATTCATGGTTATCTTCAAGACATCATCTATTGAAAAGAGAAGAAAAGATACAAGGTTGATCAAGTATTGATCAACACACAAAGCTACAAGATGTACCAAGTGGGATCATGTATCTCTTGGTATGGTAAGCAATTGTCCATATAGCTTTGTGAACTAACCCATGATATGTGTGTAGCATTTATGTGTGGTTAGGTATCTTTCCATGGGCTTGCATCAAATGAAGATTTCATATGGCCCATGATCGATGACGTAAAGTGGTGATCGTCATCAATGTTGAGAAGCGCAAGTTCAAGAGGAGCATCTCGAAGAAATCCTAGGCTTGAAGCTTGCCACCCATTTAGAGATAATGTTCATGTGAAGATGTGCCTAAGAGAGGCTCTCCCATAGTGGAGTATGGGGGAGCAATGTTTGGGTCTTCACCAAGCGAAGCGCAATCAAGAAAGGTGGTCCACTTGAAGAGATCAAGATCGACGTCATCTAGCTCAAGTGGAATGCGCAAGGCAAAGGTATGATAGGGTTTCTATTTTACCGGTCTCATGGTACTAGTTGGGAGACCGGGTTATAGGATAGATACCGTACTATCAAGAGGGGCTCTCGATTGAGCTTTAGCGTATCAGTTGGAGAGAGCTCAAACCTTTGCATACTTGCCTTCATCATCTTTCTTGGTTCTTATTTGGATTTTCTCCTTGTTGGGTTTTGGTGCTTGTTGTGATCTTCATGACAAGCCCAAGTTCTCCGAAAACGGATTTCGTATGGAAAACTTGTTGCGTTTTCTGGTTGGAAATATTATCGGTCCACCTTCGAGATAGGGTCCACACCTTCCCATGTGTGGTATCCCCTCTATATTTGTGACCCTTAATATTTCCACTTTTTGTAGTACAACTCTTGTCGCTACCTTTCCAACAGAATTGGATTCATCTCGTTTGGAGCTTCCTTGCAAAAGTTATTGCGGTTCTCCTTTCCTGGTTCTGCAGTTTCTTCTTTGGCCGGTAGTACCGACCCTCGCCCGGTACTACCGGGTGACCCCTTGCGGAACTACCGCGGGCAGTACCGGGCCCAGTACCGCATCTCCGGATGGCTCTCTGCCTCTCGAAGTTTTAACCCGGTAGTTGCCCCGGTAGTGGCGCGGTACTACCGGGAAGGGAGCACTACCGGGCCAGGTAGTCCGGTACTACCGTTGCGCGCCGAGTCAGGGTGCGCTGACTGGCCTTCGTTCTTCCTCGAGTCAACGCGGCTCGGTACTACCGGGATCGGTCCGGTACTACCGCTGCGGCCTTTTTCGTCTGCAACGGGCAGATTTTTGAGAGGACCTATTTAAGGGGGTTTCTTCCCCAACGGTTCTCTCATCTCTTGAGCTAGCTTTTCCCCTCTCTCTCCTCCATTGTTGACCTTTGGAAAAGCTTGCCTTCCTCTCAATCCCTCCCATGATTCTTGCATATCTTTGAGGGAATTTGAGAGGAGATCAAGATCTACATATTCATCCAATCCATTCCTCCTCTAAGTGAGGGGAACCTAGTAGATCGTGATCTTGAAGTTCCATTTGTTGAGTTCTTCCTTGTTCTTCCTCTCTTCTCCCCCCACAAGCATTAGTTGCTTTTGGTGGGATTTGGGAGTGAAGGATTTGACCACTTCTAGTGGTCTTGCCTTCTTGCATCGGTTGCATCGGTTTGAGTTCTCCACGGTGATACGTGGAAATCGAAGTTGAGAAGCTTGTTACTCTTGGGTACTTGGGGTGCCCTAGAGCTTGTCCTCTTGGGTACTTGGAGTGCCCTAGACGGTCCTTGTTGATCTCGGAGTTTTGGTGGCTCGCGGGATAGTTGGGAGCCTCCAATTAAGTTGTGGAGTCGCGCCCCAACCTTGTGATTCTTGTGGCTTTGGGAGCCGCGGGAATTCGGTGAGAGCCTCCAATTAAGTTGTGGAGTGTGCCTCATCCTTGTACGGGTTCGGTGACCACCCTCAAGTGTCCCATAGTGGTTCGTGGCACTCCGCATTGGTGGAGGCACGAAGGAGATTACGGTGTGCCATTTGACGGCTATTCGGGGATCACTTTGTGACTCCGCACCGCTCCAACGGAGACGTAGCTTCCATTGGGAAGTGAACTTCGGGATAAATCATCATCTCCAAGTGCCTCGGTATTTCTATACCCGAGCTTCTTACTTATGCTATTTACTTTGTGATAGCCATCGAGCTTGAAGTAATATATCTTGCTATCACATATTTGCTTATCTTGTTTAGCATAAGTTGTTGGTGCACATAGGTTAACCTAGCATATTTAGGTTTCGTGCTTGATAAATTAAACGCTAGTTTTATTCCGCATTTATTCAAGTCTAAATCGCAAAGAATTTTAATCGCCTATTCACCCCCCTCTAGGCGACATCCGTGTCCTTTCATTCTTTTTGACTAATGTTGAGCTACGGTTTTTGGCACTTCCACCATCCATATTTGCTAGCCTCTTCGGTGCTGTGCATTGCCTTCTGCTCACATTGAGAGTTGTGCATACTTCGCCAGTACATCCAAACCCGTGGGAGGACTTTCTCTTGTTCTCCTACACATAAACCCATACATCTTCCTCAAAACAGCCACCATACCTACCTGCTACAGCATTTCCATAGCTGTTCCAAGATATATTGCCATGCAACTTCCATCTTACATTACATGATTTGTTGTCATTCATCATATACATATTGCTTTGCATGATTCTATACAGCTGATGTGCGGTTTACCCATGTTACGCTAGATCATTGCATATCCTGCTACACTGGCAGAGACATACAGTTTACATCATGTTTTAGTTCGTTGTGAGTTATTTGTAACAAAAAGTGTATTGCCATATTAGAGTGTTGCCCCTGAAAGTGAAAAGAGCCATGGAGGCCATCGAAAAGAGAAACAGAAAAAGAAAAAAAATAGAAAAAAAGGAAAAAAAAAAGGAATAAAGAAAAAGGGGGCAACATTACTATCCTTTATCCACACTTGTGCTCATGTTTCAGCACCTGCATTATTCATAGTCATCATTTGTGCTCATGTTTAGCACATGTACTCCACGTGAGAGAGTTTTCATGTTTTACTAGTATAACTATGTGGGGAATTTACACTATAGAATTTAGGTTGTATATTCCAATGATGAGCTTCCTCAAAAATGCTCTAGGTCTTCATGAGAAACCAAGTTGGATGCACCCCCACTAGTTCCATTGGAGAGCTTTCATACACATATAGCTCTATGTGCATCCGTTGCATGGCAATCACTACTCCTTACATAGCTTCGATTATAAGACTTCCTCTTGTCTAATGATCACTTATAGCTTTGTGAGACTTTCTTCCTTTGGCCTTCCAAACCCCCATCAATGATCTTTTAGCCATAACATCCTGGTGCCAAAACCAAATGCTTACGCTCACCGGTTGAGTAGATTTCGAAACAGTTGATTCATGATGTTCATGTTTATTTTTTACTTGGCTGAATCCTTCTATGTTGTGAAAGATTACTTGATCCTTGGAATTGAAGGATAGAACTATATTGGATACTTAACACATCTTTAATGAACCTTGTACGGTTTCATGTCTTTAAAGCAATCATTCATGAAAACTTTTAGCTTGTTTAACTAACTTGTTTTGTTGTCTCTTATATCAATTATAGACTTTTGCTTTGAATGATTTGATCTCAGCTCATATGTTTTACAATATTATTGATCAAGATTATGTTGGTAGCATGTCACTTCAGAAATTATTGTTGTTATCGTTTACCTACTCGAGGACGAGTAGAACTAAGCTTGGGGATGCTTGATACGTCTCCAACGTATCTATAATTTCTTGTGTTCCATGCTAGTTTTATACTAATAGCTACATGTTTTATTCACACTTCATAGCATTTTTATGCATTTTCTGGGACTAACCTATTAACAAGATACCACAGTCCAGTTCCTGTTTTCTGCTGTTTTTGGTTTCAGAAAAGCTGTTCTGGAAATATTCTCGGAATCGGACGAAACAAAATCCTATATGCCTATTTTTTCCGACACGTTCCAGAAGTCCGAAGAGGAGACGAAGGGGGGTAGCAGGGCGCCCTCCCCACTTGGCGGCGCGGGTGGGCCCCCTGTCGCGCCACCCTATGGGGAGCGGGCCCCGTGCCTCCACCGACGTCGCCCCTTCGCCTATTTATTCCTCCAGACGCGAAAACCCTAAAACACCGAGTCATTATTCCAGAAAACATCCGCTGCCGCCGCCGTCAACCCTAACTCGGGGGGTTCAGAAGTTCTCCTCCGGCACCCTGCCGGAGAGGGAAATCATCACCGGAGGGCTCTATATCGCCATGCCTGCCTCCGGAGTGATGCGTGAGTAGTTCATCCCTGGACTACGAGTCCATACAGTAGCTAGATGGTTGTCTTCTCCTTTTGTGCCATCATGTTTAGATCTTGTGAGCTGCCTATCATGATCAAGATCATCTTATTGTAATGCTACATGTTGTGTTTGTTGGGATCCGATGGATATTGAATACTATGTCAAGTTGATTATTGATCTATCATATATGTGTTGTTTATGATCTTGCATGCTCTCCGTTATTAGTGTAGGCTTTGGCCAAGTTTATGCTTGTAACTCCAAGAGGGAGTATTTATGCTAGATAGTGGGTTCATGCCTCCATTTAATCTGGGACAGTGACAGAAAGTTCTAAGGTTGTGGATGTGCTGTTGCTACTAGGGGTAAAACAGCAATGCTTTGTCTAAGGATACTAGTGTTGTTTACATTTTGCACCATACTTAATGCAATTGTCTGTTGCTTGCAACTTAATACTGTAAGGGGTGCGGATGCTAACCTGAAGGTGGACTATTTAGACACAGGTGCATGCTGGATGGCGGTCTGTGTACTTTGTCGTAATGCCCAAATAAATCTCATAGTGATCATCATGATATGTATGTGCATTGTTATGCCCTCTCTATTTGTCAATTGCCCAACTGTAATTTGTTTACCCAACATGTTAGTATGTTATTATGGAGAGACACCACTAGTGAACTGTGGGCCCCGGTCCATTCTTTTACATCTGAAATTCAACCTACTGCAATCATTGTTCTTTTTCATTCTCTGCAAGCAAACATCATTTTCCACACTATACGCCTAATCCTTTGTTTTCAGCAAGCCGGTGAGATTGATAACCTCACTGTTTCGTTGGGGCAAAGTAGTTTGATTGTGTTGTGCAGGTTCCACGTTGGCGCCGGAATCCCTGGTGTTGCGCCGCACTACACTCCTTCACCAACACCTTCAGAGCATCGCCGACTTCCTACTGGTTCGATAAACCTTGGTTTCATACTGAGGGAAAACTTGCTGCTGCACTCATCATACCTTCCTCTTGGGGTTCCCAACGAACGTGTGTCTTTCACGTCATCAAGCTAGTACATAATGTATGTGGATCCGAGCCAGAAGTTCATAAATATGAGTGCGAAAGCTTATTGAATTGCACCACATTTTTAAAAGTCATACCATATCACCTTTTTTTTGAACAGGGTAAGGCCCAGAAGGCCCTAATGCTGCATTGATTCAACGGTGACAGTAAAATTTTCCATATAGGACCAAAATAAAAAGGAAATACAACGCAGTCCTGGAATTTAGCACAAAAGACCCTAGGGTAAAGATAGAAACCACAATCAGGTCCCCGAGCCCTTTCTTCTCCACCGCAGCGAACATGAGTCAACGGCCGGCCATCCTTCGCCTCAACGGGGACATAACCACTTGGTAGGGTAAGGACGGAACTCACCGTCGGGAATCCTTGAACATGCCTCCGTCTTGGAGGTTGAGGACATGCCTTCATCGGCATCAGAGATGGCTTCCATCGTAGCCGAAGATCATGGCGACAATCCATGTCCCCCATGTAGTGTGTACCATATCACCTTCGATTTGATTAATTTGGGTTATATCTTATCCTTCTTACTAATATTTGACTTGGTGGTTGTTCGTTCACTCCATCATAAAGCGCTAATTAATAAGTGGGGCCATGGAAATCTGCACTCACAAATAACAAGTTGTTGACGACCGATTGTGGCTTACAAAGAAGGATCATCAAGGTACAGACCGAACTGCCTCGAAAACGACCCGCAAGGTACATACCGAACTGTTTTGGAAAGTTCGGGTCAGGCCATCCGAATTGGACCCAGACTAGGGTTTTGGACGTGAATCCAAACCTTTCCTTGCACGGGAAGTCCAGCCGCCCTTATATACGAGGGTGCCGGCCGATTGAACAACACACAATCGTCAAACACAAAACCAATCTACTATCGTCTTTTTCATCGTCTTCTACCTCTGTTTTTGCTCTCGTTCGTCGACGTTCTTCATCAAGGAGGATTTTGATCTGCGAGCCCAAGGTCGACGCGAAGTGACCTAGGGCAGCCCATCGCCGCCGTGCGCCCAGACGGGGCCCTCCCGGGCGTGTGGGGTGTCGGGTTCTAAAAGCGCCCGCCGGATTGTCTTGCGTATCGCGCTTCCGGCGAGCCTCCCGCGGAGTGAGTTGCGGAGCATCTCCCTCGACGCTGCGGGTACACGTGACGTGTTCGTGTGTCAACACAAGTTACCTCTCCCAAATCCTCACATCTCTTGCCAACTGCCAACTGCCATCTACCTTCACCTAAACCCTCTCCTCCCGCCACTTTAGTTCTCCAGTCTCTCTCAAGACGAGTTTAAAGTGCAAATCCATTAATTGCATGCTTCAAGTCTCAATGGGTCAGCTAGACCACCTTGTAGTCCTCTTGTCCCATGTGTCACACTCAATTCCCACCACTGCGCTCGCTCATAGTCGCTTAAGCTACACGAATGCCACATGAGCTCCAAAAAGTGTTGATAGTATCATCCTTTGAATTTTGTTGCGTGTCACGAGCAACTTGTTAATCCATCAAAGAATCAGGGTTTCGACTGTTGCCTTGTGAGTTCAAAAAGGGGGATAACACAGAAAAGGTATATATGCCGTTTCATGTCCTCTCTCTTCATGCATGGTGTTGTCATGTGTGGGAAGACGTAAAGTACAAAATTTCCTCTTTCAACACGTTTTATCTACGATTTACTTTAGGTTTTGACGCTTCATCCAATCATTTTAAACCCCTACAAACTCACGACAAGCACGGGGGGAGGAGATAGAGTCATCGCTAAGCGCAAAAACCACTAGAAAGCAATGCAATCTAGGAGTGAGAAAATAATGGAGCTCGTAGAGCATCCGTGCAAGAAAAAGGATGAGATAGGAGGAAACTTTCATTCATACGATGACATAACGAGAAAGGAAAATGAAGAAATTTTTCTATGAGAGCCCATGATCGACCGCAATGCAAACAAAGCCAGGTCATCGGGTTCGGAGCAACACAAAACTAACGGCGACGCCACCACCGTTCCATTTTCCACAGACGCTGCCAAGCGGGCCCGCATGTCATCCTCTCATCGTCCTCGCCGTCCTCCACTTATAAATTGTTGAGGATCTTCCTCTCCATCGTCTTCTTCCCAGCCTCACCTACTACTGCTGCTCTTTCTCTCCACCCAGAAAACAAAATCCCCAAACCAGCAGCGGCAGAATCACGCACGCGGCGACGCGGATCTTCCCTTTCGACCCGCCCGTAAACCCCAGCGCGAGTCCTCCACCTCCACCCCGAAACAACCTCCGCCGCCCGCACGCAGCCGCCGGCCCGATACCTGGACGAGGTAATCCGCTCAGAACCCTAGGAAATTGGTGTCGTTCCGTCGGGATTGGTCGAACTGGCGGGCTATTTGGGGTTCTGGGAGGGCCCTGCCGTCCGGGAATAGTCTCGATCTCGGGGGAGCTGCTAGGGTTTTGCGATCTGAGGCCTCGAGGTCAGCGGCGTCGCCCTGGTTCTGATGAGAATTGGCAGTGTGATGCTCAGATTGGCTGCCGGCGACGACGAGAGGAGCAGCGTTGGCAGCGGCGGAGGCGGAGGCGTCAGGCTCACCGCCCCCAAGGTCCGTACACGGGACAAGGGCGCCCCTGTGTCCCTCTAATTCGAGAGGATTGCTTGCTAGTGTTGAGACGTGGAGCCTTCGCTGAGGAAACTGGGGGATGACGAGGATCTTCGTGCAGCGTGGGCCCGGTGGTCCTTCGTCCAACTCTGGTCGCACCGGCTCACAGGCACAACAGCAGCAACAACAGCAGAACCAGCCAGCATCAGCTGCCCGGGAAGAGGAGCTTACGGTCCAGCCACAGCCGCAGCCGCTCGAGCTCTTGGCTTCCAATGAGATAACCGAGCATCATTCACTTGAGGGCGACGACGGTGCTAGTAGCAGTAAGCCTTCGAGGCTGGTTGAAAATGTATCTGAGAGCTCGAGCTGTGCAGAAGAGAGATCTGAGAAGGAGAAACCTCCCAAGGATGACACCAATGTGACTGATCCCGCTTTCTTGGCGCAATTGTCGGGCCTCCGGCTTTCGGATCAGTCTGAGCAGGCAAATTCAGTGCAGTCAGGCTGTGGATCACCATGGATGACCGGCGCAGCATCACACCCACCTCCTCCACCAGTTCCGCCACCAAAACCATCATCGTCTGGTAACAATGGGTTGAGGAGAATGGGGTCTGGAAGCTCAAACAGTGTGCGGATTGGGCCTTCAAGAAGACCAGTTGCTTGGCCACCGGTGGCAGCTCGGACATCTGCTTCGGGTTCTCGTCCTTCTTCACCTAGATCACTTGCTGATTGTGAAGGGTACAATAGTGCAGATGAGCAGGGCCCCTGTTACACCTCCAGCTATGATGATTCGGTATGATCTCTTGTCTGCTTCATTGACCATATGATATGAAAATAATGCCGGAGATGCTTTGGATCCTTTGCAACTGTATAGTACAATTTTGAGGGGCTGTTTTTAATTTGGAGCATGAATGATAAATTATTCCTTTAATTACTTATTCTGATTAGTAAGTAGATATGCCTTTCTAATCTTAGTCCCGAGAACGCCAGTGTTTCTTGCTTACATTATTAGTTGCTGCTTTTCTACCTACAGAGTAAGTATCCATAACTTTGCAGTTGCCCTGATGTATTTTATTTGCCTCAGGAAAGGGAGCATGCGTTCGAACATGACCTAAGGCGAGTAAAAGGGTTTGAAATAAGGAAGATGGCTGAAGATGGGAATTGCTTGTTCAGAGCAGTTGCCGATCAAGTTTATGGTGATCCAGAAGCTTATGACATGGCTAGGCAGATGTGTGTTGATTATATGGTAGGTGGCGTCGCAACTTTTAAGATTTAAAGTATATGTTTACATGACACATATTTGTATATCAATATACTGTTAATTCATAAACTTGGTTCACAGGTTCTGGCTATTCACTATGTTAAGATATTATTATATTAATCCTCGTTTCCTTGTTTATCTCACTTTGTTACGGTCATCTTAAGTTCTTAGCTTTGTGACATTTAGGATAATCTAGACAAGTTCTTAGCTTCACGTGTGTGATACAGCGTATACCCTAGTACACAGTGAGATAGGGTTAAGAAAAAGGTTACCACCTGGTTCCAGGCTTCTAGCTGATGGCTAATATAGCCATATAGGCGTGGCCTGGCTGGTTACTCGACGACCAGCTCTCTATTAAGCAAGACAGGAATAACCTGGGTAACTACTGGCATGAAGATGGCCATATGGCACGTCGACGGGGTACTGGCATAGGGGATTAGGGAGGATGAATGAGACAAACTAGATCGATTAAATTCTCATTGTTTGATTTGATCTGTTACATCCTTATAGGATGACTAGCTTGATTCACAAGTTGGATCTGAATTTAAACTCAAGACGGAAGAATAACTCTACTTTCCTAGTTGAAGTCATCCTCTTCCTAACTTAACTATTCTCTCTAGTAGACCAGCCGTATGTAACAAGAATACTCGATGTGTTCCTTTTCTTAACCTTCCTATATCCAACATAACATATCAAATGCCTTCACTAATAGCCTATTGCCTGCTGCCTTGTGCACCTATGACCCTAACAAGTATAGTTCTGATGGTAGCACCCCTACCGTCCAATCTCTAACATAACTTATTGAATGCCTTTATGGATATGCCTATCCCCTGCTAACCTGTGCAACCATGACCATAACAATGTAGTTCTAGACTCCAGAGGTAGCATCCAGTAAGGGCAGGACCTTGTAAAAAAAATATGGCCATCCTCACTACAATTTGGTGAAAGAATATCATTGACTACTGAATTATGTGCCAGGACAATGCAAAATGCTGCCAAACTCATTGTGTATCCGGAGTGTAATTCAACATGAGAACTCATAATTCAATATATGGCTTATTGCTGAATTGACAATTTTGTTGACATTAAGAATATCTATTTTTTGAATTAGGTTTCCCACATTGTTACGTCCATCATTTATCCGCTCATCTTATTTTGGCAGTTTGCCATGTGGTGTACCAAAATAAAAAAATCAGTTGCACTACTGTCTATGTGGCAACCACATCCGTAGTTAGGTTTCCTAGTAGCTTTTTGCTATCTATTTTTTTTTTCTATTGTCTATAGTATACAGTATGGTATTTGGCAGCCCGCACAAACTAGGCGAACTCTTTGTGCTTTGGAGACAGTATAATGCATGGAATTTAATTATTAATTATTACATCCGGTTAAATACATTTGTTGTTTATTAAGCTTCATGCACGTAAAACAATTGGAGTTAATACTTGTCACTTTTGAGGGGTTGCCATAGTTAATCCTATGGATTTGTGTATCCATTTATATAAAACCAGTAGCAGTAAGGGCATTTTGGTGAAATATATGTTCTCCTAGAAACCCAAAACTACGTCTATTTACTGCTGCCAAGTTTCAAATGTGTAACCTATATTGGATTGGTGTAGTGATGTAGTCAATACTCTTGAACAAGGCAACTGTAATACTAATTGTGCTTTTTTTCATTCTAGGAAAGAGAGCGGGATCATTTCTCTCAGTTTATGACTGAAGGCTTTATGTCATACTGTAAGAGGAAAAGAAGAGATAAGGTAAGCTATTAGATGCCTGGTATGTTTGCGACATTGAGTAAGCAAATCATTACTCACCTATTTTGTAGGCTCTCTTTTGCACAAATGACTTTCAAGATTAAAATCCATTAAATTTGTTTGCCGAGTTACATTTGATTTCATTATCCTCTTGACAAGCATTATCCACCTGTTTAAATCTTGTGTAGAATTACAGAGATCAATTAAAGCCTGCTATTCCGTGTTTGCATTTTATATTTTATGTGCTTCCATACAGAGAAGCATGCACTTCCCCTAACCTCTAAACCTATTCTGAGGCAAATTTGAGTTTTCTGAAGTACTCTTAAGTGCATGTATAGTCAGCAGCCGCCTTTTAAATACAAAAATAGGGAAAATGGATGTGGTACAAGGAAAAGGCTAGCATCTTAGCTTATTTCATTTTAAAAGAATTTATTTTGATTCATTGCCATATTTTTAAGGTATATGGCAATAATATTGAGATCCAGGCATTTGCTGAGATGTACAATCGTCCAATTCACATCTATTCTTACAGCACAGGTAATTTTGCTCTAGCATTTTAATCACGTTTCTTCTCTATTCTATCAGCCTGATCGCTTAGTCTCATATTGTTTTGCTCTTATTGCAGAGCCCATTAACATTTTTCAGGGAAGTTATAACACAGATGTTCCTCCGGTTAGGTTAAGTTACCATCAGGGTAATCATTACAACTCAGTTGTTGATCCTCGCCGTATGACAGTTGGGGCAGGCCTGGGATTTAGCTCTCTTAGAGGGGTAAGTCTTCTGAAACTTGTCGGACATGGTTGGTGGTGGTCATCATTTCCCTATTAGCCATTTTGTACGTGGATGATATCATATAAATAAACTCCGCACTTCCTTTTTTGTACAGACCAATAGTGTTGACAGGGACCAAGTGAAGGCTGCAATCAAAGCTCAGCAAGACCAGCAGATTGAGAATGTGAGTAAAGCTAATTATTTCGGTGCTTGTACTTTATATGTTAGCACGTTCATTGAACAGGTCATATAACCAAATTGTGCATGCTTGATGCTTGTGATGGTAATTTTAGGCACTTTTGGCTGAAGGGCGGCTCTACTCTGATCTGGAGTTGACTGAGAAAGAAATAGAGCGGATGGTGATGGAGGCCTCTCGGGCAGAGTATCTTAACCAGCAGCAGGTTAACTTTAGAGAGTCGTCAAGGTCAGGGGCGGAGCCATCTTCTTCTGCCGCAAGTAAGCACACTTCTCTTGACGTCAAGGAAAGTTGTAATGTTCTGTTGATCGGTTGTTTACCTGAAACTGGAATGTTTCCTGTTCTGTAGTTAGTGGGTCATCTGGTTCGGTCGCGGTGGCAGATAAAGGCAGTGAGAATCGCTTTGTGCTGCCAGACACCGTGCTGACTCGCAGCATGCAGTTGCTCCTAGCGATGGGCTTTAGTTACATCCAAGTGATGGAAGCATACAGCATATTCGGCGAGGACGTGGACTCGATGATCTGCTACCTGGTGGAGATGGGAGGTGCCGGAGCCTCTGCGGGCGGCAGCAATCGCCGGAAAGGAAAGGCTGCTGAGTGATGTGTGCACCTTTCTAGATGGGACAGAGAACAATCATCAGGCGTAAATCATACAAATAATGATAGCCTTTGTGAGTTGAGAGTTGAGATACCAATGTAGTGCTAACCTCTTGTGGGGGGATAATAAGGAATAAAAGGCACTCTCAAAAGTCGCTACCTTCTATGCGATCTGGTGTCTGAATGGCTGTGTTGTACTTGCGATGTGTCGAGTCATGCTGTGTTCCCCTTATGGTCATCATGGTGCTCCATTGTGATGGGTATTTGGTCTTGCTGGGATTGTTTATGCCTGCCTTCGTTGTGCTGCCACTCACCATGGTACATTACATTTGCCAGAATGCATGCATGTCTTCATATCACAGTGCACATGATGAGGCGTTCCTTGAGCAGCTTAAAATGAAATGATATTTTGTCTGATGAATCACTAGGTTTCTTCATTTTGGGCAATTGTCATCTGAAGCCTAATTGGAAAACACAAACATATTGGAATAAGATGAGAGTTGTAGAATGGAGTGTATGATTAACAGGAAGAGGAAGAATAGCAAATCATGTGCAGAAGGTAAATCTGGTTGTATGGCGGCGAGGATTAACAGTTAACCACATGACCCAGATACTTAGCAACATGACACTGAAAAAACGATTGGTCTTCTACTGTCTCATCTTAGTCCACAGAAAGAAATGTTTATGGATACGTTGGTTTGTTGTTACCCTGCTCTCGCTGGGCTTTCTCGTGTAAATCGTTGGCCGCAGATGATCATGCAACCTGTGACCACATTTATTGTTCAAAATACACAACAAAATCCAATCTACGTGCATCTACAACTCACCGTTTCATGTGTTAACACTATTTTATTTACAGAATTAAGTTTGTAAAGAAATTCCGCTGCAATATGAGGTACTGTACTAGTAACATAATATATCGGCGCGCGCACTCACAATTCTACAAGACGACGCGACGAACTGCCGCCGACATCCTCCGCCAAGTCTCACAGGCCACAGCTTCCCCAAGGAAGGCACGGCCATGGCCATGGCAGCGCTGCGTGAGACCTCCCGCCGCCTGGCGTCCACCAGGAACCCTGCTATAGCCATCACCGCCGCGCGCCCCCTGCTCTTCACGCACTCTCGCGGCATCACACACAAGCTCTTCATCGGAGGTTAAGTCTTCGCCCGCCTACTACTCCCGTTTTTTCCTCACGCACGCATCCCCCTTACTCCATATCTCCATGTTCAATCCTTTGCTCGCTCTCTGCTCTCCGGCCCGCGTGCAGTCATGAGAGGAAATGCTGTTGTGGGCGAGTGCATAGCAAGTGTTCGACGAAATACCAGTGGAGCTGATTTTTTTTTTTTTTTGCAGTTGTTGTTTGACTAATGGTTCAAATTCTTCAGCATCTGTAGTTACTCAATTTATTTTCCTAGCTTAAGTTAGTACAATCTCAATAAATAAATATTTTCGGGAACTAGTTTAGGAGTTGAATCTCATCCTTAGCAGAGATTTTGTTTGGCAAAGGCAATGTCGGTAGCCTGCATTATATATAAATTTATATTTCTTTCCTTTCCCCCTAAAGTTGTGCATTCAATAGGTATAGAGTGTGTAGGACCTGTTATGGGTTCACGTTCCAAAGATTTCATACTTATGCTGCAAGAAAATATAGAATACTCCAACTTTTCCATTCTAAATGCCATCTGACTGTCCGAGTTACCAGGTTGCTTGGTTAAATTTGATTGGAAGATCTGAAGTGAATTCATACTAACTACATTTTTATTACTGAGGTCAACTTAACTGATATAGCTTCAGTAAATTACTGTTGCTGTTACTACATGTTCTAGCAAGGTATAAGATTTTATTAATTTGTTTGAGTCATATTTGTTAATTGCTGCTGGTCTACGATAAATAATGATGGGTTACTTATCGCTATCATACTAATTCTCAGTTGATTTTTTGATGTTGTTCTTGCAAGCACTCTTGGCTTTACTAAAATGTGCTGATATTCTGCCCAAGCTGAAATTTATTGCGGGGTAGAAGAAATATATAATAATACCTACACATTTGAGAATCATTGGCACTAGTTGGATACGGTTGTGATATGCAACTTTTATTGAAAGATCCAGCAACTGCTGGCCTCAATATATTAAGTAGATAGAATAATTACAGGTGCGCAAGGCATGGACGATAAGAGAAATGGAAAAAACTTAAGCGAATTAGTATGATATGCAATTTAGGAGCCGCCTCTGTCACATTTTGGCTTTCCCTTAGTTTTTGATCCTCTTGCAGGCCTATCACAATTTGCAACGGAAGACAGCCTAGCAGAAGCTTTCGCTCACTATGGCCAAGTATTGGAAGGTCTGACTCCTCATCACTTGGCACATCTACCTTCCATTAGTAGTTGTTTTGCGTGTTATCATGACCTAAGTTGCAACCCGTTCTTATTCGAGCTCAGCAACCATTGTCACTGATAAGATGACCAGCCGATCAAAAGGATTCGGCTTTGTGAAATTCGCCGCCGAGGAAGAAGCCAATAAAGCACGGGAGGACATGAACGGCAAGGCAAGTTTTCTTCTGTTTCCTTCTTTTGAAGAAGAACTAGCAGGAACTCTGCTTATTAATTATACTGCTGAAGACGTAAGGCAAAGTTTTGACCAGGCACCGAGAATCTTGTAACAGGTACTGAATGGGCGAGTTATATATGTCGACATTGCAAAGACCAAACAGGACTGTGCTGTACTTGAAACACGTTGTGGCTATAAACTTTACCCCTAGGGTTTTTTTCCTCCCGTCTGGCGATCAGGCGGCGAGTCTCACGTTTCTCCGATCTGAGTTCGATCTGACTTCCTCTTCGAGTTGGATTGTCAGTTGGTACGTCGGGATTAAGGTGTGGATCTGGGGCGACTCTTTGCCTCTCGTCAAGCTCGTCTCTAGAGGAAGACAGCATGTCTGACCTACGGCCGACGAGTTCTGCTTCCGGCGAGAAGTATGCGTGGATTCCTGAGAAGCCTCCGGAGGAAGATCTGGCAGGTGCATCGGAGGAATCAAAGCGTGGCGAAATCAATTCCTTGTTCGGTAGACTAGATTTAGATGAAGAAGAATTTGATGATCTCATTATTGAGGAAACAGAGGTAGACCTTGCTGAAGACACACGTTGGCTTGCTGTGGCACGTGTGAATTGTGACAAAGGTTTCAGCCATGAAGCTTTTTACCAGCAGATGCAAGCGGCTTGGAACCCGACAAAAGAGGTAAAAATCAGGCCGGTTGGGATCAAGCGTTTTGTGATCCAGTGTTTCTGCCTGGGGGATTGGGAGAAGGTTACAGAACGCGGCCCATGGTTGTTTAGGGATTGGGTGGTTCTTATTGCTCCATATGATGGCATATCAGACCCTGATGTAGTGGAATTGGATCATATGCCCATATGGATACAGATTCATAAGATTCCTGGAGCATATAGGAAAGAATGGGTGGTTTCACAACTTGTTACTCGTCAAGTCGGCGAGATTATTACTATTCAGATGAATCCCCCTGGTGTCTTCCGAGGTGACTATGTACGAGTGCGCATCAACCAAGAAATACGTAAACCCCTAGCCAGATTTGTCTCTCTATCTATGGGTGGCAAGCGCTCAATTTTTGCAGTGAAATACGAGAAGCTCGGCATGTTGTGCTTTGCTTGTGGGCTTCTTGGGCATGAGTACAAAGAGTGTGGACTGGGGGTTTTCGATGAGAGCAAACTGAAGTACGGAGAGTGGATCCGTGCCGATAAGTGGCGCCCAGGAGGCATGCATTCACAACGTGGAGGCCTGAAAGGTGGGAGTACAACAATGCATGGCCGAGGACGTGGAACCCCATATGCTAGTTCCTCACAGGTGCGTGGCAATGCACATGACATTGTTCCTCCTGGTATAGGTTATGTTGATTGGCGCCAGCATCCGGAACGCCGTGAGGTGGCAGAGGATGATGATGAACTCAACGATACAGCATCAAGTCCGGTTAAACCTGCTGATCAGCACATGTCGGATGCAGAGAACAACTCAAAAAAGCGGCTTGCTTTCGAACATACAGAGGCACCAAATACTGGTACCCCAGCCGTTCCTACTAGTATGAACATTGATGGTTATTTACCATTGGCAGAGAAGGAGAATGTTGTTAAAAGTGTGAAGGAAAAGAAGCGACACAAGACGGCAGATGGTACATCTATTTCTGGACAGTCTAAGTCTGAACAATCTATAGGATCGGCGGCATCCCTCGAGGATGACCGCCGGGTCCAATGAAAATCTGTGGATCGAACTGCCGCGGTTTGGGCAAAGCCGCGGCAGTTCATGCGCTTCAGGAGCTCGAGAAGCGCCTGAAACCAGACGTGTTTTTCTTGTCCAAAACACATCTGACGAAAGCAAGGGCGGGAAAAATGAGAAGGAAACTTGGGTTTGATCATATGATCCAATCCGTCAGCGATGGGAGAAGTGGAGGCTTATTGATGCTGTGGAAGAATGATATGAATGTCACCTCGACAGCGGAGCATACAAATTATTTGGATATACGTATTGATGAGCAATCAGCTTCTCCGTGGAGAATTACAGGAATCTACGGCGAGCCTAGTGGGGATCGCAAACATTTGACCTGGGATTATATTCGAGATCTGTATGGGATGGTGGATTTACCATGGGTAATGCTGGGAGACTTCAATGAAATCCTTTCGTCTAGTGAGAAAGAAGGGGGAAATATACGACCACAACGATGTATGCAGCAGTTCAGGGATTGCCTTAGGGACTGTAATTTGGAGGATATGGGGTTATGGGAGACAAGTTCACTTGGAGACGAGGCAGGATGCGGGAAAGATTGGACAGAGCGGTATCTAATCAAAGGTGGAAAGACCTCTTTCCCCTGTCCATGGTGATCCACGAGGACTTCTCACGTTCGGATCATAGGCCTATATCGGTGGACTGTGATTATGTTGATCAAAATCATATCTACCACCCCGGAAATCGGAAAATGTTTGAAGCCAAATGGCTACTGGAAAATTCGTTTGATGAAATTGTGGAAGAAGCTTGGGGAAGAGCACAGGCTAATGGGCCGGGCAGCATAGCCCAGAAGCTTGAGGCGGTCCATGGAGCCCTTCATGCATGGGATCGACGGGTTTTGGGGGAGACGAAGCGTCGCCTACATCAGCTACAAACTGAACTAAATGTAGTGATGGATGGTCCTCTGTCGGATGCAGCAACTGCAACACAACAAGTATTCAGCTTGAGATGGAAAATATACACGAGCAGGAAGAGATGAAGTGGATCCAACGGAGTAGGGCAAATTGGATGAAATCGGGGACAGGAATACTAATTTCTTTCACAACTTTGCCACGGCACGGAGGAAGAGAAATCTGATCAACAAGTTATTAGATGAGAATGGAGCAGTGGTTGAGGGCTGGGACAGTTTAGCTACTCACGTTGGGGTATTTCGATTCATTATTTACATCTGAAATTGTTGAACCTGATGAGGAGGTTATTGGCATTGTGAAACCATGTGTTACAGGTGAAATGAATGAGGTTCTGTGTGCTCCATACACAAGGGAAGATGTGAAAAAAGCTATGTTTAATATTGGAGACCTTAAAGCCCCGGGCCCAGATGGCCTTCATGCTATCTTCTACAAGCGATATTGGAATTTGATCGGAGAAGAGTTGACTGATGAAGTACTACATGCAGTAAAATCAGGCACGATCCCTACGGGCTGGAACAATACCACAATTGTCATGATTCCGAAAGTTGAGTGCCCCGAGAGGGTGTCGCAGTTCCGTCCTATAAGTCTTTGCAATGTAATATATAAAGTGATATCCAAGGTGCTAGCGGCAAGGCTGAGGACCATCTTGCCAGAGATTATCTCACCTACACAGAGTGCTTTTGTGCCGGAAGGTTAATTACGGATAATGTGCTCATTGCTTTCGAGTCATATCATGCGATCAAGAACAAGAAAACCGGGAAAGTTGGAAATTGTGCTATAAAACTTGATATGCACAAAGCATACGACCGTGTCGAGTGGAGGTTTTTGGAGAAGATGCTATTGCGGCTTGGTTTTGACCCTCTTGGATCAAACTTATTATGGAGTGTGTGCAATCAGTTAAATACCAAGTTCGTTTTAATGGGAGAGAAACAGATCAATTTTCACCTACTCGTGGACTACGTCAAGGAGATCCTCTTTCTCCATATCTATTTCTTCTTTGTGCGGAAGGGCTTACAAACCTACTGAGGCATGAGGAGGAGGCGGGTAATCTGGTGGGAGTCAAGGTTTGTAGGGGAGCGCCCGCTATTTCTCATCTACTATTTGCGGACGACTCCTTGATTCTAATGAAGGCGGATATGAGAAATGCAAATTCACTCAAGAGGGTGCTGCAAAGATACTGTTCAGCATCAGGGCAATTGGTAAGTTAAGCCAAATCAAGTATCTTCTTCAGCCCTTGTACCCCTGTAGCAATGAGAGAAGAGGTATGTGTGTTGCTAAATATTCTTACAGAGGCTATCACGGAGAAATATTTAGGGCTGCCACCTCTTGTTGGTCTTGATAGAGTGGATTGTTTTGCTGATCTAATTGACAAGCTGTGTAACAGGCTTGCGGGCTACAAAGAAAAAATCTTATCTTATGGTGGTAAAGAGATATTGCTGAAGGCGGTGGCTCAAGCTATCCCCGCATATGCTATGTCAGTCTTTAAACTTCCAAAACAAGTAATCAAAGGGATTATCGATGCAATGTCCCGTTACTGGTGGGGAGACGAAGACAACCAGAAACATATGCATTGGTTTGCTTGGTGGAAAATGTGTGTGCCAAAAAATAAAGGTGGCATGGGGTTCAGGGATCTCCACTGCTTCAATCTAGCATTACTCTCAAGACAATGCTGGAGATTACTGTGTGAACCAGAATCATTGTGTGCCCAAGTGCTTAGAGCAAAGTATTACCCATCTGGCGATTTACTGAATGCGGAGCTGAAAAAGGGATCCTCGTACACTTGGCAAAGCATCTGGTACGGAATTCAAACCTTCAAACGAGGACATATATGGCGTGTCGGAGATGGTTCTGAAATTAATATCTGGACCGATGCATGGATTCCGAGCATCCCGTCTAGGAAGATTATCACTCCACGGGGTATAACAATGCAAACAAAGGTCTCAGAACTAATTAATCCAGTGACCAGGTCCTGGGATGAAGCACGGCTAAGGAGTATCTTCTTCTCTTTCGATGTTAATCGAATTCTGAAGATTTCGCTCGCCGTGGGAATGATGGATGATTTCATATCATGGAACTATACAAAGAACAACATATTCTCTGTCAAATCTGCTTACCATGCAGAATGGGATCATCAACACGAGCGCAAAATCCTGAGAACAAACGTTGTTGGATCTACTTATGTTAACCCAGTATGGCACAACATTTGGTCGCTTAAAGTTTCGGCAAAAGTAAAGATATTCTATTGGAGATTTCTGCATGGGACCTTGCCGTGTAGGGCTGTACTGGCAAACAGACACATCATCACGAGCAGCGTTTGTCCGATCTGTAATGTACACTGTGAAGACACGGCGCATACTTTTTTCAAATGCCCAAGAGTAGTTGAAATCTGGGAAAATCTTGGCCTAAGCACAACAATTGCTGCGGCTTGTCCCTTCGATCGTGAAGGGTCAGGAGTCTTTGAGGCCTTGATGAGAGAGCAGGAGTTTACCATGCCGAACCTGCAAGACGTTGGACACAAAGAAGTGCTAGCTACCGCATGCTGGTACATGTGGTGGGAGAGACGCAAAATTGTCCATGATGAGAAGGTGCAGAAGCCATCGAGATCAGCCCAAGCTATTGCAGCCATCACGCTAAATTACTACAGAGCTCAGAAGAAGAATGGAGGAAGGCCGAGACAGGGCTGGGAGTGTCCGAGAGAAGGGTACGTCAAACTTAATATTGATGCATCTTTCTTGCAGGATACGTCGTCTGGTGGTTCAGGTGCAGTGATACGAGACGACCGTGGTGGTTTCATAGCTGGACAATGTTGCCCCATCGACAACATCAGCGATGCTGCGATGGCCGAGGCAAGAGCCCTTCGTGATGGACTACTTCTCGCTGGTCAGATTGGATGCAACAAGCTTGAAGTAAATAGTGATTGCTCGGAGGTGATCGAGGTGATGCAAGACGGAGGAAATTCTTTGGGCCCGGCTGCGGCAATTTTTGAGGAGTGCTCCTTTCTAGCTGGAGGTTTTGCTCATGTTATCTTTAGATTTACACCTCGTGAAAATAACCAAGTTGCTCATTGTATAGCTAGGTTAGCGACTAGTCCTCACTCCGTGGTGTGGCATGAGGATCCACCAGATTGCATTCTGGGTCTTCTAGCTGACGATGTAAGTTTGTTTGATCGTTGAGAGGCGGCAAGTTTCAGACGCGCTCTTTTCCCTACCAGGGTACCGAAAGAAACTAGAGGGTTTTTAATGAGGCGGCTTGCTGACCTAATATATGTGGTGGAAAATTTTAAAAAAAAACAGGACCGTGCTGTAGGGGCAGTTCCAATAGCGAGAGGACCTGCAAATCCCATTGATGACAGCTGATAAATGCCTGATGTGTTCATACTTCTAGTTTATCTGCTATATGCTGGCAGTAGTATTAGGTCTGTCAGTTTCAAAAATATAAATAAAAGTAGATTGCGATGCTCTTAGAGAAAAGCTGATGTGTAATATTATGCCGAACCTTATGTTTTGCAAGAACATCATATCCAAAAAACACTCTCATCTAGCATCCACCACATGTCCTGATGTAATTGTCAGCAACAGGGTGGTAATCGCGTTGCTTGAAATATCTAATGATGTTACTGTTATGGATAGATCGCACGTACATACCAGCCGCATATGTCGCTGACGCTGTGCTGGAACAATGTTTTACGCATGGCCGCCCTGGGGAGCCAGTGCCTTGATGTTCATATGTACTTGTCTGAACTTCATTTAATTGCTAGAGGTGGGGGGCAGTAGCTTTTGATCGGGAATTCATTTTTTGATCGGGAATTCATATGTGCTCGTGGCTGCCAAATTGCCAAAGCACGCGACACGGCAGTTATTTCCCCCCATTTCTGTGTCATTTCATCCTTTCTTCTTTTAGGAGAACAATGTCATTTATTGGGAGGAAAATTTTGTCATTTGATTGACACAGTAGACATCATGATCGAAGATGTAAATACACGATAGTTCCTACTTGATGCCGTCTTCTTTGGACCGCAGAAATTCCACAAGTATTTCTCTGCAATTTTACAGGAAAAACAGTTATTTCCCCTTCATGATGATGTGTCGGCCAGTCGCCGTCTCGCCGATCACCGGAGCACGACGGTGGCAATGAAGGCGAGCACGGCGACGGCGCTGGCGGCGGAGCAGCACAGGTCGACGAGCGCCTCGCGTCGCGCCTTGCTCTGCTTCCGCCCCTTCTTGCTCTTCACGAACGCCTCGTACCTGGCCTTCACCTCCTCCCGCTCTCCCTCGCCTCCCCTCCTCACCCCTTCCATCGCCGCGACAAGGAGCCGGAGGGCGCCCTCGCCGCTGACCGCCGCGCCGTCGGCGTTCTCGACGGCGAGGTTGATCTCGTTGACGTGCCCGGCCTCCTCGGAGCAGGCGACGATGGTCTCGAAGCTGCACCCGCCCAGCACCACCGCGAACCGCACCAGCATCTCGCCGGTGTACCAGTGCCGGCCCACGGCCACCGCGCGCCTGCTCGACACGTTCACCGCCCGGCCGCGGGCGGAGTCTAAGACCAGCCAGCTCAGCTCCAGCTCCGCCGGGGAGAAGGCCGCCGCCACGGGCGCCGGCTTCTTGCAATCCACGGCCTCGACGCGGAACGTACCGCCGAGGAACCACGGCGTGGAGCACGCTGGCGTCTCGACCACGCGGGACAGCAGCGGCGCGCCTCTGTGGTACACGTCCACCGCGGACACGAGGTTCTTGGGGAGCGGGAGGAGCTCTCCGGCGGCGGCTGCGGCGTCCGGGCACGGGAAAGGGGACGCGTCGGCGAAGAGGCGGCGCGGCGGGATGGCCGACGAGAGGAGGCCGTGGTGCTGCTGGGACGTCGCGAGCGCGAGGGACGGCCACTCGGCGAGGCAGAGAGCGCGCCACGTGTCCGGGTCCGCGGCGAGCGCCCGGAGCCCCGCCGCTGCCAGCGATCGCCCGTCGAGGCGCCGCAGAGCGCAGGCCAGCACGTCGGCTATCGTGGTCACCATGTCGCGTCGGTCTGTCCTTGGGAACAATGGTACGAACTCAGTAGGATTACTATCTTGGCTTCGCTGGGCGGCGCGCTTATATAGGTGGCGAGGAAGCGCGGGCGGCGCTGGTTTCCGCGAAAACGACGGCCCGGCCCCGGCGGGGTCACGCGGAATGTAATTTGCCGATTTCACCGGGCACTCTGGTCCGGCTGAATTGCGAACTGTGTGGGGTTGCACGCGTGGCGCTCTCGTCTGTCTCATGGCCGTGTGGGGTTGCACGCGTGGCATCTGCTGGGAGGGGACACGCGCTCGCGCTTGTCGTGGCACTTCGTCAATGGACGATGGGGATTCCGTACTGTGCCCACTGTGGAAGGCGCAGTCTGCCATTCCTCTTCGCGCCCCGGGTGTGGGGCCATGTCACGAAGGATGTAGAAAAAAAGACTACTTGTCCTACTTATTCTCCATTCTATACATGTGTATAAAAGGGAGGTGTATAAAAGGGAGAATAAGTGAAACAAATGGGTTCTGTTTTCACATCCTTAATGTCACGGTGATGATCACCGTGATGATGTATCGACCTATGGTTTCATGTCACGATGATGATGTAGCGATCTATGGTTCCTATCCAGCTGAGTTCAAGGAACATCTCCTCTCACGACGCCAGTAAGACGGTTCGTATTCTCACCCACTCGTGGCACCAACAGATGGATTATGTCTGGCGCGGCTCAATATTTTGTCTGGCCCAGCCCACGCCCTTCCCGTTGACAGTCTCTTGGGCGCGCCGGACGCAGCCGCGCGCGACGCCACGTCGGACCCTGACGGGTGGGCCGACGCTGTCATTGGCACATGATCTTAAATGTGGCTACCGGCCGGTTCGCTTCTTTCATGGGGTTTCTCGGTTTTTCAGCCGGGCGCAGCTCGCCGCCTGCAGGGTGGTTCGACTCCGACGACGACCTCCTGACCAACACCTCCGACGAGAACTTCGCGGCGTGCATTGACAAAGACAGGCAGCTGTACGATGCGGCGGAGGCGGCTCGACGCGCAAACCGCAGCCCATGCGCCAGTGGCACCGCCAACACCTCAACCTCCGCAGGCGGCGGAGGACGAGGATGATGACGATGACGAGGAGTGGCCCTCACCCCCATTGGGACGACATGCAGTTCGCCATAGAGTCGTCCTTGGCCCCGCCTGCCCGTGCAGCAGCACCTGCGCCTCCGTCCGTCGTCAACGACTTCTTCCTGAACCGCAGCTGAGCTGACTGCCGCTGGGCACCTCTACTTGCACGGCCAGGCTCTTGCCCGCATTGCAGGTACCGGCATGCCGCCCTACTGAGTAGGTTTAGTTTCAGTTTGAACGGATTATGTTCAGTTTGAATGAATTATGTCATGTTCGAAGGAAATTTGAATGAAATCTATCTATTTTCATGTTTAAACCTTGTTTCAAAACCGAACGGCGCCTATAGCGTCCGTCCAGCGCTGCTGCCGGACACGTTTTGGACGCCGCGAGTGGAGATGCACTTAGTTTTTTTTAGCAGACGTTCACATACCATTAGTGAGAGCGTCTCCACGCACCCTCTATAGGCCGTCCCGTCGGTCCAATTAAACATGGCCTTAATTCGGGCCGAGCAAGAAAAGGCCCGTATTAAAAATCTAGGTCTGAGCTTGGCCAGTTCATTGGGCACATAATTCAGGCCTAAGCCCAGCCCATTAGTGGGATGCCCGACGAGCCTTTTCCTTAAATCGCCCATATGGGAAGTCCGAGCCCAGCCCATCCTAGCCAAGCCTTCAGGTTCAAAACAAAAGTCGAGGCCCGACAAGGCTAAAAAAATCGTGTCAGGCCGGGTATAGGTCCAATGCAGCTATTCACACGAAAATCGACCCAACTAGAGCTCTCTCATTAGTCTCGGGACGCCGGATACGCTCGCCACGTAAATCCTGATAGGCGCGCGCCACATGTCAGTGACACAACCATTTGCCCATAGCGACTTTCCTTTCTTTTTGCGGGAAAAGGTACACCAATACCTTCTCGTGTTCCTCTCTCCACGCTGGATCATGTCGTCGTCACCGCCCCTTTTTGCCGCCAACTGTCTGCTGAGAGTCCCCAAGACGACTCGTAGTCGCTCCCCGATTTTGTACCGCCATTTGCAAGTCATCGCTCCCCACGGCTCGTTCAACCGGCGGGAGACTATATCCCGCCCCGCGTGTAAGGTGTTCTGTATTTTGCCCAAGGTAATTTCATTGTAAATTATTATCCTTAGGTAAATATGATGTAATGGTTTGTAGTTTGATTGCTTTTTCTGCTTGTTTTATGGACTATGGATAACCACAATGAGTTCATGTTTCACCAAATAATGGAAGATGATGCAACGTCGTAGTTGATGCCAAAAAGAACTAGAAGATCGTTGTTGTTCTTCTATCTGTGTAAGCAGAACTGAATGCCCCTCTCAACACAGAGGATTGACGACTGGTTGGATGGAACGAAGAACCATCGTTGGGTTATGAGTCATGTGCTGCTGTACAATGACTATTTATCTAGCACCCCAACACATGGTCAAGGATGTGTTCATGCACATTGTGTATGGTGTTCGGGAGTATGATGACTATTTCCAACTGAAAAATATTGCACCAGACTGATTGGATTCTCATATATTTGAAAGTTCATTGCTTTTATAGGGTGTTTTGCATATAGAGCTAATGTGGATACAATGGACGACTCCCTTCATATGTCTGAGTCCACATTCATTGAAGCCGTGCACATGTTTTGTTCAGCGGTGGTGAAGGTCATGCATCTATCCTCGTTGGACGACATTCGTGAAGATAATCAACAACATTGTAGGTAAACGTAGGTAAAAAACATGAGAGTTGTAGGAAGGATGTGGAGCTGACCTTTTTGTGCTCCAAACTCATTTTTCTATCATTTGGTAACCTCCTCGGAACATGGCTGCTAGGTCAGACGTGGGATGTGTGAATGTTTTTATTATCACACACAACATGATCGTGGATAGTGAGTGAGATGTTAGTCTAGTGTTTGGTCAAAAGTGGTAATACCACGACCCTCTTTTTCAGGCACAATAGGGCATCTTGACGAGTTTGCTCAATTTCTCGCCATGTATCAGAAAATTCGTGATGAATAAGTTCATTGCCAACACCAGATGATTTAGTCAAGTACTTGTGAATGCTCAAAGGAAACGAAGACTTCTAATAACATGTTATTTTGTAGAACTTCACAAATTTAAAATTTAATTTAAATTGTTGGATTACTATATTATTTATATGTTTAAATTATTGTTGAGAAATCTAGTTGTATTTTACTTAGATAGAAATATGAAGTATTGACTGAAACATCCAAAACTTGAATTGGTCCGGCCGTTTGGCGGTGCACCATTAGGTGCAGCTGTCCCAATAGAGGCGGTCGTGTGTCCGACACCTTCCATAGTGGACAATTTTTCAGGTGTGTCAGATACATTAACGAGATCGTCGATGGAGATGCTCTAAGTACGATATATAAAAGAAAAAAATAATAATATGATGTAAAAAGACTATAAGAATTTAATTATTATAACTTTGTTGAGTTGGGGGAGAGAGGTGAAGCACGTTGTAAGTTAAGAGTCACATGCAACCCGTGCTACAAAACACTTTATGAGAGTGTAAGGCGGGCTAGTTATTAATAAAGTAGTACATGCTTTGCTAACTACTATACATATTAGTTATTTATCTGGCTATAGATGACAGGACACCAAGATATACCCCAATAGTTGGCTATACTATTATCGTTGCTCTAAATATTTTCGCTGTCATTGTAAGAAATGCTATACATACTCAAGAACGAGACCGGGAAATCTACGGGTTATGGACACTGACGGATTCGGTCATGCTCTCAAGTTTAGATCCATGCGACGATTCTGATAAGGTCCTCTTCAGTTTATCCACCTCAAACACCACTGGGAATAGCCATAAGGCTCAGCTCTAGGATGATGATTGGACATGACACGAACCGTTGTGTGCCACCGGGATAATCATGATCGTAACTCATAAGAAGATAATGGTGTACAAAGAGCATCAGTTACTCCGCAAGCATACTTAGGGGGGGAGGTGATCTTGGACCTGCAGATCCAGACTCCATCATCTTCCTCTGGTCTCCGAAAGACACCTACTCCTTTAGCTTGGCGCACGCGGCTCAGTTCCATGGTTCACATCCTAAGTTCTCGAGAACGAAGGTCCTGTAAAGTTTATGCTAAGCCAAGTGCAAGCTCTTTGTTTGGCTCGTCGCACACAATAGTCTTGACGATATACATGATTAAGATGTGTGAGTGGCCCGATGTGTTTGAACAAGTCGCAACACCTTATTTATGAAATGGCGGCTTTTGCATATGTGCACGGCAGATTTGTCCTTTCATGTTCATACAACCACGCTCTAGGAGCGCAAGCATTGACCTCACACTCTACCGTCAACACAACTAGGATGCATCATCGAGTCATGCCAAGAAGAATCTTACTGCACCATACGAAGCGTGTGAATGGAGCAGGATCACTCTAATTCTTCCGGGCAAAGGCTATTTTTTGTTAAAGTGGCCCACTGGGGTTTCGATAAAATTGTAATATGTTAATATCAAGAAAATATAACGACATTCAAAACTCTGCAATAACCCAATATCTTTTTTTTGAATGTTAGCAGGATCACTGCTAAATTCAATGAATAGATAGAAGATTGGTTCAGTTTATAAGGGAAACCGGACCCAAAAACCATACAGACGACGTCTGACGCCTTTCGGCTTACAACACACACAACCTAACTAGCCACGGGTCCCTCTGCCCGGATCCACCTCCAAAATGATGCTCCCAAGTGAGAACGCGACGCCGGATAGCGCCACCACCATCCGATGAAGAAGATCAAGGGTTTCCCCCGGAGCACGTCGGGAAATACAAGGTAGGAGCAGCTACATCGATGCCTCCAACGAGGGTACGACACCCGTAGGCGCCGACATGGACGACTCCGGCCACAACCGGAATACGGCTTTTGCCGGCGGTCTCACCTGCATACCTAAACTCAGGATCCAAACATCCTAAACAGCAAACCACGACCCCTGCCTCCACGGCCAACCGCACACTCCCGGCAAGCTCGACATGCTTCCACCCTCACAAACACGTCACCCCTGGACGGATGATGCAAACCCCGCTGCGGCGCCATTCTTCTCCCAACGGAAGGATGCAACCAAATATCACGAGCAATTGAGATGAGATGTCAAGAATGCACGCAACTAAATTATATTAAGGAAAAACCAAGATGTTGGAGGGATCTAGCTTTTGGCATTGTCCCAGTGATGTTGTGATCACTGCCGGCTAGTATGCTATGTTTTTTTGGTGGTTTTTGGGCACTGGAATGTTGTTTATTTCCTTGTACTCCGTACACCATTTCTGCATGTCACCTGTAAAATTGCAGGATCGCCGAACCACGAGCGGCCGGCCCTCCCGATCAGGAGGATTCATGCTAGTGACGGGCCCCTACGGTGGAGTGGAGCCATGCTCCATCTTTCATGGAACGCAAGCGACGTGCTTTCGCGTTGCGATGATAGGTAGTACTCCCTTGTCCGTGCATGTATGGAGCTAGGCTTTAATTTCGCTGACAATGTGCCGGGGCTTAACTGCGTCAAAGCACAGCCATCGTTTTTCTTCTTGACGAGATCCATCGTTTTTCCTGATATGCTATCATACGGAGTACTACTGGATCGATCGGCATCTGTACCGCTGGCGAAGGGGCAGTTCGTCGGGGGAGATTTTACTGTCCTATCGTATCGAGGTCGTAATGGCTACTGGGGTAGGGTAGGAGATGAAACCATGCGTTTTCTTCTTCCAGACCGCTGAAAACATGTGCACCCTGTTCTATAGCTTGCAGCTCTCGGAGCTGACCAGTCAGCTCGGAGATTTACTGTCAAAATCAGGGCGTCGATACGGGCATTTATGCTTCCATGTCTAAGCCACATGATCTACTCCAGTACTCAAACTGCCAGGGACGTGGGGTAGTCCAGGATCTTTGCTCTCCATTTTTGAAGTTTCAAAACCACCAGTGGCATGGCCGCCGAGTCCTTGTCAGGATTGACTGCACAGATAAGACCGGCAATAAATAAAAATCCATTTATCTAGTAGGAAAATGCATTCTCAGTAGGGTATATATCTCTCCGGAGCAATCATTAGATTGACCGAACAATTAAGACCCGAGTGACATATATTATGGGTCCCTGAGACATCCTTGTCTTGGTGTTGCATTCCTGATCTATTTATGGTTTCTAAAGCATGGCGGACGATCATGCCGCATGAAACTTCGGGGTCCGCATTCTTGTGGAATCATTCAATAAACAACATGTCGCCCAGACTTGGTAGGTTTGCAATAGGTAGATGACCGTGCATTATCATCTTACAAGTTTGGTTTTCATACACAGACAGATTCAGTGCTGGTTTGGTCTTTTGTCACCTTCTTATCATTTTGCAAATCGAAGAGTTTGTTTTGGTTGATCTCGGCATCTCCATGTTTTTTGTACCTAGTTCATTGCTGAACTTAGGAACAGTCCAAGTGGAAATCGACAGAAAAACTACAGAAGTACATTTCAGGACATTGTAATTTTATTTCTGGAATATTAAAACCATGATAGTTTGAATGCCAATTCTGTTACAACTGTTTTAGGCCTGGCAAACTTTGAGCAGCACCAGGCTGCACGCACAGTCAGGTAGGTGTATCATCATCTGTCGTTAGGTTGTTGGCATGTGCAACCTCAGCTGGAGCATCAACATCTGCGTCCATGTCTTCCAAACCTTACCTCTGTACGCAGCCTTCAAGCTGGAGACGATCAGCTCCCAGAATTAGCAAAACCATGACAGTTTCGCCTTGCTGCTTGCGCAGTATTTCATAAAGGAGAGGTCACTGCAAATTAGCTCAGTGAGAGTCCATTACCCAACATGTTGTGCCTAAACTTACAGTTTGAATGTTGACCCATTGCAGATAATTGAGCTCCCACAGGAAATATTGAATCAGCTAGGCCCACAATCTGTCCCAGTGTAATTTGTCTTAAAAGCCCCTTTGACAAACTTTTAGTTACTAATGGCACCTAGAAAACTTTTACCCAGATCCGGACCCCCCAAAAAAAGCCACTTAGGATGGCGTTTTTAACAGCCCAAACTTACCCGAAAACTGCTAATCATTAAAACAAAGACATCTCGAATGGTGTATATGTGTCTGGCGACAATCTCGGAGGCTCTGAAAATGCCAAAACCCTCAACACAAATGGCGTATTTTGTGCCTGGTGAGAATGTCATAGGCTCTGAGAATGCAACAAATGCCAACCTAAATGGCTAATTTCGAATGAATTAGCCATTTTTGTATTTCGTTGCACCGAATAAGCCAACATGAATAGTGTGTCTACCTAGGCCATTGTGAATGGCGTTTTTTGAAAGGGGCCAGGTTAAAAGTTTTCTAAAGAGTCATTAGTGGGTAAAAGTTTGCCAAAAGGTCATTTAAACAAATTACACTCAGTCTGACTAGCTAGGCTAACACTGTGCCTCACATATTTGCCGGTTACACAATAAAAAAGTGGTCAATTATTTTTAGGGATGTTCCTCAACCAACCAAGTTTTTTGTTCAAGTTATCTTTAGCGGCCAAGCATTGTGCGAGATCATTCATAGAGTTTTACTTTGAGATGAAGCTTAGCTTTCCATAGATGTGTATTGTCTACCGGACTTAAATAAAGCAATAAAGAGTGTTATATATGCATCAAATCGATGTAGAGGCTGGAGATGCCCCCATTTCAATAAAAAAAAGGCCATAACTTAAAACAAGCAAGCGTACTGACTATTGAATAAAATTTCAATTTTCGCCAATTTCCATTTAGGAGTATCAAGTCCATCACTATGATCCATTCCATCACGACCTCCGGGTTTTGTGTGTATGTTATCTTCAGTAGATTTTTTTGCCGATAAAGTATCTTCAGTGGATATAGTATTGCGCGATATCATCCACGGAAAAGTTCTACTTTGAGAGAAAGCTTAGCTTTCCATAGATGTAAATATGACCTATAAGGGTCATAACTACAAACTTGCGTGTACATTTGCTTTACAACAAGATACTATGAAACTTGGTCCATTTCTATTTAGGATGATCTCAAGTCTATATTTAAGATCTGCCCCATCACGCCATCTACGTCTCCTTAAGGTGCATGCATCGATTATTAATTTGCGTGTGTCGCCGTCTTTAGCCGCCTCCCAACCTCCCCAAGCTTGTGATCTGGACACCATGACCAAATTAAGCAGATCTTTCCCCTCTCTTCCTGCATCCATTTCCGGCCTGGTTCGCTCCCGAAGGAGTCGCTTAATTTAATCTTGATCGTGAATCCTCACAATCTTTTCGTGTATTCTCTATGAATTAGTCTATGATGCCTCAGTAACCGCATGTACATACTACATGGATGCCATGTGCTGGAGCGTTTTAGTTGGCCAGTGAGCAACGTAGTGGCTCCATGCATTGTTCTTAATTTCCCCAGCCGCTTCTCGGTCGGGCCGGGATCATCGGCACACTTTCCAGATTGATATTGTGCTAGCATCACCATTGAAAACCGGTCTGAAAAATTTCACCCCCCGTGTCGCACCCCAGGGCGGCACCGGGGGCGAACCCTAGCGCCGCTAGAGACCCAGCTCGATGGCCACCACGCCACCGCTGCCGCTGGCCCTCGCCGCCGCGGCGGCGGGCCCAGCTGCCAAAGTTGGTCTGGGGCGTTTTCGGGGCGACGGCGGCAAGCTCGAGTTGCTGGGGCGGTGATGGCGTGCTCGTCGGAGCAAGACGGTCGGCGGACAGAGGCTCGGTCGTGGCTGGGGGCGCCGGTGGCGGGGATCTCGCGGGATCTGCTCCACGCGGTGGTGCTCCTGTCCGTGGTGGCGTCTGCAGCTGACGGGAGGGAGGCTCGGATCTCCTACGATCTGCGGCACAAAGAGCTCCGTGGCTCCAGAAGCTCTGACGTCGCGTCTCCTGCAGGGTGGCAACCCCTCGATGCGGCAGTGGTGGCGGGCTGTGCGGTTTCGCCCCCGCAGCTTGTCCGGCAGGGGGTGGCGCGGTGGCAGTCCGCCTCCCTTGCTCCGGCAGTGGTGCGTGCTGGCTCGGCCAGCGCGTTGGGCGCCGGTGGTGTGGTTGCTGCTGGAGGAGATTGACGTTCTGGGCGGGCTCGCCCAGTTTCCATCCCTCTAGTTCTCTGGAGGCGAGGTGTGGTGGTGGTCCTGGTGTAGCAGTGGCGCTGCTGCTGCTCAGGAGGTACACGGGTCAGCGGATCTGCGGGCCTGTGGTTCGCCGACTGCGTGAGGTGGTGGTTTATGTCGAAGCTCCGGGTGAAGGTCTGCCCGGCTTGCCGGCCGGCGGTGGCGGTGTTCGTGGACGTCGCATTTCTCGGTGGAGGCGCCGTCGTGGAGTTCTCTGACAATCACAATCCTCGGGTCATGTTCTTCAGGTGAAAGCCTTGACCCTGGCTGGGTCGAGTGGCGGCGGCGCTTACACGTCGTGACCCTCTTTAGGGCGTCGTCTTGAAGTACATTGGCTCCATCCACGCTTTCCTTGGGCTGGACGTGTGCACCGTCGCGATTGGCAGGTGCCCGGTCGACGACGTGAGTTTCCGTGTGGTGGCAAGACTTGGCAACGATGATGGTGTTGAGCAATGGTGTGGTCGCGGCAATGGCTTCAAAGTCGGCTTTGTCCGGCGTGTTCGAGAGTCTTCGTGCTGGTCTTCCCAGGCGGTGGAGTCGAAGCTGCTATCTTGAGCAGTATACGATGACCTGCAGGGGCGGTCTAGTCGTGAAGATCTTCTTCGGCGCAGGTCTTGCGCATCTCCTCTCTGGAGCTCATCATCAGAATCGGAGCTGTCTAACTCTACGCGAAGAGTCATCTGTTTGGCATAGCCCGACATGGGCTTATCGACGCCGCTTCGACAATGGTCTCCTTGGTGGTTTTCTTGTGAAGTCGGAGTCGCTGCAGGGTGTGCAGCTTGATGACGATGACAGAGAAGGCAACCGCGACGACGACTCTAGTTTCGGTGGTGTGCGTGCAGCTTGTGTGGGTAGCCAGGGTGGCTGTGTCTACCCTCGCGACGGTCGTGTCCCATGACGGTCGTCGAGAGTGTTGTTTCGGTTTTAGGCCGGTTTCTCGCTAATTAACCTGCCAATTATCACTTCTTCTTAATTAATGAAAATGGCAAGTCTTTTGCCTTGGTTCAAAAAAAAAACCCATTGAAAACCGGTCTTACTTACTGTAGGACTTGAGCAAGCGGTTTAATCAGGTGCGCGCACGCCATCTGATAATAGTCTTGCTGTTGGGCGATCTCAGGCGAGTAATGCTTGGCGCAAGGAAGCTCAAGTTGGATACTTTCTTTGTCCCATGGTTCGGTACACATAAACTACGAACAATGTAAATGGGATATAGCTGACGAGATGGGAATTTTATTCCCCAGAACTAGAGGAGAAGCTGTAATGCAGAGTCCGGGATACCTTAAAACTGCGGCTCAATATCGTTTTCTCTCCCGTAAATGCCAAGGGCCCATAAACATCAATAGCCACGTTGCATCCAGCTTCACCTAAAAAGTTGCCACTGCATGGGCTAAAGCCTACCGAAGCTAGCCCACAAATATCAGGTGTACCATGGTATGCAAGTTTTTTTTTGAGACCCCATAGTATGCAAGGTGATAATGCATTAGAGGCTTACCTCAAGTGGTTAAAGGTGACATTGCATTAGAGACTTACCTCAACTGGTTAAAGGGCAAAACCTCTAATTAGGGTTGATATGATAAATGGATATTCGAGAAACTAGGTTTGGTAGCTCATCGTGGCAAAGTTAAACCACATCTATGGTTTATCCATTCGTGACAGAAGTTTTGAGCTGAATCATTCCATGGCACTATGGCAGAGATAAGTTCGGGTTTAGATGTGTGGTGTCAGAGAGACCGGTGGCAAAGTTAAACCACATCTATGGTTTATCCACTCGTGACAGAAGTTTTGAGCTGAATCATTCCATGGCACTATGGCAGAGATAAGTTTGGGTTTAGATGTGTGGTGTCAGAGAGACCGGTGGACATGGTATATAAAACATTGTCTTTTCCTGCCACCGTGGAGGCTTAGTTTGGGCAACATGAAAGCCATGGAGGCGAATTCGATGTAAATTATCTGTCATGCCAGAGGTGTTTATTGTGTAGAAACTATCCTTGCCGTGGCAGGGCTAGCGGTAGAATCTCTACTAAGTTTCTCTGCCGCTGGCAAGATTCGATGGTATCACATCGTTTATTGCTGCTATGCAAGCAAAACTGTGTTTCCATGGCAACAATTTCGCTGAAATCACCATTGTGATAGAGCGTTCGACAGGATTTTGATGTCGACTCTACAACAATTTTGGCTCGACAACTTGTGGCGACGTCGGAAAAGCTTGGGCAAGCTAGGGCACACGACAACGGATTTGGAGGCATGCGGTCAACGTGTAGGCCGAACGCCACACTACCAGTAATCCCGTTTCAAAAAAAAAACTAGTAGCGTGTGCTTCTGCCCTGCACACTTCTAGTAATAATTTATTAGCGGCGTCGCACGTTTTGGCACGCTCCTAGTATTACTAGCAGCATGGTAAAAAGTGGCGCGCTGCTTGTAAGCTTTTACCTCTAAGATTTTTCCTTCTAGTGTGGGGTGCTCCTCCTTTATACATGTGTGTGTGTGGTGTGTGTGTGTGTGTGTGGGGGGGGGGGGGGGTACCTAGGGTAGTAGGGTTAGAGCCCCTCCTCTCTTGCGTGGCAAAGTGGCGGCTATCATGTGCAAGTTGAACTCACACAAAATATGACTGTAGCACGGCAACCGAGGCCATGGTAGCCTGTGCTGTTGCCAGAGAGGCTAACACTGGCAAACCGCTGCAGTGGCGGTGTACCATTATGCGATGGCAGCATGGCAACTAATTGTTGTCATGCTAGGTTTGACATAAGAAACTAATAAATAAGGAAACGGTAAAACAAGATTGTGATTTTCCCTGAAAATATGCAGAATCCAAATGTTTAGTTTAGGTTTAATTAATTCAAATTAAGCCCCAAAATTGGTAAATTTACCAAGTTATGCTTGTTTATCAGATGGAACCGAACAATTTTCTCAAATGGTTCGGCTTGTGAAAGGTCGCAAGAAGGCTGAGCAAATCGGGCTGTTACAATATAACAGAACCATGGTTGCACTGTCAAATCGGGCTGAGCAAATCGATTGTAGAGTACTCGTGTGAAAATTTAAGCCTTGGTAGTAGGTCTAGAATCGTTGGCGTTTGCACAAATTTGGGGCTTCCACATAGATTATTTAATGTGAAGTTGCACTGTCAGAGAGTGCATTTTTTCCCTGCACAAATTCGGTACACACCGTGCGGGAAACAATCGACGGCGAGTCTAGGACAAAGGTCGCGATCAACATACCACGCCTTATCCAGACATATCCAAGTGGAGCGTCCCCATAGGCCACTCCTCCGGCGAAAAATCTATTTCATCCACTGCAAGTGATCCACATCAGGAACGACCCCACAGCAATCTCCCCTCTCGTTCCCACGCCACCACGCGTCTCCGTCGGCCCCGGAGCACGCACCCACCGGGAAATAAGAGCTACCCGCCGGTGCTTCACGGAGAGACGTACGTACGATCGTTTGCAGACGCAGCACAAGAGCATTTCCATGGCCGCCGCCGCCTCCACCGTCCACGGCCTCGCCGGCGCCGCCCTCGTCCGCCGGCCAGCCTTCTCTACCAGTACGCGCCACCGTCTCTTCTACTAGCCTTTTCTGGCCCTCGGCGTTGATGTTGTGTGTGTTGACTGTTGAGATGTTGGATCTGTGCACTTACGCAGGCTTCACAAATGGTGGCCGGGTGTCGGCGAGGAACCCGCTGATGACGAGGAACCTGGAGAGGAACGGCAGGATCACCTGCATGACGTACGTAAACAATCGACTCTGTTCAACTTGCTTGCTTCGTCTGATCTTGTGTGAAGTACTGACCGATGCTTACTTGCGTTCAGGTTCCCACGGGACTGGCTGCGGAGGGACCTGAACGTGATCGGCTTCGGGCTCATCGGGTGGCTGGCGCCGTCGAGCATCCCGTTGATCAACGGCAACAGCCTCACGGGGCTCTTCTTCTCCAGCATCGGCGAGGAGCTCGCCCACTTCCGTCGCCGCCGGCACTCCAATCGCAGTTTGGTCAGAATAATAGCTAGTAACTCAACTAATTACATCAGTACTCCTCCGTGGTGCCAAGCTAGCAGTAACTTTTACTAACTTGGATCGGTGAATCTGTACTGCAGGCTGTGGTTGGTGACGTGGCACCTGGGTCTGTTCATTGCGCTCACCTTTGGCCAGATCGG